>CM047580.1:43970000-44071011 GCA_026184515.1 Peronosclerospora sorghi | reverse complement strand
GGTAACTCCTGATCAAGCGTCATAAACTTTGATCAGCCGCTCCACCATAGAGTGGCAAAATCTCGCGTATCATGCTTCTACGGATTCTTTACATGACGATCAATAAAGTGTCTATCAAGGTCCCCTAGTCGAGAAGAAGGAGTATCCTACGCCTCGAAGTATTTTAGTACGACCTACAGACCCAATCGTCACATCTGTGGCATTAGTAACCGGAAGGTCGCAGAAGGTGCAAGAAAGGCAAGAGCGGTGCGATCAGGAGCCGGAGGTGAAAGTTCCGACCTTGGATCATGGAGTTGAACAACCAGTTACAGGAGATACGCCTAGTCAAGATATGAGTGATCACCCCGTCTCAGCCGATCATAGCGAATTTGGCGTAATTCCTATCGATGATTAAGTTTGCTACCATGAAGGCGGAGATTTGTACGTGGAAGAATTGGAGAAGAAACTCGCTACGTTGCCTGAAGTGTCTGCAAGTACCGAGGAGTTGACTAAGGATGATTTACAAGTCGGTGATCCCTTGGTCAACACGGCAGAAGAAATTGATCTGCTTCGCGATATAATTTGGGCGAAGAAACATCTGTTGATCGGGAAATGGAACGCGCTACCTCCTGCTGCACGTGGAGTTGTTTTCGATATCGATGTAGGCAATGCGCGACCAATCGCCCAAAAGTGTCTAAGGGTGGCTCCACAATTTCGCGAAAAGTTATCGGCCTTGATCAAGGGGTATTGGCTACTAAGATCATCCAGCCGTCTACGTCACCCTGGGCATCACCTATAGTGATCATCGTGAAAAAGAATGGGGTTGATATTCGCCTATGTATTGATTATCGCTCGTTGAATCAACTCACGCGTTTGATGGTATACCCAATGCCCCTGATCTCTGATCTAGTCGAAGATTTGGATAAAGCGTTGTGGTTTTGCTCTTTGGATATGGCGAGTGGTTTTTGGGTCGTGTCTATGAGCGATCGAGCACGTCCGATTTCGGCGTTTGTCACTCCGTTTGGATTGTTTGAATGGAATAGGATGCCCTTTGGCCTAAAGAATGCTCCGCAAATCTACCAGCGGTTGATTGATAATGCATTATATGGGTATCTCAAGGTTAAGGACGGTGCTGACGAATCGGCTGATGTATTTACTGCAGGAGATTCCGAAGAAGCCAGAGGCCCGTCTGTGTTGCAGCGACGGTCCTACATCGATGATATTCAGATCCCGGCACCTACATGGACAACCCTGTGTGACAGGGTGCGAAAAGGTTAGAAAAGTTCGATCAGTGGAACTTCTCGATCAGTGTGGTCAAATCGTACTGGGGGCGAAGCGAAGTGCCTTATTTGGGAGATCATGTCTCTGGCCGTGGTCTGGAAGCGAATCCGAAGATTTTGGATGATCTGATCGATATGCCTTTCCCGGGCACTTTTAGCGCTATGCAATCGTTTTTTGGGGAGCTTGAATTATTACCGTCGATTTATCGAAGACTTTGCGATTTATGCTGCTGTGCTCTATGAATTACGAGAAATTGAGTATCAAGAGTTAAAGTGCCGGACATTGGTCAATGAGAACACGGCTTACGATGATGATCGATTAACCAGGGCGCGAGTGGCATTCAGTATGCTTAAAGCAAAGATTGCGTCATCCCCAACTCTGCAACATTTCGACCAAGAAAAGACACCGGTGATTGTGGTGTATGCCAGTAAGTGGGCAGTGTCTGCCGCGTTGGTGCAAGAGCATGACCAAGTATATTGCCCCGTCGTATTTACCAACCGGAAACTGAAGAGCGGGGAGCTGAATTACAGCCCCGTTGAAATGGAACTGTTGGCCCTTCTTCGAATTATGGACGTCTACTTTACAATGTTGGTCGGAAAGGCGATCGTTGTCCTGTCACGTCGATCCACGTTGAAGTGGCTATTGACATCCAACGGGCTAGATGGGCGACTGGGAAAATGGGCTGCAATATTGTCACAGTGGGACTTGGAGATCAAGAAATGTGTGTACGGAGAAGAGGAGGTGCTAGGGGCGCTGGCTGCAAGTATCACCCCTCGCACTGAGATTGATGAAGCCCTGATCGCAATCGCACCGAAAAAAGGAGCCTCGACAGACGATTGAAGTACCACCTCCCACGGTCGAGAAAGGCGAAGACCTGTACGTGATCAGCTTCGATGGGTATGCCAGCGTTAAGCGATGTGATGGTGCGTTCGGTGCTATCGTGTGGAAGCTGCAGGAGTGGAAGATCATGATCGCGGTTGCGGAACATGAACCCAACATCACGGTGAATGAAGCCGAGTACCAGGGGTTGCTGCTAAGTTTGGATCTACTATCTTAATATCCCAAAAGGAAGGATAATCGTGTGTGGAGATTCGAATTTGGTGATCCAGCAAAAGCGCGGTGAAATAGAGTGTAAAGCTCCACGATTGCAAGTGTTGCAACAGCGTGCGTTTAACCTCCTTCGCGAATGGACCGATCATGATCTGGTGCATGTTAAAAGAGAGTGGAATAAGCTTGCAGATCATATCACCACTATGGCCATGCAGGGTGGAACAAGATGTGAGATTGATGACGAGAAACAGCTGGAGGAATTGGCCGATCTCAACAGATTGTCGGAAGTGATCACGTGGAATGAAGATCCCACTGCCTAACAATTGCTAGTGACGACACGATCACGTAACCTCCGTCAACCGCGACCGTCAACGTGGCCCGATATATTCATAGACGGGATAAGGGCGGAACGTGTAAAAGAAGCGCAGGACGAAGAGAAATGGATTCTCAATTTGCGAAGTTATCTGTATGGTGACGTCTCACAATTGAGCGCAGACGAGGTAAAGGATTGCGCGAAAATTGCCGATAACTACGATGTCGATGAACAAGGATTGCTGATCTACTGTGGTAATGTGGCTAAGGGAAAAGCCAACGAAGACAAAGACGATCAAGTCGATCGACACTCTTCGATTAAGCTGGTCTTACCTGAGACCCTACATGCAGATGTCCTCCACCATTATCATGTGAGCTTGGAAGGAGGACACCAAGGCATAGGTCGTACATATCAGCGGATCAGACGATACTTTCATTGGCGTGGTCTATTTCGAGGTGTACAAAGATTTGTTGGACAATGCGTGGATTGCGAGACGGGTAAGGGCCAGCCTACTATCAAGGGCATGTCACCGGGGAATATTGAGGTACGTACCCATTCCAAGTGATAGCCATGGAGCATATCCCGTCACTGCCCCGATCGACTGATGGGCATACGGAATTGCTGATTTGGACTGATCTTTTCACGGGTATGGTGATCGCGAAAGCTGGATCGTCACGCACAGCGCAGAAATTTGCCGAAAATTATGAAGAATTTGTATTTCGGCTATTTGGGGCTAGTGCGGTGATCCGGCATGATCGATAACCGAGTTATATGTCGGAAGTATTTCGTGCGTTCAAAAAAATCGTGGGACAACGTCAGAGTGCCACTATGGCATACCGCCCACAGGTGAACGGCAAGGCGGAAAGGACGGTGCAGACTATTACGCGGGAAATCAAGATGTATGTATCAGATGTCGGACAGAAAGATTGGAGGTTGTATGCAGAGCGTCTGGTATTCGCGCTGAACTCGACCCCCTATCGCATTCGCGGAGAGACACCATTTTATTTGGCGTATGGGTGGGATCCGCGATCGTCGTTGGAATCAACATTACAACTGGGTTGAATTCGGCGTAAAGACCGAGATGCTCGCCGGTGGAGATATAAGTTGCAGAAAGACTACAGATACGCTCGCGACCAAGTGAGCACTCGATTGCATCAAGCGATAGCCGAGCGATCTGAGAGGCACAATGATCAAGTGACACCACACAAGATCGAAACGGGATCAAGGATCTGGTTATATCTCGATCGGGTGAAAGAAGGGTTCGCGAAGAAACTGGCGCATATGTGACATGGACCATTCAGAGTCGATGATGTGATCTGTAATCATGCGGCGAGATTGGTTACAGCTGGAACCGACTATCGTATGTTCCCAGTAGTGCACCTGTCCAGTTGAAATTGCTCAAGGAATTTCCGGATAACCCTAGTACTGCGCTAACAGTCGGGATAGGGGATCGTTTTGACCTCGATGAAGCTTTGTTACCCGAAGACAGCTGGGAAAGGACGCTAGATCCAGATGAATTTGAAGTTGATCGTATCACCGATGTCCGATCTGGTCGAAAGACCAGTTATGGAAGGACGTTACGCGAATATCAAGTCTACTGTAAAGGTTATGCCGAGCCGTCGTGGGTAGACGAGGCAGATCTGAACTGTGATGCTCGGATCAAGGACTTCGAAAGGAAGAGGATCAACAGACATCGGTTTGACGTAATGCAAGTTGACGAAGAGTCCAATTAATGCGTGATCAGCGGACTGATCATGGTATTACAATCGAAGAACCTCCGATTGAAGAAAAATGATTGATGAAACTCACAATTGAGGAAGAAATGATGAATGACTTGAAGTGGTGTGTTTAAGATGGATATTGCGAGACATGGTGACGGAGCAACGACAGATGAGGCTACGGAATACCGATTTATATTATGCATTGAAAAGTAAGGAAGCAACAGTGGAAATGGCATGATCAAGAGTATATATTGATTAAAGGGAAGCGATCGACCAACTAACCAGACCCATAGAACTTGCGACGGATGCGGGGAATTTTGCGGCCAGCGTGGTATTTGGGGGAAAGACGATACTGACCCCACCAAGGCTCCAAGTCATCAGCCTTTCTCAACGCGTCTGATAGGTTCCGAGGTGGAGGGTCCGATAAGAACCCGGGGTACCACGCCCCATCGTCGGCCGGGGCAAATCTCAAGGGACGGTTTCAGGCACAATGGGTGATCGACGGGTCCAGGAAAATGTCGAGATCACACTTCCCGTCGATCATCCCTCGCAGGATAAGGTCCACAACCCTCTTCCATGTCTCCCCGGCACGACTTCTGCGCTGACGTCGATCGTTGTAATAGTCCCGGAATAAGTCATCAGTTTCGCGAACGTTTTTCTCGATGGGGAGAAAATGCGTCGACGCCCAGATCGCCAGCGCGTGATGGTCGAGAAATGACCGGTACTTCGCTTCAAAGTCGGCAAACATGCCGACCGAGCGGAAAGAAATAGGTGGCAGCGTGGTACTGAAATTGGCCCAGAGGCGTTGGGAATATAACCGCTCTACCTCCGGCTGGGTGATCAAGTGACCAAACCGCTGATCAGCCGGAGGGGCATGCGTGGCGGCCGAGAACAACCATCCTTCGGGGCGGGTCAAGTAATCAAAGGCCACTTGAGCCGTGAAGCTACGTAAATCGAACCCACTGAGTTGACTTGGAGTCCATGGCAAGATGTCGGCGTCACTGGCATCATCAGGCACCGCGATCAACGTCTTGAAATCACCCGTACGAGGAAAAAGGGACCATTCAGCGCCTTGATGAGGCAAATCTTCGCTCCCGAACTCGCTAATTGTTGGAGTAGAGGGAATGGAAGCGATTGGGTCAGGGAATCCACTTTCATCGTCCTGATCAGGACTTGGATGATCGTCGTCCTCCGACTTCGCCTCCGAAATGGGGGAAAGGAGGCGTGGCCGCTTGAATCGAGAGGGAGATCGGGAACGTTGAATACGTCTTTTAGACGAAAGAGCGGCGCGCCTGATCAAGACGTCTGGAGAATCACCGGGAAGGCTAGCAGGCGATACAGTCTGACTAGAACGTGCACGACGGGTGCGGGCAGCTGGTATGATCTACATCCGCAACGACATACCAGCCAACTGGGAATGAAGGTCCGAGTGAAACGAGCGCAATTGCGTGACTTCGTTTTGAGCCTGTTGCAGTTGATTGTGTGGTGGAGTCAAATTCAAAATCGAACACCGTAGAGTCGAGAACCTGACCACCATCGTGCCCGGCCTTCCAACTTACGGGGGGGGGTTCCCCGCGAACCTTCGCCTTCGATCCGATCGGATCGTCAGCTGCTGGCAGACGGCCGATCATCAACACAGGACGCCTGTTCCGATTTGTTCTTCATCTCACCTTGTGTACCCGATGGATTGGGCTGGTAACACACTCGGTGGATCGGCGCTGGGAATTGACTTGAGGTCTAAATGTGGTAGACCGTGCTGGGTAATGTACCCTCGGCGGAACTCTTCACCCTGGGTACGGGTAGACCAGTTATACTTGAAGTAAGTATGCTCCAAAGGGCAGATCGCTCAACCGATCGTAGAGCCCAACCAATATGAGGATAAAACTCCAATAATCCATAATCCATCCAATAGGGAGATCCAAATGAGAACGTGATACACTCCACGAACGATATCTCCACGTAATAATCCAAAAGACTTAATAGCACGTTCCAAACGTGCGTAACTTGAAACTTTGGAAGCCGACCAAAGTGTACTCCCGTCAAGGGACTTCCGGCGGGCCAAGTGCGTCTGTAACGCGTCCCGGACGGGTATAATGAGCTGAAGGGTATTATTCGACCCTCCTCTCCCAAACACTCTGCGGCGTGCAGAAGCGACTGATGTACGAAGAGAAACGACCTCCGGTTGAGTTAAGGCCCAACAATTAAGACGTAAAGCCAAAAACGTTCTTAGTAGACGAAACCAAAACCAACACCAAAACTCCCTACCCCCTATGGCCCCCAATATGTACACACATGAAAATATGTAAGTACACGCAATCTCATGTGACTTACCAAAATCCGTGTTCTTGACACCTCTTGCACATGATTGGCCCAAACGCCTCCTTGATTTCCACCAATCCGATCGCCGATAAGCCGATCGGTCTGCTGCTGACCGGAAGCGACCAGAATTCTTGAGTCCGCTTCACCACATCCGCCCCTGAGTCGTGTCGCAGCCGCGCAACGGTAGCGGCCCGATCTCATCATATCCAGATCTTCATAGAAGCGGACTTCACCAATGGACAGATCTCCGAGTCCACCTTCACCAGGTACATGCCTTGAACACCTGATCGTCTTGTAACCTCTCTTGACATTCTTTGGTACAGGTGCCCTGCGTTCCGCATCGCCCCATCTCGATTCGCCGACCAGATCGGCCCGGTCTGACAGCCCTTTCTATAATTTAGGGTCCGACTCACCGGACAGGCACCAGATCGAGGCCGATCAGCTCCGGAAAACTGTCCGTGAGCTCCAGTCCCAGTTAGACATCAGGGGCTCTTCACTCCTGCAACTGCGGAAGGAGGTGGATACGTTGGTCCCCGTGTCCACGAAGTTGCAGGAGGTGACTGCTGAAAACGCACATCTCCGGGCCCAGATCACCCAACAAGCAATGCGACGTAAGTTGATCGGTCTGTTTTCATCTTGGGTATGCTCTGAACTTCCTTTGCATGTAGATCAGTTGCCCGCCGATATCGCCAAAATGTCCGACGCCTTATTCACGGCTGATCGGCAGTCTCATGACTATCGCGATCAGCTCCGACCGATCTTGGACGGGCTGATCGGTGCACGCCACGATCTGTCTGGCTTGGAGGCATACAGATCACACCTCCTGAAACAGCTCCCGGTGGTCGACCGGCAGAGGTTGGAGGACCAGTCCGATCGGACCTTACTCTGCACCCAACATGGTGACCTGGAGAGGCAGATCAGCGAGTTAAAGGTCGTGGTCCGGGAGCAGATCGGGAAGGTCGAGTCCTTCTAGGCCCGATCGGACGCCTGGACCCAGGAATATATCGTCGCTGGGCGGCCGTAAATCGGTGCTATCAACAGTTGAGTGACTTGTTACACCGGCTTCCGGCTGCATGCTCTAGCGCCGACCGGTCTGCATCGGCCGTTCTGGTCGATCTGCATCAAGACCGGACCCGACGCCACTCATTGGCCAAAAGTAAGCACCCCTAAAATTCGCAAACTTCCAAGAAGCGTAAGGACGCATCGAGGGGATCAAGGGCGCGGTGCATAGCGCGTGACTCCGAACTCGAGGAGAAACGAGCGGTGCCCCAGAAGAAATCCAAGACGCTGGCGCATCTCTCAAGACACAGATCGTACGCAGCCGACACGTCTACCATCGCCAAATCGCATGCGCCCTTGCGCCCCCCGCGCTGCTCACACCAAGCAAATGGAGACCTCCTCCGGAGAGGACTTGGGGGGCGGATCGAGCGATTCCGAGTTCTTGGTCACTTCGTTATCCAATTCCCGGTCCGATCAACGCCGAGGTTCCGTTCCTGCGAAGCCTGCATCGGTACTAACAAGGCGATCCGCTCCCAGGGTGATGTGCTGCACCGACGCGCAAGACGACCGGACCGTTGCCTTCGTTCAAGCCCAGTACATCTGGGCTGAGTAATCATGCCCGATTGAAAGGGTTGTTGGCCGGAGATCTACCTCTCCCATCGCTGACTTCAGATTCCACTTCGTCTTGGTCATCGTGGCTGATCGGTAGTTTGTACCAGTCTGCTCTGACCAAGCAGGTATTAGCCCGATCTCTATCGCGCCGAGACTCCTGGCCTATTCCTCCAGCTCCAAAGGCTCCTAACGCTTCTGCATGGCGGGCGGACCTGGTCACAGCACCACAAATCGCCCGTCTGTACGCAGATGAGCCATGGAAAGTGTTCGTCCGCCCCAAGCTGGGGTCCATGTTTGCGTCGACTGCGTGAATCGACTCGTTCTTAGGTCTAGTGAAGTCTTTCAACGAAACCTACAGTCATGCGATCTGGGAGTCTACGCACTTTCTGGTGCTTCCTCCTGGTCGAGCGCAACATGATCCAGGCCTGACCTCGTTCCAGAGAAACCGGAAGAGGCGCCGTAGTCGGGCGGGAGAGGCCTGGCAGACCCTCTGCCAGTTCGTTCTGGGAGGGATGCTGGCCCGCGAATGCGACATCGACATATTCTTGTATCCGGTGTTCCTTCACATGGCCAAGCGTCGCGTTGAGAGCGCCGGGGCGTTGACCGAGGAAGGCATCTGGTATCCCGGTTTTCATTGTGATGAGCCGTTCACAGACCTGAAGGACGCTTGACCCAGATCGATCGGAAGGAGCCCTGGCGCAATCAGTACCATGACCAGATCGGAGACCATCCGGCGCTGACTATCGGCCGTCTGTGGGGTGATAGCGATTCTTGATGCAACAGTTAGCTGACCAGATCATCCATAATACATGTCATCATTCTTTTCACATTCCTGATCATCCAATCACTTGACCAAATTTCATCACTTTCTCCAAACTTGAACCAACACGTTATCATATACAGTTTCGATCCACGTCACGAAAATCATCACCACGTTCGTCATTCTACTACTCCACTTCATCGCAGTTCATCACAAATTAACAATATCTACGACCTTACACATATTCACACCGATTGATATACTGATCGGTGCTACTGTGTGTCTTGTTTTTCGTCTTCATGAGTCTTCATCACTGCGAAGCGATTCCGACTAAATCGTTCTCGCTCAAACTCTCGTAGCAGTACGCCACAGTTTAGGTCGAGTTCGTCGATCCATGTTGCTTCGTCATGATCCTTCCAGCGGACCAGATATTCTCGGTGTGTGCGACCGAAACGCGTCTTCTTGACCGATCGGACAGCTAGCACCTTTTCCACCTCGAATTCATCCTCTTCCAATGGCCTTTCCCAACTGTCCTCCGGCAGCAGAGCCTCATCGAAATCGAATCTCTCCTCTTCGTCTACCAGACAGGGAATTTTAGGCCGATCGGGGATCCCTCTGACCAGCTTTAGTTTGGACACCTGCACGATCGGAAAAACTTTATAATCCGTGCCGATCGTGATCAGACGGGCAGCATGCTCATCGATGAGCTCTGCTACACGGAAAGGACCGTGCCTCATATGAGCCAACTCCTTTGCATAGCCTTCCTTGACCCGATGGAGGTATAACCATACCCTCGCCCTTGGTACAATACCATGAAGGCGTACTTGATCGTTATTTCGATCTGCTCGATCTTGCGTGGCCTGACGCAACTTTTCATTGACGACTTCTTTGGCATGCTGATAATGTTTCTGGACCTGCATGCGCCATCGACGGGCATCGCGATCGCGGGTCCGAGTGCAGCCGATCGGTATCGCCGCTTCAAGTGTCGATCGAGGGTCCCATCCATACGCCAGATAGAAATGCGTTTCTCCTCGGACCCGGTTGAAGAGTTGAGTGCAAATACCAGTCTCTCTGGATACTCATCCCAGTCTTGTTGGTCTGGATCGGCCACATACACCTTGATCGCCCTTGTTATTGTCTGTACCATGCGTTCAGCCGATCCGTTCGCTTGCGGACGATATGCCATCGTCGCGCTCTGCTTCTGGCCTAGCATGTTATTGAACGATCGGAACACCTCAGCCATAGAACCGGGTTCCGATCGTGTCTAATAACTTCGCTGGCGCCGAACCTTCTGAAAACACATTCCTCGTAGCTCTGGGCGATATTCTCCGCAGATCGGGATGCACTGTTCTTTGCGATCACCAGACCAGTGAACAGGTCGATTCAGATCAGCAGTTCAGTGTTGCCGCGTGTCGATCTGGGCAGCGACGGTATGTGATCCATTGCTATCACCTGGAAAGGGTAGGTAGCCTCGATATTTCCGGGCGATCGGCCCTTGATTATCGGTCTGCCGTTTCCGGTCTCGCAATCTGTGCAACAGTCCACATATTTCTGCACGCTCCGAAAAAGTCCTCTCCAGTGAAATGGGCCCTGATCTTGTGGTATGTCCTGCCTACGCCTTAATGTCCCCCTTCTAGACTCACATGGTAGTGATGAAGGACATCCGTCTGTAGCAGCTCAGAGATCACCAGTTTCGCCAGTCGATCTCGATCGACACTGTCTTGGTCAACATCCCGGCAGTAATACAGCAATCCATTGTCAACCACATCGTAACTGTCCGCGATCTTGGTACACTCTTTCACTTGATCATTCGTTAATTTGGACAGATCACCGCGCAGATAGGCTTTCAAGTTGACGATCCACTCTTCTTCGACCTGCGCCTTGAGGATCCGTTCCGCCCTTAGCTGTTGCACTACGCACTCACTCAGCCTTTCCTTTGGGAACGATCGGTGAGACTTCTGAGTTCGCGATCTAGTCGCCGCCATCACATGTACCTGATCGGGGCTGTCCTTGGGCTTGATGAAGTATGGGATCCTGTTTATGTCCATAAGTTCAAGTAGAACGGCCTCCTCGGTGATCATCGCCCCGATCTGGTCCCGCATAGCCTGGGCGAAAGGTGATCGGCGCTTCAGTTCCAATCCAGTTTCACGTGCAATAGCTCGTAGTTGGGATAGTCTTTCAGCGCCTTCATCACCCGATCATTCAGATACTTCAGCTGTGGTGCCCTACAGTCGATCTCCCCGGTGATCTGCCTTATCACTAGGTTGGAGTCACCACATATGATGATCCGCCCTTTCTTTTGTGATGACTGCAGATCAAGACATAGAAGGATCCCCCTATATTCCGCCTCGTTGACCGTTATGTCAGGCGTGAAATCGGCGGCGGCTGCCACTATAGACCATTGTGGTAACTTCCACAGTATGGCACTATAGCGCCGACCTTCTTCTTTCGCTAGACGATCCGTCGAAACTCAAGACCAAGAGTTCCTCATCCCAATCGACGATCGGTGGCGGCCGTGATATTGACTGTCGAGTTTTCTTTCTTGGGGAAATCGCCATCAGAGCTTCATCCACTTCAGACCGAGGAGTGATACTGGCAGCCAATGTGCCCAATATCTCTTCCTATCCCTTGACTCACTTGACGACCTCGAGGGACCACTGTGACAGGATCGCTGACCATCTGCCGAGCCGACAGTCCATCCCATTGGCTGATAACAGCCAGACCAGTGTCGACTTTCTCGAAAGAACCTTTACAGGTAAGCCGACCAGAAGGTTGTAGCACACATCCAAAATCCATAGTAAAGCCAGAACTTTCTTTTTCGACGATCCCATAGTTGACTTCGTTCGGCTTCATCGTCCGGCTCGTAAAAAGTGACCGGTGGTACACTCCATCATGTTCTTGCACTAAAGTGGCCGAAATAGCCCACTTACTGGCATATACAATAATGGTCGGCACTTTTTCGGGAGCGAAATGCTTGAGAATCGGTGCCGTCGCCATCTTGGCGTTCAGCATACCGAAAGCAACCTCTGCACGCTTCATGTGGTCATCTGCCTCCACCGGCGGAAAATCTGCGGGAAGATCAGAGTCGAAGCCCTTCCGTAAAGTTGCCTGATCTCCTTCGCGCAACATATGGTAGTCGACTTCCCGGAGCTCGTACAGCACGGCCGCGTACACCGCGAAATCTTCAATGAAGCGGCTGTAGTAATTCACGCCCCCTAGGAAGGACTGCATTACCTTCAGAGTTCTGGGAAACGGGAGGTTTTTCAGTGACTCCAGATCCTTAGGATTAGTCTCCAGCACACTGATCGACACCATATGACCCAAATAGGCAAACACTCTTCACAGCACTGATCAACAGGTTCCAGCGATCACATGTCTCCAACAACCGTTCGACCTTCTCGCACAGATCGCTCCATGACGAAGCAGGGATCAGTATGTCGTCGATATACGATCGTCTCCCCAGAACGGACGGTCTCCTTTCCCGATCGGGTTCACCCTCTGTAAATACATCATGGTTTTCGGTGGGGTCCCGATCGGTACTGATCTTGAAATGTCCATACAGTGCGTTGTCGATCAGCATCTGGTAGATCTGGGGCGCGTTCTTCAGACTGAACTACATACGGTTCCACTGGAACAGACCGAAACAAATGCGGAGATCTCGCGAGCCCGATCGGTCATCCAAACCACCTAAAATCAACTTGCCATATACAGTGAGAAATACCATAAGGTCCTGTCAAGATCTTCCAGCAGATCGCTGATCAGCGGCATCGGGTACACCATAAGATTGGTCAACCGATTTACCAACCGATAATCGATGCACAACCTGATGTCGACGCCGTTCTTCTTGATTACAATCACGATCGGTGAGGCCCACGGCGAGGTCGATGGCTTAATGATCTTGGTATCCAACAGTCCTTAAATAATATCGGACAATTTTTCGCGGTACTGTGGCGCCACACGTCGGCATCGCTGGGCGATCGGCTTGGCATCACCCACGTCGATGTCACAGATCGCCCCGCGAGCAGCAGGGGGTAAGGTGTTGCCTTTCCCGATAAGCAGGTGCTTCTTCTTCCATATAATCTTCTTAAGCTGATCGATCTGGTCGGGACTGTTGACATCCCGATCACCCACTTGCAGATCGTCCGAGGTGACCTCGGGCGGATCAGCAGACACTTTAGGGAGGACTGCCATCTGGCTCTCCAGCTCGTGAATATATTGATCCCCGCCCTCATGGATACAAACTTGGTCGTCTTCCGGGGCCATATCACCCAAACCGTCCTGATCGGTTAAACACTGCTATTCCCGATCGGCGAACTGCCTTTCTACGAAGTCGATCTTCTTAGGCGCGCCATCGTGGTCCACCCCAGCAATGCCATGTTTCCCTTTTTCTGTTTCTGTTCCCGCTGCCGCCTGTCCTTGTGACGCCACCACGTTGACGAACCTTGGCTCATATGCTTGATGGTCCACCGTGTCTGGCGACTGCGGTCCCTTTCTTCGAACCAACATCTTCTTTGGGGTTACATAGCTGGGTCGTTCCACCATAGGTGAGGTATCTTCTTCCACCGATCCATCATCGCTGATCAGATGGGTGGTCGCTTGGTATGCCAAGTTCTGCCACTCAACATACCGTCTCGATCCGATCGAGACGAACCCCATCTTTCTCGGCACTTTCCCTTCCGCCAGCCACATGCCAACAATATTATTGTTGTCGAGTGTAAGGGGCTTGTCACCATTATTAGTGACTCGAACAAAATCATATCGGCCGGTGCTCTTCACAAAGGTTGACACCCACCGATCGCCCCTGGTCACCCATAACTTCCTTAATCGAAAACCTTTGTCGACCGGGGTATCAGCGGACTGACCGACTGGAATGGTGACATCTTGGTCCCACCTGACCATATGGGTTTGCAATCCGTATAGGTGCCGCCGACCAGATAACTGGATGCGGACCTCATCCGGGAGTGTAAGCACTCCATGAGACAGATCGAGGCGAATACCCGCCGGCACCATAAAATCCATGCCTAACAGGGCATCCTGACCGGCCAGCTTGTCGACCCAAGCGCTGAGTAAGTAGACCAACGAACCCGATAGGGTGATCTTCACGTGCGTCCTTCCTTCGGTCATGTAAGAATTTTCCCCAATTCCAACGCATTCTTGCATCTGGGTATCGTCTATACGACATCCAACCTTACGAGCAAAGGTGGAGTCTATAATCGAGACTTCGGCCCCAGAGTCGAACAACATCGTCTCCTTCTGGTTGTTAATCTTACCACAGGCTTTCGCCTGCTTAAACCATTTGTAGGGCGCATGATACTTCAAGTATCCGCGAGACTTCCCAGGCAGCAGATCCAGCTGCATGACCACCTTCGATCGGGAATATTCATCGGTCGTGAGATTGTAGACCGGATGATCCCGATCGACGCAATTGAGAATAGAACATGTATTGTCGTTTTTTTCTCCTTGTCAACATATGCATAGATGCCAAACGTAGATCGCTCGACTCGATCCAGATTCCAACCTGGTGAGCGTTCTATTTTAACTTTTTCCTTAACGTCAGGTGGAAGCATCCCCGCGTGCTTACCCGGCACATACTAGTTGCGCATCAGATTAAAGAACTCTTCGATCTTGCAGTGGCCGGCCTCGTGGATCTCTCCACATGACTTGAACACGAAGAGGCATTGATCGGTGGGGTGGCCGTGTATTTCGCACTTCTTGCATATCAGCTTCTTCCAGAAGTCCCCACCATCGTGCTTGCCTGACCCGCAGTGAGAACACTTCTTGCGAGGGCGGTCCGGATCGAACTTGTTCCCACTCCTGCCCATCCGATCTGCCTGGTTAAGCGCCGATCTGATTCTTGGGGCAGGTCCCGTGACGAAGATGTGGCGATATTGGTCCTCGTCTGACTCCCGACTGGAGTGGCCGCTGCTTTCTTCTTCCGATCCAGTGCTGTCTTCGGTCACAATCGCCTTAACAGCACGGGCCGATCTGGTCAGGGGCCTCTCCACCGGATTGGTATGTGTCTTAGATCTGTAGCGACCCGATCCAACGTCGACCTTAGCCCTCATGCTACGTCAGTGTTGCAATGTCCGCAGCGTCTGCTACACTTCACCCACATCTTTGAGGCGCAGCAGAGTGAGCTGATCTGCCAGCTCTTGGTCATCAAGGGTAAGAATATAGTGACCCACGTGCTCCATAGCGGCACCGGTCGGCGGGTTGATTCCTTGATCACTATCCCGGCGCGAACTGCAGCCACGTTCAAACGATGCAGGTACTCAATCGGCGTCTCGTCGCCCAGCTTCTGCATATGATGGTATTTGCGGCGGTAAAGAATCCGGAGTTGCAGTACTGCCCCTCAAATTCTGAACATAGCAGATCCCAGTCAGATCGGACATCCCGACTCAACTGTTGGATCCTGTTCCCAGCCGGTCCTTTCAGCAGATCTCTGAAGATCAAACACCGTTCCTTTTTTGGTGTCTGATCCCGCAATAAAGCAGACTTGACCCGACAAAACCACGATCTGGCTTGCTCTTCGTCGGCGTCCTTGCCGGTAAAGTCCTTGATGTCCGTAGTCGCAGCCATACGAATACGGGGAATCGCGGCAGATCCAAGATCAAATGCGGTCGTAGAGGCTAGGTTATCCTTACGCGTTCTGCCCGCCCCTGCACCGTCTGACCCATAGTGGTCATCCGGATCGCCGACCGACTCCATGTCGTAATCGCTGTTCTTGCTTGATCGTCGCGGTCGGGTTGGATGCGGCTTGCGTCTTCCTCTGCCAACTGGTCTGCCACCTCGGTTAGCCTTATCCGTTGATGCCACGGACCTCATATTAACATCCCGGCAAATATTGACGTTTTGCCGGGCAGATCGGTCCTGGGCATGTGGGCGAGGAGGCGATCGGCATCGGTCTCCCATGAAACGCTCCATCATCGCTTCAAACATGGCTTGACCTGGGTCATGGGCAGCGTATTGGTGTCCTCCTTTGGAGGTACTGAAGCCTGTGTCGGCTCCTGGGGCCCCGACCGGCATGCACCCCCATGCTGCCTCACGTCCTTTTTATGCTCCCATGGGGGTATGATCCGCCCCATGGTCATCCGTTTAACACCGACCTCCAACTCCGATGAGCTATTAGAGGCAGGTGGAGACTGATACAGCGATTTATCATCGGAACACACATCATCATGTGCTGCCGTGGCTTCAGCGACCTTCAATGCTGCGGTGGGAGTTGGGGGAAAACCGCCCCCACCAACGGCACCTAATGATCATGGAGGGTCGACATCGACATCTCCAGCCTCCAAGTGTCCAGATCGAACAGTTTATGTACGCTGGAGAGGTTTAGCACTTTTATGCCGACCTCAGTGAACATCCCAGCAAGTTCTTCACCAATAGAAACGGCCGATCGCTTTGGATCGGCTCGGTGGTGGGTCCGAGAAGGCGATCGGGGATCTGGGGGTTTAAAGTCCGCATGACCTGGTCCTCACGAATAAATCGTTTTAACTCGTGGATGTAATACATCCTGGTCAAGTCTTCTTCCTTGATAACCCCATCCCCGACCTGCGACTTTTCTCCAAGTCATCCTCATCGGGTGGCATTCCCAGCATTTTCTTGGGAACCTTGGGAGGGTGGATTGGATCGTTCCGATCAGCCTCCAAGTCATTTTCATATTTTATCTTTTCATTAAAACGTTCCTTCAAATGCATAGGATCAGGACGAAATACCTGATCCTTTCCGGAACTATAGCAAGACTTGCTATAGTCCCGATCGGCTCCGGTGGGAGCCTTATGGGGAGGAAAAAACTTATTTATTACTGATTTGGTCCTTCCCCGGCCAGATCGGACATCGCGATCCTTATCGACAACGAGAAGATAAGGCGATAGCCGTTCCTTATGTCCTCTCCAGAACGATTCCACATTTAATTCATTGTAATCAATTTTTGACGAGATGATATCTTCTCGGTGATATCCACGATCACCAAGTGATCCGGGCACGCGCACCATTGTGGTGGAGTCAAGTTCAAAATCGAACACCGTAGTGTCGAGAACCTGACCACCATCGTGCCCGGCCTTCCAACTTACGGGGGGGGGGTACCCCGCGAACCTTCGCCTTCGATCCTATCGGATCGTCAGCTGCTGGCAGACGGTCGATCATCAACACAGGACGTCTGTTCCGATTTGTTCTTCATCTCACCTTGTGTACCCGATGGATTGGGCTGGTAACACACTCGGTGGATCGGCGCTGGGAATTGACTTGAGGTCTAAATGTGGTAGACCGTGCTGGGTAATGTACCCTCGGCGGAACTCTTCACCCTGGGTACGGGTAGACCAGTTATACTTGAAGTAAGTATGCTCCAAAGGGCAGATCGCTCAACCGATCGTAGAGCCCAACCAATATGAGGATAAAACTCCAATAATCCATAATCCATCCAATAGGGAGATCCAAATGAGAACGTGATACACTCCACGAACGATATCTCCACGTAATAATCCAAAAGACTTAATAGCACGTTCCAAACGTGCGTAACTTGAAACTTTGGAAGCCGACCAAAGTGTACTCCCGTCAAGGGACTTCCGGCGGGCCAAGTGCGTCTGTAACGCGTCCCGGCCGGGTATAATGAGCTGAAGGGTATTATTCGACCCTCCTCTCCCAAACACTCTGCGGCGTGCAGAAGCGACTGATGTACGAAGAGAAACGACCTCCGGCTGAGTTAAGGCCCAACAATTAAGACGTAAAGCCAAAAACGTTCTTAGTAGACGAAACCAAAACCAACACCAAAACTCCCTACCCCCTATGGCCCCCAATATGTACACACATGAAAATATGTAAGTACACGCAATCTCATGTGACTTACCAAAATCCGTGTTCTTGACACCTCTTGCACATGATTGGCCCAAACGCCTCCTTGATTTCCACCAATCCGATCGCCGATAAGCCGATCGGTCTGCTGCTGACCGGAAGCGACCAGAATTCTTGAGTCCGCTTCACCACAATTGCGCAGCATGTCGCGTTCTGCAGAACCTTGATCGAAGCGACATTGCGTGGTGGAAAGCTCCTCCTCCAGCTGAGAATATGCGGCGTGTAGATCATCCAGATCATCCTGAAGGTCAGGCACTCCCTCGACCTGCTCACATATCTCCTGCGTCTGGGCTATGACGGCGGTATAGTCATTCATCCGCATGGGGTTGGCTTTATTCTTTTTCCGGAGACGGTCGAACTGATCTTTGCGCCTGTCAATCTTGGCGGTGAGTTTAAACGCATGCTCGACCAAGCACTGATTCTTGGAAGCAGCCCGATCGTTTTCTTCTTGTAACTTGCCCATACGCCGCTGATTTGATCCAGCTCTTGCGCTTGATCAGCAATAGTATCTTCATGCACCGATCGCAGATAACGATCGTGATCATGACTGCTCTCCAGATCCCGGATCCAGGCGCGTTCATCGACTATATTTTTCTTGATCAGCCACAGCGTCTTCGACGGTCTTCAACATAGTCTTGAGATCGTTGACTGCATTGTCAACAAAGTCACGCAATGGCTTAAGATGTTTAAAGGCGGCCCGCTTGATCTCGGCATCTCGTTCCATCACGGCACGTTTGGCACGAGCGAGCTGCTGTCGAAGCATCGCAATAGTATCTTCGCTCATCGCGAGCGAGTTGGATAACACGGTGATCCGTTCATCGCGGGCGTGGAGGGCCTATTGTAGGCTGTAAGCCTGATTGATTGCGGCGATCGCCTGATCGGCCGCGGCCCGATCCAGGGCAGGAGCGTTGGTGGTGCTCGCTGGGGTGTCGTACGTTATCGCTTGCTTGATGGAAATGCAGAAATGCCTGATCGAGAGGGTCTGATCGCAGATGCCACGGTTGGTGGAGGATGAACGTTTGATCTCGAAGGGCATACCACTAAAGGTAACGGCCTGATCGATTGGGACCCGATCGGCGGGAGAAAGGGCAGATTTATGGGTGCTGATCACCTGATCGATGACGTCATGATTGGTGGGTGTGGACCAGCCGACCATCGGTGGCATGATCTACGCAGGCCAACGGCATTATCGATCCTCGCCCCAACCGGTGTACGGCTGGGACGAGGCTCAGGGGCGGCTGTGGTAAAGTGTGCCACAAAATTTAGCCTAATTAAGGGATTAATTTTGGGGCTAATTAGGGGACTGACTGCGGACACAAATTAGGTACGTAATCGTGTACGATTGAGTGTACCACGGTGTATACAGTTGCGTGTACAACAATGGTGCACATAGACAGAACATAGACGATACACGGGGAGATGGGACGATTACATACAGGTACTCAACGAACATCGAAGAACGACGCATAAATCAGGTCGACTGGTCGACGGAGGACGCTGGAATGGGTAGTTCTGATTGGTGGAAATCAGGTAATTGGTAGTTCTTTCGATTTAAGCAAAAACAAAATTCTCCTTTTGCGTAGGATCGAGTAGATCGTTTCAGGGACGGCACCTTTGAGCCTCCCTTACTAGTATACACCTCTACGTCCCGGGCAGGAGCACTTTGAGCGTTTTTTGGCCGACCGGTAGGCGTAGAGTGTGAGAACCCACCCCGCAATTCCGCCCGCTGTGTCAGCGGTTCTTCTGTAAAGTTTGTTTTTGGTCTTGGGAGAGTGATCGAGCAGTGCTCTCACCTCTTCCCCGATTGGTTCACGTTTTGCCCCTAGGGTTCGGCTGCTGTAAGCGCCCCACGGGAACTCTAGGTGGATTTAGTAAAATTTACCCCCCCCCCTCGTAGGTCTAGGCTAGGAATACATATATTTGGGTGTTCTATTAGCTGTTTAAGACCAGAGGCTTCGTGATCAGGCAGTGAAGACTTCCGCTGCCTGATCAAGTACCCCCTACGCCGATCAACACCTGATCGACACTCTGCAACTCGCGACACGCGTTCATCTGCTCGCAACTCGCGCCAACTAGATGATCAGCGACTTTTAGCGCCTGATCAAGCCTGATCAAGTTTGATCACAGCTGATCAACAACTTTTAGCACCTGATCAACCCTGATCACTGCTGATCAAACCTGATCACACCTGATTCAAGCTTGATTGCGCCTGATCAAGCCTGATCGCAGCAGTCGCTTCATCGCAAATTAACTTAATCTTGCAACAAGGAATTGCAGCGTGCCATCCCCGCCACCTGGGAGAGCGACCCACGCCCAAGCCGTCGGGTACACAAGGTGAGCAGGAACAAAAGCAGTCAAGAGACAACCGGAGGACCCCCTTCGTCAGTCGGCAGTCCGGGAGCCGTGGTAACGCCTGATCAAGCGTCAAAAACTTTGATCAGCCGATCCACCACAATACGATGGATTCGGGACATAGATTTTGCGAATGAATGTCCCTTGATTATTTCGGAATTGTACCGAGAGACGAACTCTTCCTATGAAATCCGGAAGGGCAGCATGAAGGTCGGTTGGGCAAGACGGTCGAGGGGTAGGGCAGAACTTTAGGTTGAGACCGAGAAGGCAATTCAGAGCAGGAGGGGTGGCAACAGAATGTGGAAAAAAGTTATAAAAAGATAAGTTCCGTACATAACTATTTACCTACCCAGTAGTGCGACTAGCGAACAGTGCTAGCGCATTCTTCTTTTCTTAACAGTTTACTTGGATCGGGGCTTCCCTGGCGCGCGTTTCGCGGGCTTGATCATTCCTTGCTTGGCGGAGTTCTTTGGCGCGGTGTGCCTGCCGGACTTGGCGGCTGCGTTTGCGCACGATTTTACGGCGCCGTTAGCGCTTGGTGAACGCTTCTGTTGTTGGGGCATGGCAGCCTTCTTTGCGCCGGTCGGTGCCCCGCGTCTCCCGGCGCTGTCGTTTTTTAACGCTTCCTTAAGTTGATTCACTTGTTTCTTAAGTGCACAAATTCTTTCTTAAGGCGCTCGTTGACGAGCTCCTGTACGGTTTGTGCCGTGGGCATTGTGGCTTCAATGTCCATGGCTGTTGCTCGTTTGGCTTCCTTAGCGGCTTCGCGCGTTCACGAGCGACTTCTTCTACACCAAGGTCGTATCGAAGCTGCGTCAATCGCTGATTCAGGCTTCCTTTCACCTGGAGGAAGTCAGTTAATGCCATTGAGTGTACCCCGTTGGGCGATGCGAGTGCTTCTTCCCACGGTATTCCTGACGGCTTGAGCGATATATGGACTTCGCCGTAAAAAGAACTGATTTCTTCGATGGCTGCGTCGTAGAGAGCGTCCAACATCGTTTTGAGAAACTCAAGCTCATGCTTTGTCGTCTCCTTGATAATGGCGGTTAACGTGGCTTCATTATCGGCGAGTTGCTCGGCAATTTTGTTTCGAAGAGGGTCGGACTTATCGGCTTCATCTAGTTCTCTTGACACACTTAGGTAGATGTAACGGGGTTACGTTCGGGTTACATTTAGTGTTGGTGTACATGAGTACACCACGGTTGAGGTCATTATTGGCCGGTTTGATGTTTTGAACCATTGGTTATTTTAACCAATTAGGGAAGGGGCCCTTGGTGTGGTGGAGTGTCAGTCATCCACGTGTCCGTACACAGGTGTGTACACTACATTTTAGCTAGGTACGAATTAGGAATATTCTACTTAGTATTACATATAGTTTATATTAGTTTAAATTAATTTAGGCTAATTACATATTAAATATATTCAGTTTACATTTCACTCTAAAGTGCAGGCGCGCGACCACGCTCGGTCGCGCGCGCAGTGAGTGCCGTAGGTAAGAGGGAGCCCTCCCTTTACCTACACCCTTAGTAAGCGAGCCTTGCCGTTAAGGCATTAGCGGAGCTCCTTGCCGTTAAGGCATTAGCGGAGCTCCTTGTCGTTAAGGCATTAGCGGAGCTAGGCGCACGACCACACCTGGTCGCACACGCGGTGAGTATTGTAGCTTAAGGGAGTTCTCCCTTACGCTACCTCCCTTTATAAGGGAAGACTTGTTACAAGGGGTTAGCGAAAGCTATCTGTAAACCACCCCGGGAATCTTGGCCACGAGTAGGAGAGCTCTCTCCTACTAAGCTCTTTCATAAGGCGTATCGGCTAAGTAGCGGCGAACGCCGCTTAAAGGAAAGTCTTCCTCTGTGCGCTAGCCGCGCCGTGCGTGTACGCACCCGGCTACATCTGGTAGCACTTGTAGTCAATCCAACACCTGTGTTGGTGATCAACATCCTCTGCAAGGAATGGATCAGGACGATTGGGGTAAGCTAACCCCCGTCCAACAGGAAGCCTTTAAAAGGCTGTTACCCATATTGGGTGAGGATGGCATGCGCCATCTAGTGGAGCAGGGCCTCGATGCCGTGCGTGAAAGGGTGAATGCCCGTATCGCCCATGGGGCGAGTCTTCCGGGAATTATCCCGCGTCTACGGGGGTGCGCACTCCGATGTCCTTTAAGATAAAGGAATCCTCCGGCGAGAAACGTGAAAACCTTTATGTGTGGCTTCGAGAGGTTGAAACCGCATTCGCCACCTCGAAAGTGATCGAGGATCACCTGCTAGTGGGACTTGCACTGACCCATCTTACGGGCAAAGCCCGTACATGGGCGTTTACGTGTCAGGATTCGGTCACGACCGTGTTCCCGAACTGGGGAGTCCTTAAGCGAAAGCTTATGGACAGGTATTCAACGCCTGATTTGGTTCTCCAGAATCAGCTGGCGTTTTTGAGGTGCCGTCAGGGCACTAGGGACTTGGAGACATATGTCCAAGGACTGAAGACCCTGTTGGCAGGGATGTACGCGAAAGCGTATTCGGACGATGTGTCCATCCCCGTCTGCATGGGAGGTCTGAAAGAAGGGACAGCACGTTCGGAACTGTTCCGATGCTTACCCCAATCCCTGGGGGAGGCGTTCAAGATGGCGTTCAACTCCGAGAGGAACTTCCGTTCCTCTAAAGAGGGTCCCGAACCCATGGACCTGAGTCAGGTCAAAGTGGAGGGGAAACCTCCCGCTAAGAGTCACTCTGACCCTTTTCCACAGAGCTTCGGGGCGGAGCTTTTAGCCATGTTGCATCGGCGTGGGCCGCTGAGATGCTTCCTTTCTGGGAGCACGGATCATCTGAGGAACAGATGTCCGAAAAATCCTCAGCGAGACACTCGCTACAAGGGACCAAGGGTGGGGAAAAAGCCCTTGTCCAAGCCGTCGGGAAACGACGGCTCCCAGTAGGTGCGGGGCGCCCTACTGGGGGACCCCTTAGTGCTGTTAATCCCCAGGATAGGGGACGACAGCACAAAGCCGCGAGGGAAGCGGTGCTTTCTAGCACCGAGTTGGTTTACCAGACAGGTTTGCTGGTAGTACTTGCGGACGTGAAAGGCTTTGATAAGCCTTGGAGAGTCTTGATAGACTCTGGAGCGTCTGACAATTATGTCAGACGAGCTTCAGTGGAGAAGAGTCGGCTGTATGCCGAGGCCCTAGAGGCACGTTCTCGTGACGTTGTCACGGTCCGTCTTGCGACGGGCGTACATGTTTCTGTACCCAAGGTCTCGATTGACCTTAAGCTGAAGTTTTCAGACTTCGACAGCTTAGAACGTTGCCTAGTCCTGGTTTTGGACTCGCGGTATGACCTTATTCTGGGCATGAAGTGGCTGGAACGCCACGAGCCATGGATAGACTGGAAGTATAAGTCCATTGGCTCAACGCACCCGCGGTCGGGTGAAGAATTGGCGAGTCATGAACCCACCTTTGCTCGATCGCAAAAGCGATTCTGGAGTGAGATGCCATAGATTGGGGTGTCTGAAATGATCAGTCCCAATGAGGTTAAGGAAGCGTTCCTTAACGAGGGGGATTCGGCGGTTAATCCCCACGCCGATATAGGCGAGACTGGGGAGTCGCCAGTGATAGAGGTGGATTCCTCTTAGGTTAAGCGCGAGGCGCTTCCTAGAGAAGAGACCCGAAGTTCGTCTCTTCTGAAGGTCAGAATTGATTCCTAGCACGCCGGGTTCGACGAACAAGTTGCGACTCCAGTGGTAGGGGTAGAAAACCCTGTGGTTAAGCGCGAGGCGCTTCCAAGCGAAGAGACCCGAAGTTCGTCTATTTCGCACGTCGGAATTGATTCCGACCACGCCGTTATAGGCGAGACTGGTAAGTCGCCAGTGGCAGAGGTGGATTCCACTGAGGTGACTTCAGTGGTAGGGGTAGAGACTCCTGTGTTTAAGCGCGAGGCGCTTCCAAGCGAAGAGACCCGAAGTTCGTCTCTTTCGCACGTCGGAAATGATTCCGACTACGCCGTTTTAGGTGAGACCGGCGAGTCACCGGTGGTAGAGGTAGAGACCTCTGTGGATAGGCGCGAGGCGCTTCCAATAGATGGGGCAATTGACTCCCTTCATCTGGGTCTCGGGATGAGTCCCGAGGCCAGTAGTCAGCAGTCCATACAGGTTGCTGAATAATGTGACAGGTGTTGTCACAGAAGGCGTAAGCCTGGAGCGGTTGCCTGGGGTAGGCGAACTGTTGTCGTTGGAGGAGATGTCCTTCAACGAGTTTGAGACTGCTTTGAAAGCAGATGAAATCGACGAGGTCGTCGTGTTGCGTCCGGAAGAGGAGTTGACCTCCTCATCCACGATGGACGAGTCAGTTTTGGTGAAAACGAAACAGGCATTAAATGCCCGAAGCGGCCTGAAGATTCTTGCGGATCCTGTTGACCCTTACCATTCCTTGTTAAAGGAATTCGGAGATGTCATTAGTGACAACCCGCCGATGGGGTTACCACCGGATCGGGGAGTTCGACATGAAATTGATTTGGTTTCTGGATCCAAATACTTCGTCACTAGGCAGTGGCCTCTCCCCAAGGAGCAATGCGACGTCATCGACGCATTCTTCAAGGGGAAAGAAGAGGAAGGGATGGTACGGGAGAGTAAATCTCCCCACTCATCTCCCACTTTTTGTGTTCGTAAACCGAACGGAAAGTGGCGCATTGTGCATGCGTATAACAAGCTGAATGCAGCTACTGTACCCATGCAGACTACGATTCCTCGAAGGGATGTCCTTCAGAAAAATATGGCGGGCTGTACTGTGTACAGTGCCTTAGATCTGGTGGACGGGTATTATCAGGTGCTCATGCGAGCGTCCGATATTCCGCTGACAGCGGTTAGCACGCCTAGTGGCATGCTGTGGGAGTGGCTTGTTATGCCACAAGGGCTTTCAAATGCACCAGCGACTTTCAATCGCTTGGTGACTCAACTCTTCCGCCCTCATAGGAAGTACGCTCAGACGTACTTTGACGATATATTCGTCCATAGTCGTGCGGAAGGCGACTTGTCTGATGTTCAGACGCATCTGATACACCTTCGAGCAGTGCTCGAATGTATGCGAGAGCATAAGTTATATGCAAACGCATCCAAGTGTATCTTTGGTGCTGAGGGAATTCCTTTCCTTGGATGCTTCATCGGTAAGGATGGAGTGCGGGCGGATCCGGCGAAGGTAAAAGCTATTGTGGAGTGGCCTTCGCCTGTAAATCTTAGGGATTTACGGAAGTGGCTTGGATTAGCCAACTATCTCCACAAGTAAAGCGAGAACTACGCTGAAATGGCGAAGCCATTGACCGACCTTCTTAAGAAGGATGTTGATTGGTGTTGGGAAACCGAACACCAAAACGCTTTTGAAGCGGTTAAGGGGATCTTGTTAAAAGCTCCCGTTCTTGCTCTCCCAGACTCTGGGAAACCATTTAGTGTCGTCTGCGACGGCTCCGATTTTGCAATCGGATGTGCTTTGTTACAAGCAGACGATGCAGGAAGGGAACGCGTAATTGCGTTTGAGTCGAGGCAGCTTAAAGCTGCGGAACGGAATTATCCCGTTCATGACGAGGAGCTACTTGCAATGAAGTATGCTCTTGTCAAATTTAGGGTTCACCTACTCGGCTCAAAGCCGTTCGTGGTTTATACTGACCACGCGTCCTTACGGACAGCGACAAAGTCGCCTCATCTCTCGCAACGGATGGCCCGTTGGCTCTCCTTCTTTGCGGAGTACAACTTTGAGGTTAAGTATAAACCTGGCAATCAAAACGTGCTTGCAGACGCGTTGTCGCGTCGTCCCTATTGCGAGATCGCTCACGCGACAATCGTCACCACGTCTGTGGTGGATCTCATACGCCAGGCGTATGACAAAGACCCACAATGTAGGGCGCTTATCCGCGCGTTAGGTGAAAAGGGTCTTGGCTCGTCTGAGCCAACCCTGTCAAATCGAGCTAGAGCTCGTTTACACCGTTACAGGTACTGTGACGGACTGCTATTTTATAGCACGAGCGCGCAGGACACTCCGCGGGTGGTAGTTCCTCACGATGAGGAACTGAAGTTGTGGTGGAGTCAAGTTCGAAATCGAATACATTTGTATCGACAAGCTGACCACCACCATCGTGCCCAGCCTTCCAACTTACGGGGGGGGGTACCCCGCGGACCTCCACTCGAAATCTGGTCCGATCGTCCGCTGCTGCCAGACGACCGGTCATCATCCAAAGACACTTGGTCCAATTCACTTAAGTTCATCTCACCTTGTGTACCCGATGGAATGGGCTAGTTACACACTCGGTGGATCGGGATTGCAGATCGATCTGATTCTGTCTTGAATATCGGAGACCGTGCTGGCTAGGTGTACCTAGGGTGGAACTCTTCACCCCAGGTACGTACAGACCAGAAACAATTCCAAAATATAAATTCCAATAGGTCGATCGTCCAAACGATCTAGACCTGACCAATACGAAATAATAGAGGGTAGACCAATCAACCGGTCTAGCCCCTGACCAATATGAGAGAAGACCAAAACCGGTCTAAACTCCAACCAATGTTATAATGAGCCAATATGTCCACGTGAAGACCCAATATGCCCGTGAAACTCCACAAACAATATCTTCACGTAAAGACGAATCCAGTGAATAGCACGTTTCAAACGTACTTGACTTAAACTTGAGGAAGTCGAACAATGCGTGCTCCCGTCGAGGGACTTCCGGTGGCCAAAGTGCGCGTGCGGCGCGTCCAGACCGGGTATAATAGGCGAGAGTAGATAATTCAACCCTCTGCACCCAAACACTCCGTGGAGGGCGGAGGCTACTACTGTACGTGAAAAGAATAACGGCGACCCCTTGCTGCGGTGTAGACCAAGACAGAAGAGGTTTTGCCACTTATTCCAAGGCCAAAAGACTTTTACTTGGAAAATCCGCAACCAAAAGACTTCTACTTGGAAACATCGCAACCAACCAATAATACTACCCCCTATGGTCCCTAATGTACCCACACAAAATTATGTAAAATACCCAAAGTCAGGTGACTCACCCAAGACCAGCGTTCATGATACTCCTTGAATTTGATAGGCTAAAAAGCACCCCTTGTGTAGACCAATCGGAAACTCGACCAACTGCCTTGACCAAAAGTGACCAAATTTGTGGTACACTTCACCACAGCCGCCCCTGAGTCCGACCTTGTCGCACAACGATAACGGTCTGACTCACCGATCACTCGACAAACTGGACCTTGGTCACTCACACTTCTTCCCCATGGACCAGACATCTTCGACACCTGCGTCAGGTACTGCCTTTACTGCACTTGATCCTCGTATGCTTCCTCTTGACGCTTGTTCTTGTAGAAACTCTATGTGCCGAGTCGCCCAATATTGCTTCGCCTATCCGGTAGGCTCGGTCTGACAGACCACATAATTCTCCTGCACTTCAAACATCGGAAGGGTGTCAGACTGAAGCTGACACGCGGATGCAGGATATGCTCGCAGAGAACACGCGGCTCAGGACCCAGTTGGCCAACCAGGCAACACGGGGTGCGCATCTTTGGTCTTCATCTTTTACTCTTCTTGACCCTCGTATGTCTTCAGCTCTCATCCCTCCCAACATAGTACAGGCAATAGGTGCCTTGGTCGATGCTGATAGGCAGTCTGACGGTCACGCTGACCAGCTTCGACACATTTTGGAGGAGCTGGTAAGCGCGTCATGAGCTGTCCCGTCTGGAGGCTCATCAGTCCCATCTCCGGGATCAACTTGCACTTGTTCGACGGCAGGATCTGGACGGACAGCTTGATGCGACTTCACTGTGCATGCAAGGCGAAGACCTCGCGCGACGAATTGCCGAGTTGCAAATTGCGATTCAAGACCAGACCGGAAATGTCCGGTCCTGTCAAGACAGGTCCGACGCTTGAACGCAAGTGTCGGGTTGTCGTTGGGTGGCACTAGACCAGTGCCGCTAGCGCTTGATGAATTTGCTACCTCCGTGTTCGACTGCTTACTTCAGCGTAGATTGGTCCGCATAGGCAACCTTAGTCGCCTCGGGGTAAGACCAAGACCGCTTGAAACAGGACCAAGACCGACGTCGCTCATTGGCCGATATTCACCATCCCGAAATTACATTACAATCAAAGAAGCGCGCGGACGCACCGAGTATCTCGAAGGGGGCGGGGCACTGCGCGCGGACCCGGAATCGGGGGGAAGCGTGCAGTGTCCCATAAACGAGCCAAGACACATGCGCTTCTCATGGACTCGGACTCGGACATGGACGACATCTACAGCACCTCGAAAAGTCGAGCGCCATCGCGCCGTACTGCAAGTCGCATCCAGCACACAGGGGTCTCGTCTGAGGAGGGCTCCAGCGAAGGTCCGGCGATTCCGAGTTCATGATCCCCATCCAGTCCAAGTCACGAACGAATTTGCGTGACAGTTTCGTCCAAGTGGCGTCGAAGGTGGGGTCAGAGCAGAAGACCGGTCTGCCAAGTGACGCTGCACCAGTATCAACATCCGTGACGCCGGCGCCTTCGGTTCTCCCCGGGACATCCGGACTTCACAAGTACGCCCTGTTAAAGAACATGGCGGTTGACACCGGCTCCCTTCAGCCGCGGACGTTTGAAGTCACTTGGCCGTGGTCGTCGGGGCAAATCGGCTGTTTGCGCCGGTCTACCCTGACCAAGCAGCTTCTGGCCCGGTCTTTCTCTCGTCCGGACTCCTGGCTTTCTCCACCGGCCAAGAAACCCCCTGCCGCGTCTGCATGGAGGGCGGACCTGATTACGTCGGCGCAGATCTCCCGCCTGTACGGCGATGAACCATGGAAAATCTTCGAACACTTCAAAATAGGACTTGTGTTCCACTTGACTCCATGGATCGGCACTTTGCTAGGCCGGGTGAAGAATTTCAACAGGATCCACGGCCAAGCAATTTGGGAAGCGTCCCACTACTTGTTGCTTCCTCCCGACCGGGTGCGACAAGATCCGGGCCTGGCGACGTTCCAGAGAAAGCGCAAGCGACGTCGAATTCAAGAGGGCGAGGCTTGGCAATCCCTGTGCCAGTACATTTTGGACGGGATGCGAGCTCGCGAGTGTGACGTTGACGTGTTCTTGTACCCGGTGTTCCTCCACATGCCAAGGCGTCGCGTTGAGAAGACCAGACTGCTGGCCGACGACGGCACATGGTACCCCGGTCTTGATTGCGCTGAGCCGGTCGCGGACCTCAAGGATGCTTTGGTCCAGCTTGACCGGAAGGACCCCTGGCGTTACCAGGTTCAGGATCAAATGCAAAATCATCCGTCGATGGTCATCGGCCGTCTGTGGGGCGATAGCAAGTGAAATCGCAGGTAGTCGACCAGATAACTCGCAATACATGTCATCATTCCTTTTTCATATGTCCAATCGTCAAATCACTTGAGCTAATTTTACCACTCTCTCCATAGTTGCACCGAACACGTTATCGTAAACAGTTCCACCTCCATCACAAAAAATAGTCATCACATTCGTCATTCCGCTATTCCAATCCGTCACAGTTCATCACAATTTCACATCAACTCCGGACCTTCCACATCTTCACACCGGTCTAGACCGACCGATGCTACTGCGTGTCTTGGTCTTGGTCTTCACGGGTCTGCATCACTGCGAAGCGATTACGACTGACTCGTCCTCGTTCGAACTCTCGTAGAAGAGTCCCACAATTCAAGTCGCGCTCGTCGACACAAGTTGATTCATCATGGTCCTTCCATCGGACCAGGTACTCTCGGTGAGTCCGACCTAACCTGGTCTTCTTGGTCGACCGAACATCCAAAACCTTCTCCACTTCAAATCGCGTCTTCCACTAATGGTCGTTCCCAACTGTCCTCCGGCAGTAACGCTTCATCGAAATCAAATCTTTTTTCTTCGTCTACCAGACAGGGAGTTTTGGGTCGATCAGGAAATTCTCCGACCAGCTTCAACTTGGACACATATACGATCGGGAAGACCTTGTAATCTGTACCAGTTGTTACTAGACGGGCACCGTTTTCACCAATCAGCTCGGCAACACGGAAAGGGCCGTGCCACATGTGAGCCAGCTTCTTCGCATAGCCCTCTTTCACTCGGTATAGGTATAGCCATACCCTCGCCGCTGGTTCTATACCGTGGGGTCGGACCTGTTCATTGGTCCGGTCTGCCCGGTCTGCCCGGTCTTGTGTGGCCTGACGCAGCTTTTCATTGACGACTTCTTTTGCATGCTGGTAGTGTTTCTGGACCTGCATGCGCCAACGTCGAGCATCACGATCGCGGGTCCGAGTGCAACCGATAGGTATCGCGGCTTCAAGAGTGGACCGGGGGTCCCATCCATACGCAAGATAAAAAGGCGTTTCTCCTCGGACCCGATCGGTCGACGAGTTGAGTGCAAACACCAGCCTTTCTGCGTATTCGTCCCAATCGCGCTGGTCTGGATCGGCAACGTACGTCTTGATTGCTCTTGTAATAGTTTGTACCATACGTTCTGCCGATCCATTCGCTTGCGGACGATATGACATCGTCGCGCTCTGTTTCTGGCCCAGCATGTTATTGAACGACCGGAACACCTCGGCCATGAAACCGGATTCTCGGTCGTGTCTGATGACCTCTCTGGCACCGAACCTTCGGAACACACATTCTTCGTAGCTCTGGGCGATCTGCTCCGCAGACCGAGATGCACTTGCCTTCGCAATAACTAGACCAGTGAACAGGTCTACCCAGATCAGCAGCTCAGTGTTGCCGCGCGTCGATCTAGGCAGTGACGGTATGTGGTCCATAGCTATGACCTGGAAAGGGTAGGTAGCTTTGATATTTCCGGGCGATCGCCCCTTGATTACCGGTCTACCCTTTCCGGTCTCGCAATCCGTGCAACAGCCCACATATTTCTGCACACTGCGGAAAAGACCTCTCCAGTGGAAGTGGGACCTGATCTTGTGATAGGTCCTGCCTATGCCCTGATGTCCCCCTTCTAGACTCACGTGATAGTGATGAAGGACATCCGGCTGCAGCAACTCGGGGATCACTAATTTCGCCAGTCGGTCCTGGTCTACACTGTCTTGGTCGGCATCGCGGCAGTAATACAATAATCCATCATCATCCACTTCGTAGCTATCCGCGATCTTGATGCACTCTTTCGCTTGATCGTTCGTCAACTTGGACAGTTCACCACGCAGGTATGTCTTCAGGTTCATAATCCATTCTTCTTCGTCCTGCGCCTTGAGGATCCGTTCTGCCCTTAGTCGTTGCACAACAGATTCACTCAACCGTTCCTTTGGGAACGGTTGGTGGGACTTCCGAGCTTTCGGTCTAGTCGCGACCATCACATGCATCTGGTCCGGAGCGTTCTTGGGTACGGTTACCTCTGGTAGCCTGTTTATATTCATCAATTCATCCAGAACGACCTTCTCGGTGATCGTAGCCCCGGTATGGTCTTGCATGGCCTTGGTCGCGAGTTAGTCGGTGCTTCTGTTCCAGTCCTGTTTCACGTGCAACAGCTCGTGTTTGGGGTGGTCCTTCAATGCCTTCATTACTCGATCATTTAGTGTCCGTAGTCGTGGAGCCTTGCAGTCGATCTCTCCGGTGATCTGCCTGATCACTAGGTTGCAGTCACCACATATGATGACTCGCCCCTTCTCGTGCGACGACAGCAGGTCCAGACATAGAAGTAGACCTCGGTACTCCGCCTCGTTAACAGTAATATCCGGCGTGAAATCGTCAGCGGCTGCAACTATAGACCATTGTGGCAACTTCCACTATATGGCACTATAGGCGCCGACCTTCTTCTTCACGCTTGCCGATCCGTCAAAACTTAAGACCAAGAGCTCTTCATCATGGTTGACGGTCGGTGGTGGTCTCGAAACTGACTGCCGAGGTTGCTTCCTCGGGGCAATCGCTATCAAGGCCTCGTCCACTTCAGACCGAGGGGGGATACTGGCAGCTAATGTGCCCAATATGTCTTCCTCGCCCTGGTGCACTTAACGACCTCGAGGGTCCACTGCGACAAGACCGCCGACCATCTGCCTAGACGTCCGTCCATCCCATTGGCTGATAATAGCCAGGCCAAAGTAGACCGTCTTGACAGGACCTTTATAGGTCGGCCGACCAGCAGGTTGTAACACACATCCAGAATTCGTAGCAACGCCAGAACTTCTTTCTCGACAATTCCATAGTTCGCTTCATTTGGCTTCAGCGTTCTGCTCGTGAACGTGACCGGATGGTACACACCATCATGATCTTGTACTAGAGTGGTCGAAATGGCCCACTGACTAGCATATACAATAATGGTCGGCACTTTTTCGGGAGCGAAATGCTTGAGAATCGGTGCCGTCACCATCTTAGCCTTCAACGTACCAAAAGCAAACTTTGCACGCTTCATATCTTCGGCCTCCACTTGCGGACAATCTGCAGCAAGACCAGAGTCGGCGCCCCCGTGTAAAGTTGCCCGGTCTTTTTCGCGCAACATATGGTAGTCCACTTCCCGGAGCTAATACAACACAGCCGCGTAGATAGCAAAATCTTCGATGAAGCGGCTGTAGTAGTTTAAACTTCCTAGGAAGGACTGCATTGCCTTCAGAGACTTGGGAAACGGGAGGTTGCTTAACGAATCCAGGTCCTTAGGATTAGCCTCTAGACCACTGTTCGAGACCATATGACCTAAATAGGCGACCTTGGACATACCCCAAAATTTTTTATGGCGCTGATAGATAGGTTCCAGCGGTCGCATGTCTCCATCAATCGTTCAACCTTCTCGCACAGATCGTTCCATGACGAGGCAGGTATCAGAATGTCGTCGATGTACGACCGCCTCCCTAGAACGGACGGTCTTCTTTCCCGATCGTATTCACCCTCTGTAAACACACCATAACTTTCGGCAGGGTCCCGATCGGTCTTGATTTTGAAGTGTCCGTACAGTGCGTTGTCTATCAACCTTTGATGATCGTCCGCTGCTAGCAGACGACCGATCATCAGCATAGGAAGCCTGGTCCAATTTCTTCGTCTCCATCTCACCTTGTGTACCCGATGATATGGGCTGGTTTCATACTTGGTGGATCGTCGCTGCAAATTGATGTGGTCTTAAATGCGAGACCGTGCTGAGTAATGTACCCAGGGCGGAACTCTTCATCCTGGGTACAGGCAGGCCAATTACACTCAGAGTAAGTATACTCCAAAAGCCAGATCGCTTACCCGATCGTAGAGCCCAACCAATGCGAGAATAACAGACCAATATTCCAATACGGAGATCCAACGAGAACGTAACAAACTCCACGTAACGATATCTAGAAGTAACAATCCAAAACTTGTTTACACGTTCCAAACGTGTATGACTTGAGCTTGTGAAGCCGACCAATGCGTACTCCCGTGGAGGGACTTCCGGCGGGCCAAGTGCGTCTCTGACGCGTCCCGGCCGGGTATAATGAGCTAGAGGGGATTACTCGACCCTCTGCTCCCAAACACTCTGCGGCGTGCAGAGGCGACTAGCGTACTTAAAGATGAGACTTCTTTGTAGAGTTAAAGGCCAAAAAACAAAGTACCAAAACCCGGTAAAACTTAAACTAACCAATCCTATCACCCTACGGTCCCCAATATGTACAAACATGAAATATGTGAGTACACGAATATCATGTGACTTACCAAACTCTGTGTTCTTGACACACCAATCACATGATCGGCCCAAAATACTCTGTCCTTTTAGCCAACCAGATATATCTGCCTTGAAAACTGGTACACTGGTACAACCTGGTCAACAATTTTCACTTGTACTTCACCACAGCCGCCCCTGAGTCTGGTCGTAGCCGAACAACGGTAGCGACCCGATCTAACCACATCCCAGATCTTCGCAGTAGCGGACTTCACCGATGGACCGATCTTCTAGTCCGCCTTCGCCAGGTACTTGTCATTGTGCACCTGATTATCTTGTAGCCTCTCTTGGCGCTCGTAGCTGCAGGTCCCCTGTATTCCCAATCGCCCCATGTCGATTCGCCTCCCCGATCGGCCCGAACTGACAGCACTCGCAACACTTCGGATTCCGACACACCGGATGGGCACCAGATCGGGGTCTATCAGCTCCAGAAAACAGTCAGGGAACTTTAGTCGCAGTTGGCCACAAAGTATTCATCACTCCTGCAACTTCGGAAGGAGGTGGATACTTTGATCCCTATATCCACGAAGTTCCAGGAGGTGATCGCCGAGAACGCGCATCTCCGGGCCCAGATCGCCCAACACAGTCGAGGTAAGCTGATCGGTCTGTTTTTCGTCTTGGATGTGATCTAAACTTCCTTCGCATGCAGATCGGCTGCCCACCGACATCACCAATGCGTTTGACGCTTTACTCGCGGCTGATCGGCAGTGTCATGATCACTGCGATCAGCTCCGACCGATATTGGACGGGCTGATCGGCGCACGGAATGATCTGTCTTGTTGGAGGCCTACAGGTCACACCTCCGGGAACAGCTCGCTCTGGTCAACCGGCAGAGGTTGGAGGATCAGTACTATCGGACTTTGCCCCACACCCAACATGGTGACCTGGAGAGGCAGATCGGCGAGTTGCAGGGCTTGGTCAGGGACCAGATCGGGAAGGTAGAGTCCTTCCAGAGCCGATCGGATGCCTGTACCCAGGAGTCAAACCGTCGTTGGGCGGCCGTAGATCGTTGCCACCAACAACTGACCAACTTGTTGTACCGGCGTCAGGCTGCAGGCTCTAGCGTTGACCGATCTGCATAGGCCGCTCTGATCGATCTGCACCACAATCAGAAACGACGCCACTCGTTGGATAAAAGTAAACACTCCAAGATTCCAAAAACTTCCAAGAAGCTTAAGAACGCGTTGAAGGGCGCAAGGGCCCGGGGAATAGAGCGCGACTTCGAACGCGAGGAGAAGCGAGCGGTGCCTCCAAAGAAAGCCAAGACGCTTGCGCATCTTCCAAGCCCAAGATCGGAAGCAGCCGACACGTCTACCATCGCCAAATCGCATGCGCCCTTGCGCCCCCGCGCTGCTCACACCAAGAACATGGAGAAGAAGTCTCGGGAAACGAATAGGGAGATTCTGAGTTCTTGTGCACTGCTTTGTCCAAGTCCCGATCCGATCAACGCCGAGGGCCTGTTCCAGCGAAGCATGCATCGGGGGCCTATAAGGTGATCAGCTCCTAGGGTGATGATGTTGCGCGAACGCGTGCGTTAGCAGATTCGGCCCCTTTTTTCCAGCTCGGCACTTCTAAGCTGCGCCATCACGCTCGGTTGAAAAGGGTTGTTGATTGGAGATCGACCTTTCTATCGCGGACTTCAGATGCCACTTTGCCATGGTCATCGGGGCAGATCGGTAGATTGCACCGATCAGCCGTGACCAAGCAGATACTAGCCCGGTCGATGTCCCGACCAGACTCCTGGCTTTTTCCTCCAGATTTAAAGGCTCCTGTCGCTTCTGCATGGCGGGTAGACCTGGTCACGGCACCACAAATTGCCCGTTTAATGCAGATCAGCCATGGAAAGTGTTCATCAGCGCCAAGTTGGACTCCATATTCGCGTCGACCCCTTGGATCGATTCGTTTCTGGGTCGACTTCTTACTTTTAATACAGCCCACTTCCAGGCGATCTGGGAGTCTACCCATTATCTCCTCCTTCCCGCGGGTCGGAAGTTACGTGACCAAGACCTGATCCTGTTTCAGAAGCGTCGGAAACAGCGCCGGAGTCGGGCGGGCGAGGCTTGGATGGCCCTATGCCAGTTTATTCTGGAAGGGATGCTGGCCCGCGAGTGCGACATCGACATATTTCTGTATCCGATGTTTCTTCATATGACCAAGCGTCGCGCTGAGAGACCCGGGGCGTTGACTGAGGACGGCATCTGGTTACCCGGTCTTCATTACGACGGGCCGATCGTAGACCTGAAGGACGCCTTAATCCAGATCAATCGGAAGGAGCCCTGGCGTAATCAGCATCGGGACCAGATCGACGACCATCCAGCATTTACTATTGGTCGTTTGTGGGGTGATTGCGACTCTTGATGCGTCAGATAGCTGACCAGATAATCCATAATACTTTCCAAATTCCTGATCACCTGATCACTTGACCAAATTCCATCACTTTCACCAAACTTGTACCAACACGTTATCACACACAGTTTCCAATCACATCGCGAAAATTATCGCCACGTTCTTCACTCCAGTTCATCACAGTTCGCCACGCTAGTTCACAATAATTCAGACCTTACACATATTCACACCGATCGATATACTGATCGGTGCTCCTGCGCGTCGTGATCTTCATCTTCATGAGTCTGCATCACTGCGAAGCGATTTCGACTGACTCGATCGCTCGAGCTCTCGTAGCAGTGCTCCACAATTTAGATCGAGTTCGTCGATCCATGTTGCTTCGTCATGATCCTTCCAGCGGACCAGATATTCTCGGTGTGTGCGACCGAAACGCGTCTTCTTGACCGATCGGACAGCTAGCACCTTTTCCACCTCGAATTCATCCTCTTCCAATGGCCTTTCCCAACTGTCCTCCGGCAGCAGAGCCTCATCGAAATCGAATCTCTCCTCTTCGTCTACCAGACAGGGAATTTTAGGCCGATCGAGGATCCCTCTGACCATCTTTAGTTTGGACACCTGCACGATCGGAAAAACTTTATAATCCGTGCCGATCGTGATCAGACGGGCAGCATGCTCATCGATGAGCTCTGCTACACGGAAAGGACCGTGCCTCATATGAGCCAACTCCTTTGCATAGCCTTCCTTGACCCGATGGAGGTATAACCATACCCTCGCCCTTGGTACAATACCATGAAGGCGTACTTGATCGTTATTTCGATCTGCTCGATCTTGCGTGGCCTGACGCAACTTTTCATTGACGACTTCTTTGGCATGCTGATAATGTTTCTGGACCTGCATGCGCCATCGACGGGCATCGCGATCGCGGGTCCGAGTGCAGCCGATCGGTATCGCCGCTTCAAGTGTCGATCGAGGGTCCCATCCATACGCCAGATAGAAATGCGTTTCTCCTCGGACCCGGTTGAAGAGTTAAGTGCGAATACCAGTCTCTCTGGATACTCATCCCAGTCTTGTTGGTCTGTATCGGCCACATACACCTTGATCGCCCTTGTTATTGTCTGCACCACGCGTTCAGCCGATCCGTTCTTTTGCGGACGATATTCCATCGTCGCTCTCTGCTTCTGGCCTAGCATGTTATTGAACGATCGGAACACCTCATCCATAAAACCGGGTTCCCGATCGTGTCTAATAACTTAGGCTGGCGCCGAACCTTCTGAACACGCATTCCTCGTAACTCTGGGCGATCTGCTCCGCAGATCGGGAGGCACTAGACTTTGCGATCACCAGAACAGTGAAGAGGTCGATCCAGATCAGCAGCTCAGTGTTGCCGCGTGTCGATATGGAAAGCGACGGTATGTGATCCATCGCTATCACCTGGAAAGGATAAGTAGCCTCGATATTCCCAGGCGGTCGCCCCTTGATTATCGGTCTGCCCATTCCGGTCTCTCAATCTGTGCAACAGCCCACATATTTCTGTACACTCCGATAAAGTCATTTCCAGTGAAAGTGGGTCCTGATCTTGTGGTATGTCCTGCCTATGCCTTGATGTCCCCCTTCTAAACTCACATGATATTGATGAAGGATATCCGGCTGCAGCAACTCAGGGATCACCAGTTTCGCCAGTCGATCTCGATCGGTACTGTTTTGTCAATGCCACGGCAGTAATACAACAACCCATTGTCGTCCACATCGTAACTGTCCGCGATCTTGGTACACTCTTTCGCCTGATCATTTGTTAACTAGGACAGTTCCCGCGCAAATAGACCTTCAAGTTGACGATCCACTCTTCTTCGTCCTGCGCCTTGAGGATCCGTTCCGCCCTTAGCTGTTGTACAACGTACTCAATCAGCCTTTCCTTTGGCAACGATCGGCGAGACTTCCGAGTTCGCAAACTAGTCGCCACCATCACATGCACCTGATCAGGGCTGTCCTTGGCCTTGATCAACTCCGGGAGCCTGTTTATATTCATAAGTTCATGTAGAATGACCTCCTTGGTGATCGTCGCCCCGATCTGGTCCCGCAAAGCTTGGGTCGCGAGGTGATCGGCGCTTCTGTTCCAATCTCGTTTCACGTGCAATAGATCGTGGTTTGGATAGTATTTCAGTGCCTTCATCACCCGATCATTCATCAACCTTAGCCGTGGAGCCTTACAGTCGATCTCCCCGGTGATCTGCCTTATCACTAGGTTGGAGTCACCACATATGATGATCCGCCCTTTCTCTTGTGATGACAGCAGATCAAGACATAGAAGGAGTCCCCGATATTCCGCCTTGTTGACCGTTATGTCAGGCGTGAAATCGGCGGTTTCTGCCACTATAGACCATTGTGGTAACTTCCACAGTATGGCACTATAGGCGCCTACCTTCTTCTTCACGCTAGCCGATCCGTCGAAACTCAAGACCAGGAGTTCCTCATCCCGATCGACGATCGGTGGCGGCCGTGATATTGACTGTCAAGGTTGCTTCCTTGGGGCAATCGCTATCAGAGCTTCATCCACTTCAGACCGAGGGGTGATACTGGCAGCCAATGTGCCCAATATCTCTTCCTCTCCCTTGGTGCACTTGACGACCGCGAGAGACCTCTGTGACAAGATCCCTGACCATCTGCCGAGCCGACCGTCCATCCCATTGTATGATAACAGCCACGCCAATGTCGACTTTCTTGAAAGGACATTTACATATCGGCCGACCAGTAGGTTGTAGCACACGTCCAAAATCCGTAGTAAAGCCAGAACTTCTTTTTCGACGATCCCATAATTAACTTTGTTCGGCTTCAACGTCCGGCTCGTAAAAGTGACCGGATGGTACACACCATCATTTTCTTGCACTAGAGTGGCATAAATGGCCCACTTACTAGCGTACACAATGACGATCGGCATTTTCCCGTATCGAAGTGTCTGAGAATCGGTGCCGTCGCCATCTTGGCGTTCAGCATACTGAAAGCAACCTTTGCACGCTTCATGTGATCCTCTTCCTCCACCTGCAAAAAATCTGCGGGCAGATCAGAGTCGCAGCCCTTCCGTAAAGTTGCCCGATCCCTTTCGCGCAACATATGGTAGTCGACTTCCCGGAGTTCGTACAGCACGGCCGCGTAAATCGCGAAGTCTTCAATGAAGCGGCTGTAGTAAATTAGGCTCCCTAAGAAGGACTGCATTGCCTTCAGTGATCTGGGAAACGGGAGGTTGCTCAGTGACTCCAGATTCTTGGGATTGGCCTCCAGCTCACTGATCCACATCATATGAACCAACCTTTGATATGCCCCAAAAACTATTCACAGCACTGATCGACAGGTTCCAGCGATCACACGTCTCCAAAAACCGTTCGACCTTCTCGCACAGATCGCTCCATGACGAAGCAGGGATCAGTATGTCGTCGATATACGATCGCCTCCCCAGAACGGACGGTGTAACGGGGTTACATTCGAGTTACATATTAGTGTTGGTGTACATTAGTACACTACGGTTGAGGTAAGTATTGACCGGTTTGAAAGGTTTTGAACCATTGGTTATTTAACCAATGAGGGCATGATCCCTTGGTGTGGTGGTGTGTCAGCCATCCACGTGTCAGTACACAGTTGTGTACACTACATTTTAGCTAGGTACGAATTTGGAATATTCTACTAAGTATTACATATAGTTTATATTAGTTTAAATTAATTTAGGCTACTTACATATTAAATATATTCAGTTTACATTTCACTCTAAAGTGCAGACGCGCGACCTCGACCGGTCGCGCGTGCAGTGAGTGTCGTAGGTAAGAGGGAGCCCTCCCTTTACTTACACCCTGTAAAGGGAACACAGCCGTTAAGGCTAAGTAGTAAACCAACCCGGGAATCTTGGACCCGAGTAGTAGAGCTCTGCTACTAAGCCGTTTATAATGGCGTATCGGCTAAGTAGCGGTCGACACCGCTTTAAGGAAGTGTCTTTCTCTGTGCGCTAGCCGCACCGGCTACATCTGGTAGCACTAGTAGTCAATCCAACACCTGTGTTGGTAGACTAAGGCATCCTCTGCAAAGGATGAATCAGGACGATTGGGATAGTTTGACCCTCGTCCAGCTGGAAGCCTTTAAAAGGATGTTACCCTTAATGGGTGACGAAGGCATGAAGCTCCTAGTGGAGCAGGGCCTTGAGGGTGTAAAGGCAAGGGTAAATGCCCTCATCGCTCATGAGGCGAGTTGTATTGGAGGTCGTTCCACGGGGGTGCGCCCCCACATTATCAATAAAAATAAAGTTCACCAGGGAGAAGGGTGACAACCTTTACGTGTGGTTGCGAGAGGTTGAAACGGCCTTCGCCACAGCGAATATGACTGCTGATCACTTGCAAGTGGGACTTGCACTGACCCATCTTACGGGCAAAGCCCGTACATGGGCGTTTGCATGCTCGGAGTCAGTCACGGACGTGTTCCCAACCTAGGAGGTCCTTAAGCAGAAGCTGATGGACATGTACGCAACACCTGATCTGGTTTTCCAGAATCAACTGGCGTTTCTGAGGTGCCGTCAGGGCACTAGGGACCTGGAGACATATATCCAGGAACTTAAGACCCTGTTAGCAGGGATGTACGCGAAAGCGTATTCGGACGATGTGTCCATCCCCGTCTTCATGGGTGGACTGAGAGAAGGGCCAGCACGTTCGGAATTGTTCCGATGCCGACCCCAATCCCTGGGGGAGGCGTTCAAGATGGCGTTCAACGCCGAGATGAACTTCCGTTCCTCTAAGGTAGGTCCCGAACCCATGGACCTTAGTCAGGTCAAAGCGGAGGAGAAACCTCCCGCTAAGAGTCACGCTGACTCTATCTCGTTGGGTTCTGAAGCGGAGCTTCATGCAATGCTGCAGCGACAGGGACCTCTGAGATGCTTTCTGTGTGGAAGTGCGGGTCATCTGCGGAACAAATGTCCGCGAAATCCCCAGCGAGATATTCGCTTTAAGGGACCGAGGGTAGGTAAGAAACCCTGGCCCAAGCCGTCGGGAAACGACGGCTCCCAGTAGGTGCGGGGCGCCCTACTGGGAGATCCCTCAGTGCTGTTAAGCCCCAAGGTAGGGGTCGACAGCACAAATCCCCGAGGGAAACGGTGCTTTCTAACACCGAGTTGGTGTACCAGCCAGGTTTGCTGGTCATCCTTGCGGACGTGAAAGGCTTTGATAAGCCTTGGAAAGTCTTGATAGACTCTGGAGCGTCTGAAAATTATGTCAGACGGGCTTCTGTTGAGAAGAGTCGGCTGTATTCCGAGGCCCTAGAGGCACGTTCTCGTGACGTTGTCACGGTCCGTCTAGCGACGGGCGTACAGGTTTCTGTACCCAAGGTCTAGGTTGACATTAAGCTGAAGTTTGCAGAGTTCGACAGCTTAGAACGTTGCCTAGTCCTGGATTAGGACTCGAGGTATGACCTCATTCTGGGCATGAAGTGGCTGGAACGCCACGAGCCATGGATATACTGGAAGTCCAAGTCCATTGGCTCAACGCACCCGCGATCGGGTGAAGCATTGGCGAGTTATGAAGTTATCTTTGCTCGATCACAAAAGCGATTCTGGCGTGACATACCAGAGATTGGGATGTCTAAAATGATCAGTCCCAATGAGGTCAAGGAAGTGTTCCTTGACGAGGGGGATTCGGTGGTTAATCCCCACGCCGATATAGGTGAGACTGGTGAGTCGCCAGTGGTAGAGATGGATTCCTCTGATGTTAAGCGCAAGGTGCTTCCTAGAGAAGAGACACAAGGTTTGACTCTTCTGCAGGTCGGGGTTCCCGACCACGCCATGTTAGGCGAGAATGTTGCGACCTTAGTGGTAGAGGTACAGACCCCTGTGGTTAAGCGGGAAGCGCTTCCAAGCGAAGAGACCCGTAGTTCATCTCTTCCGCACGTCGGAATTAATTCCGACCACGTCACCACGTCGTTTTAGGTGAGACCTGCAAGTCACCGGTGATAGAGGTAAATACCTCTGTGGATACGCGCGATGCGATTCCAATAGATGGAGCAATTGACTCCCCCCACTGGGTCCCGGGATGAGTCCTGAGGCTAGTAGCCAGCAGTCTTATCGGATGCTGAATAGCGTGACAGGCTTTGTCACAGAAGGCGTAAGCCTGGAACGGTTGCCTGGGGTAGGCGAACTGTTGTCGTTGGAGGAGATGTCCTTCAACAAGTTTGAAACTGCTTTGAAAGCAGGTGAAATCGACGAGGTTGTCGTATTGCGTCCGGAAGAGGAGTTGAACTCCTCGTCCACGATGGACGAGCCAGTTTGGGTACAAACCAAACAGTCATTGAATGTCCGAAGCGGCCACAAGATCCTTGCGAATCCTGAGGACCCTTAGCATTCCTTACTTATGGAATTCGGAGATGTCATTAGTGACAACCCGCCGATGGGGTTACCACCGGATCGGGGAGTCCGACATGAAATCGATTTGGTTCCTGGAACCAAATACTGCGTCACTAGGCAGTGGCCTCTCCCCAAGGAGCAATGCGACGTCATCGACGCATTCTTGAAGGGAAAAGAAGATGCAGGGATGGTACGGGAGAGCAAGTCTCCCCACTCATCTCCCACTTTTTGTGTTCGTAAACCGAACGGAAAGTGGCGCATTGTGCATGCGTACAACAAGCTGAATGCAGCTACTGTACCCATGCAGACTCCGATTCCTCGGAAGGATGTCCTCCAGAACAATATGGCGGGCTGTACTGTATACAGTGCCTTAGATCTGGTGGACGGGTATTATCAGGTGCTCATGCGAGCGTCCGATATTCCGCTGACAGCGGTCAGCACGCCTAGCGGCCTGCTGTGGAAGTGGCTTGTTATGCCACAGGGGCTTTCAAATGCACCAGCGACTTTTAATCGCTTGGTGACTCAACTCTTCCGCCCTCATAGGAAGTACGCTCAGACGTACTTTGACGATATATTCGTTCATAGTCGCGCGGAAGGCGACTCCTCTGATGTTCAGACGCATCTGATACACCTTCGAGCGGTGATCGAATTTATGCTAGAGCATAAGTTGTATGCAAACGCATCTAAATGTATCTTTGGTGCTGAGGAAATTCCTTTCCTCGGATGCTTCATCGGTAAGTATGGAGTGCTGGCGGATCCCGCGAAGGTGAAAGCCATTGTGGAGTGGCCTTCGCCTGTAAATCTTAGAGATTTACGGATGTGGCTTGGATTATCCAATTATCTACACAAATACATCGAGAACTACGCTGAGATGGCGAAGCCATTGACTGACCTTCTTAAGAAGGACGTAGATTGGTGTTGGGAAACTGAACACCAAAAAGCTTTCGAGGCGGTCACGGGGAGCCTGTTAAAAGCTCCTTTTCTTGCTCTCCTAGATTCTGGGAAACCATTTAGCGTCGTCTTCAACACCTCCGATTTCGCAATCGGATGAGCTTTGTTACAAGCAGACGACGCGAGACGGGAACGCGTGATTGCGTTTGAGTCGAGTCAGCTTAAAGCTGCAGAACGGAATTATCCGGTTCATGACAAGGGTCTACTTGCAATGAAGTATTCCCTCGTCAAATTTAGGGTTCACCTACTCGGCTCAAAGCCGTTCGTGGTTTATACTGACCACGCGTCCTTACGGACAGCGACAAAGTCACCTCATCTCTTGCAACGGATGGTCCGTTGGCTCTCCTTCTTTGCGGAGTACAATTTTGAGGTTAAGTATAAACCTGGCAAGCAAAACGTGCTTGCAGACGCGTTGTCGCGTCGTCCCGATTACGAGCTATCTCACGCGACATTCGTCACCTTGTCTGTGGTGGAGCTCATAGGCCAGGCGTATGAGAAAGACCCACAATGTACGGCGCTTATCCGCGAGTTAGGTGAAAAGGGTCTTGGATCGTCTGAGCCAACCCTGTCAAGTCGAGCTAAACCTCGTTTACACCGTTACAGGTACTGTGATGGTCTGCTATTTTATAGCACGAGCGCGGAGGACACTCCGCGGGTGGTAGTTCCTCATGATGAGGAACTGAAGTATAGAGCCCTCTTTGAGGCACATGACGCCCCTACCGGGGGTCATTTAGGTCGGGATAAGACCTACAGCGCTTTAAGCTCTTTGTATTGGTGGCCCAATATGTATAATTGGGTCGGTGCGTATATACGCACCTGTGAGACGTGTCAGAGGGTTAAACCCTCTGCAAGTTCAGCTGCGCCTTTGGAGAGCTTATCGGTTCCAACGGAGTGTTGGAAATCCATTAGCATGGATTTTATCTTCGGTTTTCCGAAGGATAAGGCCGGGAACACCGGCATATTGGCCTTTGTAGACCGATTGAGCAAGATGGCTCACCTGGCGGCGGTGCCAGAGTCCATAGATGGACAAGGAACAGCGAACGTGTTCCTGGACCGTGTCTTTCGACAGCATGGTCTACCCGATTCCGTTGTGTCAGATCGGGACCCCCGTTTTACGGGACAATTTGGGGAGCGTTGTTTGGGGTGCTGGGCAACAAGCTCCTCATGTCCACTGCGGATCATCCGCAGACGGACGGTCAAACGGAACACGTTAATCGCGTTGTGGAGGATATTCTCCGTAGTTTATGTCCTGGTTCTCCAAAGATTTGGAGTGAGATGCTTCGCTTCCTATGGCCGAATTTTCTATAAACAATTCGGTACATGCATCTACGGGGGTTACCCCGTTTTACGTGAACGCATTAGTGAATCCGAGGGTTCCGTTGACGCCACGTGTGTGTGTCCCAGGTCTTGAGGGGGGAAGATTCCCTGATGTCTTCCCTGTATCTGTGCGAAAGCACATCGATAAGTTTTTATCGACGCGCCTTAGTGTCTTACGACACGTCTGCGATGCCATGGCGGAAAGCCAAGACAAGCAGAAGGAGCAAGCTGACCGAAAGTGGCGGCGTAATAAAAAGGTATACAAAGTAGGAGAAAGTGTTTTATTAAACGCTAAAAATATTCCTACACATGCAGTTTCAAATGTGTTGCGAAATAAACTGCGCCCCAGGTTTGTGGGTCCCTTTAAGGTGTTAGCCCGAAACGGATTGTCGTACACCTTAGACATACCGAAGGCGATGCGTACGCATCCAATCTTTTATGTGGGTATGCTTAAGCCATACCAGAACCCGGAGGCGGGTCCCCTCTCGGAGGAGGGTGAGAAACCGGATAGCCGAAAGACGCAACAGGTCGAACATCTCCGACAGGGTTGATATATGACCCTGAAGCTCCGCAACGGCCGTCTCGAGAGAGGAAAGCCGCCTCACGAAGCGATCAATGGCATCCCGCTCATCGCGGATCCCCTCGTGGAGATCATGGATGCGATGGCTGTGTCGATCACAGCGCTAGCAAATCTCACGTCGCAATTGCGCGACCTCCTCCTTCAATGCTTGATGCGGAGGGTACTCCACACTTTCATGTGGAGCGGCTGATGGCGCGACGCCATCATTGGGGTGAAACCAAGTACCTGGTGAAGTGGAAAGGGTATCCACATTCCCAGAGATCGTGGGAATACGAGACTCCCCTGCGGCAGGATTGCCGTGACGTCGTTGACGCTTTCGAGCGGGATAATCCCACTGAGAGTCAACGAACAAAGGGGCTGAAGCAGCCCCTTCACTCCCAGTAGTTGGGAGTACGCCGGAGGCAGATGCTGTGCTTGGATTGTTCTCCGGCACCACATCGAGAGCAGAGCGCGTATAATAGGAGGCAGGTAGTTGCCCTTGCGCTTTGGCCTGAGCATAGGCCAAGCGTAGCGCCCTCTCTACCCGAGCGTCGTGTTCGGAAAAGCTGTTGTGCAGCGCATCGAAACTGGGGAGGCGTTTCTCCCCTTCCGCCCAGGCGCGGAATGCCTGTTCTGCCTCTTCGACGCTTTCGTCCCTCCAGAGAAAAAAGGGAATCTCGCGGATGATATCCACGAGGACACCGCGTGCCTGATTCCCGAGGCGCATCCGGTAGGACTTAACGGTATAATGTTTGGGCGTTAGTAGTCGGACCCGGAGTTGGTTCCGATGCGCAATTTCACGCGGCAGTATAGCCCTTGTACCAGGGGTATAGGAGGCTAGACCCCTCTTGACCGCCTGCTTAGCCCTCTTTTGAGGGTCGCGAGGTCCCTTCCGTGCCCGTACGGCACGTCGGGACTCTTGAACCAAGGACGGTTCATTGGTGGTGGTCGCCTGTGGCAACCGGGAGGTATCACCCCTAGCGGGTAACGGTGGAGCACAAGTTAGTGCGTTTTCCCCACGTGTGGGGAATGGGTTGGATGACCGACAGCGCCGTTCGGCGCTGTCAGCGTGGCCAGCCGTTGGGGAGATCTCCCCAATGGCATCCACTTCCGTGTTGTCGGAATAGTTTTCGTCCATAGCACCACTGAAGGTGTACAATGGACAGCCAGAGGTACTGGCGTTTGACTTCTCCATCAAGATTTTGATTATTGCGTAAGAAATAGTTTTGATGGGGGAGGATGTAACGGGGTTACATTCGAGTTACATTTAGTGTTGGTGTACATGAGTACACTACGGTTGAGGTCAGTATTGACCGGTTTGAAAGGTTTCGAACCTTCGGTTATTTTAACCAAGCAGGGCAGGGCCCTTGGTGTGGTGGTGTGTCAGCCATCCACGTGTCGGTACACAGGTGTGTACACAACATTTTAGGTACGAATTTGGAATATTCTACTTAGTATTACATATAGTTTATATTAGTTTAAATTAATTTAGGTCCTCCAGGGATTGGGGTCGGCATCGGAAGAGCTCCGTACGTTCTGGCCCTTCTTTCAGGCCTCCCATGAACACGGGAATGGACACATCGTCCGAATACGCTTTCTCGTACATCCCTGCCAACAAGGTCTTCAGTTCTTGGACTTATGTCTCCAAGTCCCTAGTGCCCTGACCACGCCTCAAAAACGCAAGCTGATTCTGGAAAACCAGATCAGGCGTAGCGTACATGTCCATAAGTTTTCGCTGAAGGACTTCCCAGGTTGGGAACACATTCGTGACCGAATCCGGACACGTAAACGCCCATGTACGGGCTCTGCCCGTAAGATGGATTAATGCAAGTCCCACTTTTTAGTGATCCTCGATCACATTTCCTGTGGCGAAGGCCGTTTCGACCTCGCGAAGACACACATAAAGGTTATTACCTTTTCACCAGTGAATTCCGTCACCTTAAAGGATAACGGAGGGCGCACCCCCGTAGACGCGGGGAAACTTCCGCGAAAACTCGCCTAATGGGCGATAAGGGCGTTCACCCTGTCACTCACGGTATTAAGACCCTGCTCCACTAGGAGGCGCATGCCATCCTGACCCAATATGGATACCAGCCTCTTAAAGTCTTCTTGTTGGACAGGCGTTAGCTGTCCCCAATCGTCCTGGTCCATTCTTTGCAGAGGATGCCGTCTACCAACACAGGTGTTGGATTGACTACAAGTACTACCAGAGGTAGCCATGCGTAAAAGCACGGTGCGGCTAGCGCACAGAGAAGGACTTTCCTTAAGCGGCGATACGCCGCTACTTAGCCGATACGCCCTGATCTAAGGGCTTAGTGTGAGATTGCTCTCTCACTCGGGGCCAATGTGGAGAAACGTGCCCAAAATTTGGCACACTTCTGGTCAAGTTTCGTCAAGGCATTTGGTCTAATTTCGGATTGGCTTAAACAAGGGGGGCTTTTCAGCCTATCAGACTCAAGAAGTGTCAAGAACGCAAGTTTTGGTGGGTCACCCGACTTTGGGTATTTTACATATTTTTGTGTGGGTACATTTAGGGACTATAGGGTAGTATTTTAGTTTAGTTGTGGTTTTTCCAAGTAAGAAGTCTTTTGGTTGCAGGATTTTTCTAAGTAGAAGTCCTTTGGCCTTGGTTCATACCACACCTAGGGGTCGCCGTTCTCCCTTTTACGTACACTAGTCGCCTCCGCCCGCCGCGGAGTGTTTATGGGCAGAGGGTCGTATTATCCCCTCTCGCCCATTATACCCGGTCTGGACGCGCCGCACGCGCACTTTGGCCCACCGGAAGTCCCTCAACGGGAGTACGATCTGGCGATCTCAACACCTCAACTCAAGTACGTTTGGAACGTGCTATTCACTGGATTGGTTTTGGCGTGGAGGTATCGTTTGTGGAGTTTCACGAGCATATTGGGTCTTTACGCGGACATATTGGCTTGTTTTAACATTGGTTGGAAACTAGACCGGTTTTGGTCTTATTTCGTATTGGTCAGGGGCTAGACCGGAACGGTAGGTCTACCCTATATTATTTCGTATTGGTCAGGTCTTGATCGTTTGGACGATCGACCTATTGGAAATTATCTCTTGGAAGTGTTTTTGGTCTGTTTGTGTCTGGGGTGAAGAGTTCCGCCCCAGAGATACCTACCCAGATCGGTCTTCTATATTCAAGACCACTTTGATCCAATCTGCGATCCCGATCCACCGAGTGTGTAACTAGCCCATTCCATCGGGTACACCAGGTGAGATGGACACTAAATAATCGGACCAAGTGGGTTCTGATGACGACCGGTCGTCTGCTTGCAGCGGACGAGCGGACCAGATCTCGAGTGGTGGTCCGCGGAGTACCCCCTCCGAAAGTTGGAAGGCTGGGCGCGATGGTGGTAGTCAGTTTATCGATGCTAATGTTTACGATTTCGAACTTGACTCCACCACACCAAGATTTCCTGAGTTTACTGTTAGCGTACGCTAACGCCTTAGTCTAAGACTTCCCTTAGTAGGGAGTAGCTAGGGGAGGTGCCCCCCTGCTACGACACTCACTGCACGCTAGACCACTCCGGGTTGAGCGTCTAGCAGGATATAGTGTAGATTGTAAACTTATTTATTGTTTAATATATAATTATCCAAACTTAATAAACTAATGTAAACTATATGCAATACTAGGTATAACTTAATTAATCCGTACCTAGCCGAAATGTAACGTACACCACCTGTGTACCAACACGTGGGAGGCTATAACGCCTTCACCAAGGGCTCCCGCCCTTATTGGCAAAAAAACAATAGGTCCGAAACTTTCGGACTGGTCATTACTTGACCTTAACCGTTGTGTATTTACGTACACCAACGTAACTAAATGTAACCCCGTTGCACGTAAAGTCCACAGGCGAACGGCAAGGAGGAAAGAACGGTGCAAACAATCACACGAACGATCAAGATGTATGTATAAGACTTCAGTCAGAAGGATTGGAGCTCGTATGCAGAGCGATTGGTATTTGCACTAAATTTGACCCCTGATCGGATCCGTGGAAATAGACCATTTTACTTGGCATATGGGTGGGATCCTCGATCATCCTTGGAATCAACGCTGCAACTTGGTGGAATTCGGCGCAAGATCGTGATGCTTGTCGGTGGAGATATAGGCTGCAGAAAGACTACCGTTACGCACTTGATCAAGTGAGTGCTCGATTGCACCAAGCCATGGCTGATCGAGCTGAAAATCATAATGACCAAGTGTCACCGTACAAGATCGAAGCCGGATCGACGGTTTGGTTATACCTCGATCGGGTGAAAGAAGGGTTCACGAAGAAACCGGCACATATGTGGCATGGACCTTTCAGAGTTGATGAGGTGATCGATGATCATGCTGCAAGATTAATTACGGCCGGCACCGACTATCGCATATTTCGGTGGTACACCTATCCAAGTTGAAATTGGTCAAAGAATTCCCAGATCGACCTACGGCTGTGCTAGCAGCTGGGGTAGAAGATCGTTTCGATTTCGATGAAGCTTTACTACCCGAAGAAACGTGGGAAAGGACCCTAGAGCTGGACGAATTTGAAGTTAATCGCATCAGAGATGTCCGATCTGGTCGAAAGACTAGGTATGGCAGAACGTTACGCGAGTTTTAAGTTTACTGGAAGGGTTACGATGATCCATCATGGGTAGACGAGGCAGATCTAAATTGTGATGCTCTGATCAAGAATTTCTAACGGAAGCTAATCAAACGACATGTGTTCGACGTGATTCAAGTGGAAAAAAGAGTCCAGCTAACGCATGATCGACGAATCGACTATTGAAATTGTGACTGACGAACCCTCGATTAGAGAAAATCGATTGATGAAATAACGATTAGTGGAGAAGTGACGATTGACTTGAAGTGGTGAAAGTACGATGGATATTGCGAGATATGGTAATGGAGCAAAGGAAGATGAGCCGATGGAAGATCAATTTCTGTATATGCATGAAAAGTGACGAAGCAACAATTGGGAATGGTATGATCAAGAATGTTTATTGATTGAGGAAGAAGTGATCAACCAGCTAGCCTGATCCATAAAACTTACGGCAAAGGCGAGGTATTTCACGCCAGGATGATCATCAGGGGAAAGACGATACTGGATCCGCCAAGGTTCATCAGCGTCGACTTCACGTAGAGCATCCTGCAAGGTCCGAGGTGGTGGATCTGATAGGTACCCTGGGTACCATAATCCACCATCAGCTGGAGTATACTTAAAGGGGCGGTTCCGGGCGCAGTGCGAGATCGACGGGTCCAGGAAAATGTCAATATCGCATACTCCGTCGATCATGCCCCGCAACACGAACTCCGCCAGCTTCTTCCACAATGCTCCGGCACGACTCCTACGCTGACGTCGACTCTCGTAGTAATCATGGAAGAAGGTGGCACGCTCCCTTAGGTCTCGATCTATCGGGAGATGATGAGGCGACTCCCAGAGCGCTTGTGCATGATGATCCAGGAATGTCTGGTACCTCGCTTCGAAGTCAGCAAACCAGCCGACCGAGCTGAAAGAGATGGGTGGCAGCATCCGTTTGCAGAACTCCCAAAGGCGTCGCACATACAGTAACTCCACTTCAGACCGGGTGATCAGGTGACTACACCACTGATCAGTCGCAGGGGCGTCCATAGAAACTGGAAACAACCATCCCACGGTGAGTGTCAAGTACGCAGCGTTGAGTTGATCTGGGGTCCACGGCAAGATGTCCAATCTTGCGCACCATAAGGCACCAAGGCAAGCGATCTGGATGCACCCGTGCGAGGGAAGAAAAACCCAGCAGAGTCTTGATCGAGTGAATCTTTACTCTCAATCTTGCTGATTGCAGGGCTGGACAAATTCTGCGCGCTGACCGATGGAGAAGTGTTACAACCGCCTTGATCATCATCCGGCTGATCGGAACTGGAAAGATCACGCCACATAACTTCGACTGACCGAATGGGAAAAGCTTGAAACGGACGATCATCATCCAACAATCCATTCTCCTCTGGAATAGGAGGATTTCGACGTTTCCGCCTGTACAGAGGAGTAGATCGTTATTGCCGAGAACGTTTCTTGAGTGAAGAAGTTGGCCAGATGAAGTAATTTTTAGATGAATCGCCCTGAAGATCAGCAGGGCGAGCTAGCGGCCAGAACAGGATCTGCACAAGGGGCGCCTGTACTCGGGTCTATCTGAATGTGTAACGCCGCACGAGCCAATACGGATTGGACGTAATAATGTTGTGATCGCAATCGCGTAGCTTCGTCCTGAGCGCGTTGCAACTCGTCGCGTATTGTGTCACGATCTGCTGATACCGACTGAAGATCACGTAACTGAGAAGCTTGGTGACTGAGGCGGCGACGTGCCGTCAAAAGTTCCGCCTGCAACTTTGAATTCTGGGCACGAAGATTCTGCAGCTCGGCATTGCTGATCGATACCTCATCGAGGTGTGCAGAAAGCTCTTCAACCGTGGCTTTGGCATCGACGAATTCATTCATCATGACAAGATTAGCTTCACCGTCCGCCCGGACGAGATCTCGTTGGTCTTTGCGCTTACTTGCCTTATAATCCATCTTTATCACCTTCTTGGTCTAATGCTTGTTTTTGGAGATGGAATGATCACGATCTTTTTGCATCATGCCCAACCGTTTGCGCAGTTGATTGATCGTTGCTCGATCTTGAAGAGCCGGCTCCCGTGCGATATTGATACTGGCCTCGCAGAGCTTTTCCTCACGGCGCGAGATCTCCTGAGCTTGATGGTCGATGGTCTCCGCTTGAACTGATAGCTGATATCGATCTTGATCATGGCAACACTCCATATCGTGATTCGATCATGTTGCTCAAGTATCGTTCTCTCGCGGCCTTTAGCCTTTTGTTTAGTTTGGACTCACTGACCCGGATATTGTTAACAGTCGCAACAATGTGATCGCGTAAAGGCGCAGCTTTTTCGCAGAGCCACTTGATCTGCTGCTCACGATCAGCTATTTTTCTGGGAACGCGTGATTTGACCTCTGAATCATCTTGCAGTGTCTTCAAGCATCGACAGCGAGTTGTTCAGCATGCCGATCTCTTCTTGTTGCGGGCAGGCTCGGTTGATCATCGAGATAAGATCTTCAGCATTAGATCGATCAAGGGATGATTTGGCGTCCATGATCGACTTCATGATCGAATTTTTGTAAATGTACTAATGGAAATGGATGATCACGACGGACATGATCGATGATGACCTGGGTGAAAGGGACGATCAACGGTTGTCAACGACCATATCGAACCACGCCCCAACCACTGTACGGCTGGGACGAGGCTCAAGGGCGGCTGTGGAGAAGCGCATAGAAGATTTTTGGTCAACTTTCATGAACATGAACATGCCATCCGGAGCAAAAGCGAAGCAGGGTACAGGTACATGATGGTAAGCGACAGACGGATGATATATCATGTTGATCGGTCGATGCTGCATACCAGGATGGGTAGAGTTGATTGGTCGATATTAGGTAATTGGTTGATTTTATGATATAAGGAAAAACAAAGTTCTCTTTTTGCGTATTATCACATCTATCATCGATTGGGACGGCATGATACTTTCGCACCTCCTTTTCTTTGCATACGCACCTTACACCTCCCGGGAGGGAGCACGTAGTGCACTTTTTTGGCCCACCGACAGACGTAAAGTTCATGTGCACTCGTCCTCAACTCCTCCCTCTGTGTCAGCGTCTCTTTTTGGAACGGCTACTGGGAGGGTGATCGAGCCAAGTGTTCTCACCTCTTCCCCCATTGGTTTGCATCTATCCTCTAGAAGTTTGGGTGCCTTAAGTTCCCTTTGAGAACTCTAGGTGGATTTTTGTGAAATCCGTCGATCTGCACATAGAAATTGCAGATCGACCCCCTTCCTCTTAAGTTGAGGCTAGGAAATTAAAATATATGTGGGTATTTCCTTAGGGATCTAGGCTTAAGAGGCTCGACGATCAAGTGGTGAAGACTTCCGCCACGTGGTGAACTACCCCTTCGCTGATTTCCACTAGATCGACAGCGTCGATCATCGATCTGCCATTTCGATCTACAGATCAGCAATCTCGCCGATTCGCACAAGATCAACTGGGTCGATCTGCCATTTGCGATCTACAGATCCGCAATCTCGCCAATTCGGACAAGATCAACTGGGTCGATCTGCATTCATCGATCTGTGATCTTCGACCCCAGGTTTTTCCCCGGGATCTCGAATCTGCGATTTTCCACCAGATCGACACCTGTCGATCTGCTACTAATTCGCTTGATCTACATCGGAATTGAACTGATATATGTCCCCAGTCCCTGGAGAGCGACCCACGACCAAACCGTCGGGTAAACAATACGAGAAAGACATAGGCCTGTCACAGAACAACCGGAAGACCCCCTTTGTTAGTCGGTAGTCCAGGCGCTGTGGGAATGACTTTCGAAGCCTCACAATTTGGCCAGCCGCTCCACCACACTTCTAAGTTACTTCAGTGCTGACTGCAATCCTCGCTGGTTACTTCTTACCCGAGCCGAACACTTTATACTCTTGTGGTAGTGCAATTGAAAATTATCAACCAGTTTGTACCAGTGTACCAGTTTTCAAGGCAGATCGATCGGGTTGGCGGAAAGGACGGAGTATTTTGGGCCAATCGTGTGGTTGGAGTGTTTTTTACGCAGATTTGAGGTTATGCACACGGTTTACATAAGGTTTACATATTTGATTTTTATTGGTTTATTAAATATAGTGTTCGTATTACATTGGGTTGCGAAAGTTGCCGCTCCATAAGAGTCATTGGGAGCAGAGGGCTAACAGGGTCTCCTCTTGCTCATTAATCCCGGCCAGGACAGAGCTCCACCGGAAGCCCCACGACGGGGGGCACCTATTACGTTCACTCACCCCCTCAAGTTCGGCCACGTTAATGAGACGTGTTTATTTGGCTGGGTTATTCATCGCGATCTACGATCAAGTACCAGAAACTATTATTGGCTGGATTACTCACTGCTTTGCGTTCAAGTGCCAGAAAACCCATTGGCTGGATTACTCACTGCTACGTGCAGTCAAGTGCCAGGTTTAATTGCATTCAGAGTGAAGATTTCCGCTTCGTTTGCCGATCGGCCATATTGAATTATCTTTTCGTTGAAATTTTGGATCGGTACCCCAGAAGTGGTACATCCGTATCGACACCGACCAAAGTCTCTACTAAGCAACGGTCCACCGAGTGTGTAGCAACCCATACCAATGGGTACACAAGGTGAGACACGAGACGAATCGGACTAGGCGTCCTGTAATGCAGATCGGCACCCATGCGAAGGTTCGCAGAGTACTCTCTCCGTTAGTTAGTCAGCTGGGCATGATGGTGATTCAGTTCCGGACACATCGGTGTTCGATTTTGAATTGGGTTCTTCCACAACGGTGCGCGTGCCCGGATCATTTGGTGACCTTGGATATCACCGCGATATTAAGCAAAGTATGGGTTTTACAAGTTTTGGTATGGATACTCTATGGTGAGGACGCAAGGAACGACTATCTCCTTGCTTAATACTAGCTGGAAAGGATGGCTATGTAGATCTGGTCAAGGGGAGGATCAGATCAAAATTAATGAATTTACGATTCCCCATACCGCTCCTGGCGGAGACGATCACCACGAGGAACGCTTATTGCCTCGTGTCGTAGTCGTGGAAAATGCACACGACACGAGGCGATAAGCGTTCCTCGTGGTGATGATCGATATGCCAGGTGGAGGACCAGATCGAGATAAACAAGTTTATTACTCCCCACAAGGCTCCGAGCGGAGCCGATCGGGACTATAGCAAGGCTTGTCATAGTCCCAGTAGGGATAAGGATCCTGTTCCTGAACCCATGTATTTCGACGTAAAAATGCATGATGTGAAAAACACTATGGGAGAGGATCACCCCGATCCGCCCGAATTACCAATGAAAAAACCCAAGCGTAGGCTTGCAATGCTCTCGGACGATGACTACTTGGAGGAAAAGTCGTCGATCGGTGATGGGGATGTGTATGACAGGGAAGTGACCAGGATGTACCACATGTACGAGCTGAAAAAATTCGTTCGCATAAACGAACTCATCCGAATTTCCAATCCCTAATTCCGGATCGTCTACACGGGCCTACAACCGAACCGATCAACTGCGATCAGCCGCTGCAGTTGGTTAAGAATCTTCTGGTGATGCTAGCCAAGGTTGGGATAAAGATTAAGAATGTTAAGGGTGTTGGCAAGTTGGTTGAAATGGATACGTGGAAGTTAAAACAAGCTATTTCAACACTACATGACCATCTGAAGACATTGGTGGGGGCGGTGCGCCGCCCAACGACACAATCGCGTTGGAAGCCCCAATCCTCGTGCGATTACTTGTCGAAAAGTCATTCTCCGATAATAGCTCGCTATTTGGGTCGCCACCTACCTCCAAGTGCTCGTTCGAGTTGGAGGTCGGTCTGGAGCGGATGACAATGGTTTATGGTACCAGTCACGTTACCAGTCACACGGAACAAAAACTGGACGTGCGGCAACGCGAGGCGGAATGCCAGTCGGGGCCCCAGGGGCGCCCACAGGTATCGGCACCCCCCCCAAGACCGATCCAATTACCTCACCCGCGATGGAATCAAGCATGCAATGTTCGAAGCTATGATGAAGCGTTACGCCGAAGATCGAGGACGATCACCTCTGCACCCGCGTGCACTAAGCCGAACGGTCCAGGAAAACGACGCTAATTGTGCGGACGTTGAAATTCTGTCAATAGCATCAACAGACAAGGTGTCCGAAGGTGTTAGACTGGTTTTTAAGACAAAACGCAGGTCACGCCCAGCCCTCCCCCGCCGATAGGCAAGTAGCAGCTACTTCGACACGGAGTCGACCAGCGAAATTGAAGGTGACTACGGTGGTACCGGCAGAGGCGAGACACGTAAGGCGAACTTAGCCTCGTCGACGGAGTTTGACTTCAATTCGACGGCGATCCCAAGGATCCGCATGGCCACAAACACTGAGTTGAAGGACTTTACGGGTAAAGATGCCGATGAAGAGCAAGCCCGATCATGGTTCAGCCTAACGAGGTCCGCCTTCCTCCGTGATCAGACGCCGAACAAAGAACGGTGTCTGATCTTCCGAGATCTGATGAAGGGACCGGCTGCGAACTGGATCCGGCAGTTAAGTCGGGATGTCTGGTCTGATTGGAGTCTGCTGTGCATGGAGTTTGAAAGGCAGTACTGTCACTACGGCTTTTCTACTACTCGGAGGTATCACCACATGAGGAACAGGGGCTATGAACCGCCGATCGATTACGTCCACCGACTAAATGTGGCTGCGATGCGTGCGGGGATCCCGATCAAGGTGACCTATCCGCCGATCGGCGCTGCCCAAGAACATGTGGGCAACTTTATCAGTACGCTGGACGATAAGAAGTTGGCCGACCAGCTGACCTTACTGCGCCTCAGGACGTGGAAGAAGTTGAACAGACGTTACGTGTGCTACGCCACTCCCGCAGTACTTTTTTGTTGAGGACGAAGGTTTCTGGCGGATCAAACCGATCCCGATCCTGCGACCAGACCGGCCAGAGCGGTCAGAGCGATCGTGGCTGATGTGAGCACCGGGTCAGAAGGGGAGAGCAGTGGATGGTCCAGTCTGGGGTCAGATGAGGAACAGTACCGTCACATTTTTGTCGCCCAGTCTACACCAAGAGATCGACCAGCGTCACGCCGTGCCCAATAGAAGCCAGGAAACGGCAACAGGTTGGATCCGGACTCACCGTACAAGAAGTGTACTCACTGTGGGTCAACCAGGCACGTTGATCGGGGCTGCCGGCGAAGAATTACGTACAAGAAATGTGAAAGACGCGGCCACCCTACCAATCATTGTTTGTTTGCATGCAAGGCGATGACAAGCAAGAAAGAGAACTTCTTCAATTAGATGCGCGAGTGGTATGTTCCCGACGAACACGCGGGAATATGCTGACCGATGTCGAGAAGATGTTAAATAGATCGCTCGCCAGGTTGGAATCTGGATCGAGCCGAGCGATCTGCGTTTAGCATCTATGCATATGTCGGAAGTTGCGACAACACAACGGCAACAAAGACAGGCGTGGGAATCACCCGGTCTACAGTCTTGCGTTTGATTTAAAAAAATCCTGATCGAAGGTCGTTATGCAGTTGGACCTGCTGTCTGGCGAATCGCGCGGCTACTGGAAATACCACGCTCCCGACAAACGGTTCAAGCAGGAGAAAGCTTTGGGGAAGATTAACAACGAGAAGGCCACGATTTTGTTTGACTCTGGTGCAGAAGTCTCAATTATCGACTCCGCCTTTGCTCGTAAGGTTGGATGTCAGATCGACTACGCACAGAGGCAAGAATGCATTGGAATCGGCGAAAATTCCTACATGTCCAAAGGGAGAATGCGTGTGAAGATCACTTTACCTGGTTCATTGGTCTACTTCTTTAGCGCTTGGTTCGGTAAGGTGTCTGGCCAAGACGCGCTACTTGGTATGGATCTTATGATGCTGGCAGACATACGCCTCGATCTATCGCATGGAGTACTTACGCTTCCCGACGAAGTCCAGATCCAACTGGCTGGACGAAGTCCCTTACACGGATCACGCACTGATCTGTAAGGTGGAACCAAGATATCACCATTCCTGTGGGTCGATCGGCATATATCTCGGTGAAAAGGACTATCGGACAAGGAAGTTGTGGGTGACCAGGGGCAATCACTGGGTACTGACGTTTGTGTATGGTGGACATCAAAGCGATAGCGTACGAGTTACTAACATCAATATTAAACAGCTAATGTTAGGCAACGGTACGATCGTCGGTATGTGGCTAACCGAAGGAAAAGTTCCGAGTAAGATGGTATTTATTTCGATCGGATCAAGATTATATATTGAGTGGCAAAGCTTTGCGTGTAAAGACACCGCCTATCGGGTCGGCGATGATGAGTCAGCCGAAGAAGACCCCTCAAATTGGACGTAAAGGCTGGGTTACGTAGCGACCAAGATGTGCCGAAGGTTATCAGAGCAGTCACCCGATACAGTGGGCTCACAGGCAGATGTATCGAGAGTCGTTAATGCAGTTGTATCACAAGGTCTGGTGACAGTGAAACCGACGGCAGATTTAGACGATCGCAGTATCGTTAGAGACGAGTATGATGGCGCATCCACTCAAGTCGGTACCACAGGAGGACATCCCATCCACGAGTATCAGAATTTCCTCCCTCCTCCCTCCCTCCCCCCTATCTCTCCCCCCCTTTCTCTCTCTCTACCCGATCGGCGCCTACAATGTCAAAGCTCCCGATCACTCCATAGCCGACTGACAATCATGGCTGGGTGATCCGCGATCTTTTCACGAAATTGGTTACGCCAAGGCTTCTCCTTGTCCATCTGGGTCAAGTCCTCCATCAAATTGTCGATTATGGTGTCGCAGTGGTAGCCGGGGTACCAAGCTCCGTCTTAGATCAAATCCCCGGCTTTCTCCACGCGACGCCTTGCCATATGGAGGAAAACAGTGTATAGGAAGATGTCGATGTCACATTACATTTCCCGCATGCCCTCCAGTATAAATTGACAGACGGACAGCCAGGCTTTGCCCGACCGACTCCGACGCTGCTTCCGTCTCTGGAACGCGACCAAATCCTTTTCCGGCTTCACTTGTTCGGCGGGAAGCACCATATATGGGGTTGATTCCCAGATCGCTTGGCAGTGGGTGCTGCGATACTTTTCGAGGCGACCCAAGAACGAGGCGATCCACGGAGTCTGTGTGAACATGGCGTTCAGGTCGGGTCTAAGCAAAACTTCCCACGGCTTGGCGTCATACAGACGGGCGATCTGCGATCCGGTGATAAGATCGGTTCGCCACTCGGTTGTACTTGGATGATTAACCGCCAGTGGGAAAAGCCAGTAGTATGGACTCAAAAACGTGCGGACCAGCTTCTGCTTGGTTGGAACAGATCGCCGCAGCAGATCGATCTTCCCTGGAGACCAAGTGTCGGCAGCAGCCAGACCTGAAGGAGGGGGAGGCACGTCAACCTTCAATTCCCCCAACGATGCATGAAGATATAGACCGAAGTGCCGGGCAGAAGAGTTGGCTTGGGTGCCTCGCCAGCTGCTTTCGATGGTTCTTTAGCGCTGTCGCCCTCCGGGAGCACCACTTGGTATGCTCCTGGCGTAGGCGTTTCAACTCCGGCAGCGGAACGACGACGCTGGGTGGATCGGTACTGCGATAGAGCGGAAGCTAGCTCAACTGAATCCGTCGATCAACCCTTAGAGTCTGCACCAGGCGAAGCTAATGCCGACTTGGACCAGGCAGTAGTTGGGGTCAAGGACGCTTGGGTTTTCGTATCTTGAGCTGGCTTGGTTGAATCCTCTGTTGCGCGAAGAAGCTTCGCCGGTGTCTTGGTTTTCTCCCGCGATGCCGCTGGCTTTTCCTCGCAGTCTGGATCGGCCGATATGACCCGCGCCCTCGCGCCTCTCGCCACGCCCTTGCATTTCGTGATATGGGTGCGAATTTTGGGGGAGGAATTTCAGCCAATGAATGGTGAGAACTTCCGCCCGAATTTTGTTAAGAAATACTGCTGGCGGAATGCGAGTCCGGGTCCGCGAGGGCGCTCGAGGCTTCTCCGCAAGGAATGGATCTAGCGACCGGCGAACTGGACAGACACGTAGCCAGCTTATCGCGACACCGGTGAACGATTACCCACAGTCGGTTCGACTCTTGGTTCCAAATGCCGATCCGACCTTGGGAGCCATCAATTCTCTCGGAGAGATCGTCGATTTTAGCTGTAACTCGGTGATCTGCCGATCCAACTTACGCTTTTGAGAATACAGAACCGATCGGTCGGCCTGACCCTCCGAGCTCTGTCGAATGACCACTGCGAGCTTCTCTTGAAGATGCGATCGGTTGATCTTGAAATGACGCATGTCGTGACGAGTGCCGATCATCCCTTTCAACATCGGTCTAAGCAGATCGAAGTGGCCGTGCACCTGCCCAACGGCATCAACAAGTGTTTGCACGGTCTGGATGGCATTGATCGGTAATGGATCTACATACAAACGAAATGAGAACCGATCCGAAGTGGAGATAACGATGGATTGACATACCTGGATTGGTTGATTTTGGAGTCGAGGCCTTGAGATGTTTAATATCGGCCATCTGTACTGAGCGATCAGCGTTTATGGCGTCGATCAGCTTGTAGAACTGTTCTGTGTCCCGACGCATTTTCTGAAACGCGGCGTTGGTCACGATCTGCTTCTCACGTTCAACTCTCAGCTCCTGTAGGAGTGCATCAATGGTTCTTTGGGGCCGATCGACCTCGACTCAGTGCTCACTTTGGTCGCTGGCAATTTGAGTGTCGCCCGAGCCGTCGGAATAGTCAGATCGGTCAGAAGTTGGAATATGCGGAGAGTGCCGGCACCGATCGCATACGAAGACAAGTGTTAGAGAAATGTGGCGACCGGAGATCAAGTGGAGTTACCTGGTACGTTGGGCTCGGAGGAAGGCATGGACTTGAAGACTGTTTGTGAGATCGGGCCGCTACCGTTGTGCGGTGAGTGTTATTGAAAATTATTGACCATTTTGTAACAGTGTACCGGTTATCAAGTAGAAGCGATCTGGTTGGCTAAAAGAATGGAGTGTTTTGGGCCGATCGTGTGCTCGGAGGGTTTTGTACGCAGACTTGAGGTAAGCCACACGGTTTCTATGTAGTTTACATATTGTATTTTAATTGGTTTTATAATATAGTGTTTGTATTACATTGGATTCCATACGTCGCCGCTCCGTAGGAGTAATTGGGAGCAGAGGGCTAACACGACCCCCTCTTGCTCATTTAATCCCTTCCAACCAACCTTGCCTTGTACCTCTCCACCGAACCGTTTGCACTAACTTTTAATTTGTACACCCACTTGGTCGGGAGAGGTACTTTGTCCTCTGGGCCCAGGTCCTGGAGAGACTGCAGATCCTCTATTTCCGCGCGACTCCACATTATAGATTGAGGGCCACCATGAGCCTCTCTGATATTTCTTGTATCCGGATGTATAAGCAAAGTCGTCTCCACTTCACCACCCTGCTCGCACACCGCGAATACACATAGGGCGTTCTCAGCACTCTGTTCATTTACATCAACCCATTTTGAAATTTCGTCCCTTAAAACCACCCTTTTGGTTCTTGACGCTTCGTAATTCTTCACTTTCATGGTCTTTTTCGGCTTCCTACGCGTCTTTCGTGCACCCTGGTTAACCATTTTAGCGCCTTTTGATGGAACCGCAGGCTCTACAACCTCATTATTTTCACGCTCACAATGCGTTGCACTTGTTCCTGATTCACCCGAACGTGATTCTGCTAATTCTTGCATCTCTCTTTTGCTTTCAACGTTCATCACCTTTGTAACCTTCCCGCTTGTCTCGGTGCTAAGCGTTTCGATCGCGGTGATATGTCTCGTCACCACGACCACCCGGTCCTTTAACATCAACACCTTGTATCCCCTGGTTTCATCACTTTTGTTTAGAATAAGTGCGCGCTCGGCGTGCTTCGAAAGTGTCTTCTTCTTCGAGTCCCTCCAAACCATGCATGCTGACCCGAAAACAAATATATCTGTAACCGCCGGCCGCTTGCCGGTTAACACATCAAGATGCGAAATTCGACCTGTATTTGACCTTGTCGGAGTGCGGTTGAGTATAAATGCGGCATACTACAGCCTCCTCCGACCAATAAACCAGGGGAACACCCGATCCAAATATCATGCACCGGACCATGTTAAAAATGGCCCGGTTCATCCGTTCAGCCTTGCGGTTTGAGGCGGGGTTTCCTGCCTCAGTATTTTGGCGGCGAATACCGGTCTGTTTGCAGAACAGATCTACGTTTTGGTACTCGCCGTCGCCGTCCGTGCGCAGCACATGCACACGGCAGGAAAACTTATTTTCGAAGCACCCAAAGAAGTGACCGAACATCTTTGCAGCCCTTTCGTTGGTTCGTGCCGCGAATACTTGAACGTAGCTTGAAAAATGATCGACGAAAACAACCAGGTAACGATTACCACGTCTGTCACGGGGAGTGATGGAACCTTTCAGGTCACTGCATATTACTCCCTCGATCCTGTCAATCGGTGGGTCTTCCGCTGAGCCTTTCGTGTGGCTTTGCCTTCGGTACAGGTCAGGCAATTTGGCCTGCTAGTGTCCGTAAGGGAGATGCCTGACCTGGGGTCCCTTGCCAGCATTTCGAAGGTGTCGTGGTCCAGGCGACCAAGCTCACTTGAAAGTGGTGGAGGCTACCGGTGTGCACGTCAGAGTCGACGTCCTCCAGCACACTGCCTACCCCCATGCTCTCGAAATCCCTTGAAAATCCACCGGGTTTTTCAGCCGTCAACTTCGCAATAAACAAAGATCCATGAGTAGTCACATAAAAAAATCGTTTTTTATCATCACACGTAGTCAATCGCCGTCGTCAACAATGGCACAACCCTTCTCGCACAATCTGCCGAGCGAAATTAAATTTTTCGCTAATTCGGTCACGAAGTATACATCGGTCAAGACAACGACCGTTTCACTTCCGTCGCACTTGCGCAACGTAAGCTTGCCAACCTTCGTTGCCTTCAAAGTGCCGCCATTTTTTAATGCAAATGTGTCGCTTGGACCGCACGCCTTGAAATCTTTTAAAAGATCAGCGTTCGACACCAAGTGTCTACTTGCTCCACTGTCAATAATCCATATATTACCATCAAAATTACCGCTACCGCATGCATTTATATCTGCATCTAGTGCGGTATCCACTGTTGAAAGCACGGATCTCTTCAACTACTTGTCGCTTGCACCTTGATTCGTTCCTTGGTTACTGCTTGCACCACCCTTCCGACGTTTTTCGGGGCAATACATCTGTATCTTTCCCTCACCACCGCATGTATAGCATGCTCGTCGACCCTTGCCCGACGTTGCTGCATGTGCCTGCAACTTAACAACTTTCTTGCTATTGATTGCATCATCTTCAAGCTCTTAAGCCCATGCGATAAGCTCCTGGACGTGGCAAAGGTAGTCGGTCCGGCTCGGATCATACCTACCCATGAGCATCACTTTTAACCTTGGGGCAGCAAACTTCACAATATTTTTAACTATAAACTTTTGGCTCGACCCACTTTAGCGGTCCAGAGCTACTAGGTAAAAATAGTGTTCCGTTCACGTTCGCTTAGAATCCTTTTCCGCCGAGACCCATATAGCAGGTTGGTGGTGGGATATGCTCGCATTTAATCCCAACCACACCTGCTCCAGAACGTAAGACAATTGAGGGCACACTTGCCACAACGAACCAATTCTCAAGAGGAAATATTCCGCGTCAGTGCCCTCGCGATACTCACCCAGTTTATTCACCTTTAACATTTCGGTCCACAGGAAAACGGACTTAATTTCACCGATTTCGACAGCCTTCATAAATAGGTAGGCCCATTGTGTAAATCCTGCACCCGATCTAGGATACAACTCTCGTCCTGAAAAATTTTCGACCGACAAGTTTGGAATTTTATGACAGGCATGGTACATCGGCACATGACCTTGCCCATCAGGTGCATTAACGCCGCCTGCACCTTGCACTCCAACTGGTACTCCGTGAGGAGCTGCGTTCACATTTGGGCGTGGCCTCGCGCCAACTTCCACCCCTTCGTCCTCGGCCAGACCGTTCAAAGTCATCTGGTGGACGAACGGACAATAGTTAGGAAGGCTATCTCGAAACTCTGTGTTTCGGACACGCACCGGGGAGCGCTTTGTCGACCCGGACGAGACACTTGCAGTGACTGCTTGACCTGACCTTCTTCCACAGCAGCAAGGCGAGTCGTGAGGTCCTTCAAACCTTGCATGATGGCCCCGAAATCATTTGCAGAGGGCACATCATTTCCATCGGAATCACTCATCTATAATAAAATCGAAAAACCTCGATAAGACACGTCACACCACTAGCCCTCGTAATAGAGGACTTTCCACTAGTTCGACGTGACGTAGCCACGAAATATTCCACGAAAGCACACTCGATATACCATGAAAAATCAACGTCATACTTATGCGAGCCTTGGGGTCATAACCTGTATAAAAACCAAATAAAAGTTCTTATCCACTTTATATGATCTAAGATCACCTGGTCTAAACTTTTGAACAGGTGGGATCAATATCAGAGGAAAGCCAGTACGCGCCTATCGTCGGCCGCGGATGATTCAGTAAAGTTGTGCTTTATAACGTGACAATTGAAAAGTATATTATGTAAAGTTACTTAAGTGGCTATCCGGAGTTAAACGCAACTTAAAACTGTAACTGCCAATATATGCAAAAATATATGCCAACTCACCAGCCAATGGGATTTCACCATATTGAAAGAGTGCAAAGTCCAAAATGGATACACGCACTTCCAACAAAGTGAATATTGCTCAAGGTCAGGGATCCTTCCTTCCTTCGTGCGAGGCAACAATTTAAGCTCCGCAGGTGAAATTGTTCCCCTTGACGCGTCCTATGCTAGAGGAAGCTGCGGGCAATTATATAAATAGTCTGGATACTTAATTATAATAATTAGGTAGGAATATTTGTTTTTAGTTAGCAATCTGTATTTCTTACTTTTTAGGTGCTAAAATTACGGTATCCGTACTCGGTTCTGAGTACTGCCCCTTTTTGCACTGATAAGGTATGTAGGTAATACAACAGCTGTTTGCGGTTTAGTATACCTTCAACTGGTCATGCATATTTATGTTAGGCTAGCTAATCACTTCTCAATAAAATTTGCATTAGATAACCACATACTTTCATTCACTTCGTCGAACGCTTAATAATCTCTTAATGGGTGTCACTATCGCAACCTAGCTGTAATTGGTTGTCGAGATATATACAAGAGACGATTTGGTATATTTGCCTTTATTTTACGACTATTATGACTCGAGTTTCCTACGTATCTACGCTACAAATGGACGACAACACCTTTCAACAGGTTATGAGCCCAAAGGGTCAAGCCGTATCAAGTGACGACTGATCCCTTGAGGAGAAGCCGTCCCCCATGGGTGCCGAAGGGATGCAGATTCTGGAGATGTTCAAGAAACTATGCTCCTGCATGGACAAGCTTGAGGCTTCCAGGGTCCAACCGGAGCCTATCAACTTCGGATTCAACAATTCAATGCGCCTAGGTACGCGCACGCGCATGGAGTCGCTCGAAAGCACTCCTAAGAAGAAACCAGAGGTGCACCATAATATACCCCATAATAATTACGGTATGGGTACACCGATGCCAAATCGTCCTCCTGTGTACAAGACCCCGTCGGCGAAGGAGCGCAAGCTCTACATCAAGGTTTTTGATCGCCCCGAGCTGTATCGTGGCCTCGGAGCTGGTTTCAAAGACTGGGGTACAAGATTTATTCGACAGATAGCTATTGCTGAATCCGCAGGCGGATACCCCTGGAGCGAAGATTTCAAGGTCGATTTGCTCGGTCACTACCTGGGTGGTACTACCGAAAAGTATTACAACAGATGGGTCTACACATGATGGACCCACTCCCTTGCATGTGATGAACAATATGCTCAATGCATTTCACACGACTATCACCCCTGCACAGGCGATGAAACTCTTTACCAGTCGGAAGAACCCCAAGGTTTCATGGAATGACCATTTCCTTTATTTGGTCCAAATATGCGATGCTGTCGTCAACAGTGAGCCGCTCGTACTGGACAATGTGGTCCATTATGCCTCACAGGAATTGAAGACGGTGCTCATGGATAAGTGCGATCACACACGGACCGACTATCTTCGACACACCGAAGAGTTAGTTCACTTTGCGCAAGCTATCAAAGGCGAATAAAGGCCCGTCAAGTCATACAACCAAGATGCAGTCAATCTGGTTGAAGACAAGAAAAAAGTTTTCAAGTGTCATGGTTGTGGTAAACTAGGTCATATTAGACCGAAATACCCTAATAAACCTGACAAAAAAGTGTATTTCTCGCTCGCTGTTTCACGTTCTGCACCGAAATCGGTTGCAAAAACTTGGGTACTCGATTCCGATGCTAGTATGCACTTAGTTAGTCAGCGGAATTATCTGCGAGATGCCAAACCGATTGACGGCACGTGTTTCCAAGCTGATGGGAAACAGCTGGAAATTACATATAAAGGATAGATCTTATTGAAAGTCCATGCCAGTGGTAAACCAAAGACTGTTCGAGTGGAAACTTCTACTACGTGGAGAATCTCGCAAAAAACATCTTGTCGTATGGTCTTTTGGGGGAAAAGGTGCGAGATGGCCTATGTTAAAGGCAACCGTGTGTTATTACACAAGTCCACCCAATCTCAAATTTTCGACATCCAAAAGACCAACAATGTCTTAACGGTGATCGTCGCAGTCATCATCGACAATGAGACTCATTTTCCGGTCGTGATGGCCATCATCGATGAAAATGACACCGATTTGGCCCGGCAATCAGATGTCCAAAAAGGGTCATTAATGCATTTTCATGAACGACTCGGACATCTGAATTACGATGCCATAGAACGTTTGGCCAAGGATGGGTCGATTGGGAATGTGTTGACGGACCATAAACGGATGAATTGTTTGACCTGTGCTCAGGGCAAGCAAACGAAAAATCAGAGGTCTGTCAAAGGACAGTGGCACCAATTCACCGATTGATCGTATCGGTGGTGTCATATGTTCAGACCTAAAAGGTCCAATCACCCCGAAAGACCGCCTCGACAACAGATATATGATCAACAAAGTTGATCATAAGTCTAACTATGTGCGCGTTTTTCTTGCAAAAACGAAAGATGTTACAGCCAAAAAGTTTGAACACTTTATGGCGTTTTTTGAAAGGCAGTTCAACAGCAAGGTTCGGATTTTACGTACCGATGAATGGTACGAGTTCAAAAATCTCGATGTTTTCTGCATGCAGACTAGTGTTGAACGCCAAATCAGTGAGGCAAACAACGGTGAAGATGAACGCATGCACCGAACAGTCATGAACATGGCAAGGTGCATGCTTTTTGCAAGTGGTCTTCCTCTCACTTTTTTGGGGCGATGCGGTTCAATACGCTGCGTATATATTGAACCGCAGCCCAAGTAATTCGAATTCTCGAACTCAGTTACCTTTAGAGGTGCTGACAAAAAAACAACCAAACCTCGGAGAGATCGTTGCTTCCGGCTCGATCTGCACCATGTATAGAAATCCTGGAAAGGATTCACTAGCACATCGTGCTCAGGTTGCGGTTGTGGTTGGGAAAAGTGAGGGGGCCAAGGGTTTCAAGGTTTACATTAAAGGGGAACGCAAGGTCGTTGTCACTCAACACATTAAAAATGTTGAGACTTTGACCTCCAACCAAAACCGTACACTACAACAGAGTATGGTAGAGCCGATAATCAGGGGGGAGACGACTACTGCTCCGACCCCCAATAAGATGAAATCCCGTAATAAAAAAACGTTGCAACGCGAGCGCTGCGTAACACGAAGTGTTTCTAAGTCCAAACGTGAAGATCCGACTACTGCTGACGAAGTTACAACTAAAATTCCAAGTGCAGTGGAAGATAGTGGGTCAGTTCATTTTGTTAGTGAAATGGACCCCAAGAGTTATACTCAAGCAGTGAAGTCGGCAAACAAGGACAAGTGGACGGATGCTGTTCAGGAGGAGATTAACGCTCTGCTACGCAACGAACTTTGCGTCGTCGAGAAACCTCAAGAGTGTCGACCTTACCACACCAAATGGGTGTTCAAGACAAAACTGGTTCAAGACGGTGGAATCGAACGGTTTAAGGCTAGACTAATTGCATGTGGCAACGAACAATGTTTTGGTATTGATTTTACGTTAACGTTTGCCGCCGTTATCGATATGAATCAGGTCAAGTTGGTTCTGGCATTCGCGACCAAATGGCAGGTGCCTGCAAGGCACGGGGATATTCCAAACGCCTATGTTAAGGCTGAGGAAAATGAACATGATATTTTTCTGTTCATCCTCCAAGGTAGGGAGCTGAAAACCAGTGCATTCACTCAATATGACCAAGTCGAAAAAGTACTCAAGATCAAGAATTCGCTTTACGGCCTGAAACAGGCAGGACGAATATGGAATAAACTGATCCATCGAAAATTATTGGATCTGGATTTTACGCAGTGCTTGACAGACATGAGCTTATATGTCAAGCACTTGGATGATGAAACCGTTATAGTAGGCATCTATGTTGATGACGTACTAGTAACTGGTACGAAGGAAGTGCTCGTGGAGAAATATTTTGAAGACATGAAGTGCCTCCAGATCAAGAATCTCTGCATGGTCTCAAAATTTCTCGGAATGCGAGTAATTTACTACAGTGTTTCCGGTTACAAGTTGAACAAAGAGGTCACAATCGACGGAATCATCAAGGACTTCAAGATGGAAAGCTCTAATACTGTGCGTACGCCGATTGGGACCGACTTCGAAGATATTTCGCTTCAACCAAGTCAACCCCTAAATAGTAATGGTTCAACGACTATCAAGGATTTCCAGTCGTTGGTTGTAGCAGGTGCGTACACGCACGGTGCGGCTAGCGCACAGAGGAAGAATTTCCTTAAGCGGCGATACGCCGCTACTTAGCCGATACGCCCTTATATAAGGGCTTAGTGAGAGATCGCTCTCTCACTCGGGGCCAAGATTCCCTGCGTTTACTGTTAGTAAACACAAACGCCTTGTTACAAGGCTTTCCTTAGTAAGGGAGTAGCTAAGGGAGGTGCTCCCTTTTGCTATAACACTTACTGCTCGCGCGACCGGTTGAGGTCGTGCGCCTAGCAGTCTTTAGTGTATTTTTTAAATTGTTTTTTTTATTTAATATGTAATTAGCCTAAATTAATAAACTAATGTAAACTATATGTAATAATAAGTAGAACTTACTCAATTCGTACCTAGCCAAAATGTAACGTACACCACATGTGTACCAACACGTGGCAGTCTGCCACGCCTCCACCAAGGGCTCCTGCCCTAATTGGTTAAAATAACCAATAAGTCCAAACCTTTCAGACTAGTCAATACTTGACCTTAACCGTTGTGTACTTACGTACACCAACGTAACCAAATGTAACCCTGTTGCAGCCTTGGTAAGTCCATCAGCAAGCATATCTTGAGTCGAAACGTAGGTAGCTTCGATGAGTTCATCCTTTAACTTTGAAACAATAAACTTGACTCGAATGTCGACATGCTTCATCTTGGCACTAGTTTGGTCGCCCTTGAAAATCTTGATAGATGCTTGGTTGTCCATACAAAGTTGCATGGGAAGCTTCATCTTGACTTGAACTTCCTCTATGATCTCCTTGAAACACAAAAGCTTCACCACGTTTGTCGAAGCCGCATAAAATTCCGCTGCCATGGTCGATAATGACACGGCACCTTGTTTTTTACAAAACCAAGCGACCAAAACGCCATCCAGAAAGATGAGTCCACCAGAGGTTGACTTCTTATCGCTCTTGGAACCTCCATAATCCGCGTCGCTATAAGCCTTGATGGTCAACGCGTTGCTCGCCACCCCACCACGCCTCATACAAAACTTACGATATTTGGTACCTTTGAGGTAACGCAAAATCTTCTTGGAAAGCTGCCAGGCAGCGGTGGTGGGGGCATGAGTACGTCGAGTCGCCTTATGAAAGACGAATACGATGTCAGGGCTTGTGCAGCGAGCGTTCCATAGCAAGCTGCCGACCAATGTAACAGTGTTACATTTGGTTACGTTGGCGTACGTAAATACACAACGGTTGAGGTCAATTATTGACCGGTCCGAAAGGTTCGGACTTATTGGTTATTTTAACCAATTAGGGCAGGAGCCCTTGGTGGAGGCATGGCAGCCTGCCACGTGTTGGTACACAGGTGTTGTACGTTACATTTCGGCTAGGTACGAATTGAGTAAGTTCTACTTAGTATTACATATAGTTTACATTAGTTTATTAATTTAGGCTAATTACATATTAAATAAAAAAACAATTTAAAAAATACACTAAAGACTGCTAGGCGCACGACCCACAACGGTCGCGCGCGCAGTAAGTGTTATAGCAAAAGGGAGCACCTCCCTTAGCTACTCCCTTACTAAGGAAGCCTTGTAACAAGGCGTTAGTGTTTACTAACAGTAGACTCAGCGAATCTTGGCCCCGAGTGAGAGAGCGATCTTTCACTAAGCCCTAATATAAGGGCGTATCGCCGCTTAAGGAAAGTCTTCCTCTGTGCGCTAGCCGCACCGTGCGTGTACTCACCTGCTACATCTGGTAGCACTGGTAGTCTATCCAACACCTGTGTTGGTAGACGGCATCATCTGCAAAGATTGATTCAAGAGGATTGGGGTAAGCTAACCCCAGTCCAACAAGAAGCCTTTAAGAGGCTATTATCAATATTGGGTGACGATGGTATGCAGCTCCTAGTGGAGCAGGCCCTTGAGGCCGTGCGTGAGAGGGTTAACGCCCTTATCTCCCATGAGGCGAATTTTCGTGGAAGCCATTCCACGTCTACGGGGATGCGACCTCCGTTATCCTTTAAGATAAAGGATGTCACCGGTGAAAAAGGTGATAACCTTTATGTGTGGCTTCGCGAGGTCGAAACGGCCTTTAACACAGCGAATGTGATCGAGGATCACTTGCAAGTGGGACTTGCATTAACCCATCTTACGGGTAAAGCCCGTGCATGGGCGTTTACGTGTCCGGATTCGGTCAAGAACGTGTTCCCTACCTGTGAGGTCCTTAAGCAGAAGCTTATGGACATGTATTCAACGCCTGATCTGGTTTTCCAGAATCAGCTGGCATTTCTAAGGTGCCGTCAGGGCACTAGGGACTTGGAAACATATATCCAAGAACTTAATACCCTGTTGGCAGGGATGTACGCGAAAGCCTATTCGGACGATGTGTCCATTCCCGTGTTCATGGGAGGACTGAAAGAAGGGCCAGAACTTTTGGAGCTCTTCCGACGTTGACCCCAATCCCTGGGGGAGGCGTTTAAGATGGCGTATAACTCCGAAAGGAACTTTCGTTCCTCTAATGTGGGTCCCGAACCCATGGACCTGAGTCAGGTCGAAGCGGAAGAGAAACCTCCTGCTAGGAGTCACTCTGACTCCTTCCCGCAAGGCTTCGAGGCGGAGATCCTCGCAATGCTGCAGCGGCATGGGCCGCTAAGATCCTTCCTGTGTGGAAGCACGGACCATCTGCAAAACAGATGTCCGAAAAATCCCCAGCGACACTCTCTACTGTGGTGGAGTCAAGTTCGAAATCGAACACCGAAGTGTCAAGAACCTGACCACCATCGTGCCCGGCCTTCCAACTTACTGGGGATGGGTACCCCGCGAACTCTCGTCTTCGATCCGATCGGATCGTCCACTGCTGGCAGACGACCGATCGTCAGCATAGGACGCCTGGTCCGATTCGTTCGTCATCTCACCTTGTGTACCCGATAGATTGGGCTGGTAACACACTCGGTGGATCGGTGCTTGGGACTGACTTGTGGTCTAAATGCGGTAGACCGTTCTGGGTGATGTACCCGGGGCGGAACTCTTCACACTGGGTACGGGTATACCGGATATACTCGAAATTTGTATACTACCGAGTGCAGATCGCTAACCCGATCGTAACGCCCGGCCAATATGGGAGATAAACTCCGGTAATCTAAACTCCGGTAATCCAATGAGGTCCAATAATCCAATCCAATGGGGAGATCTAATAAGAACGTGACCTAACCCACGAACGATATTTCCACGAAATAATCCAATAGGTAAAATAACACGTTCCAAACGTGTGCAACTTAACGTTGGGGGTCGACCAAAGTACGCTCCCGTCGAGGGACTTCCGGCGGGCCAAATACGTCTATAACGCGTCCCGGACGGGTATAATGAGCTGGAGGGGATTACTCGACCCTCCGCTCCCAAACCACTCTGCGGCGTGCAGAGGCGACTTAACGAAGCGAAACCCAAAAGAAGCAAATCCCTAACTTGGCAAATCCCCAACTAACTACCTACCCCCTATAGTCCCCAATATGTACCAAACATGAAAATATGTAGTACACTCAATCTCATGTGACCTACCCGAATTAGTGTCCTGGACACCCCTTGCACATGACTGACCAAAAAACCTCTTGACTTTCCATCAATCCGATCGCCGACAGGCCGATCGGTCCATTGTTGACCGGAACCGACCAAAATTCTTGGGTCCGCTTCACGACACTATAAGGGGCCGAGGGAGGGTAAAAGGCCCTAGCCCAAGCCGTCGGGAAACGACGGCTCCCAGTAGGTGCGGGGCGCCCTACTGGGAGATCCCTCAGTGCTGTTAAACCCTAGGGTGGGGGACGACATCACAAATCCCCGAGGGAAACGGTACTTTCTAGCACCTAGTTGGTGTACCAGCCAGGTTTTCTGGTAGTCCTTGCGGACGGGAAAGGCTTTGATAAGCCTTGGAGAGTCTTGATAGATTCTGGAGCGTCTGACAATTATGTCAGACGGGCTTCTGTGGAGAAGCGTCTGCTGTATTCCGAGGCCTTAGAGGCACGTTCTCGTGACGTTGTCACGGTCCGTCTAGCGACGGGCGTACAGGTTTCTGTACCCAAGGTCTCGATTGACCTTAAGCTAAAGTTTGCAGACTTCGACAGCTTAGAACGTTGCCTAGTCCTGGATTAGGACTCGAGGTATGACCTCATTCTGGGCATGAAGTGGCTGGAACGCCACGAGCCATGGATATACTGGAAATATAAGTCCATTGGCTCAACTCACCCGCGATCGGGTGAAGCATTGGCGAGTCATGGACCCACCTTTGCTGGATCGCAAGAGCGATTCTAGCAAGATATGCGAGAGATTGGGATGTCTGAAATGATCAGTCCCAATGAGGTCAAGGAAGTGTTCCTTGACGAGGGGGATTCGGCGGTTAATCCCCACGCAGTTATAGGAGATACTGGTGAGTCGCCATTGCTAGAGTTGGATTCCTCTGAGGTTAACCGCGAGGCGCTTCATAGAGAAGAGACACGAGGTTTGTCTCTTCTGCAGGTCGGGGTTCCCGACCACGCCATGTTAGGCGAGAATGTTGCGACCTTAGTGGTAGAGGTACAGACCCCTGTGGTTAAGCGGGAAGCGCTTCCAAGCGAAGAAACCCGTAGTTCGTCTCTTCCGCACGTCGGAATTGATTCCGACCACGCCGTATTAGGTGAGACTGGCGGGTCACCGGTGGTAGAGAGATAAAGACCTCTGTGGATAGGCGTGACGCGCTTCCAATAGATGGGGCAATTGACACCCCCCCCATCTGGGTCCCGGGATGAATCCCGAGGCCAGTAGTCAGCAGTCCTATCGGATGCTGAATAGAATGACAGGTGCTGTCACGGAAGGCGTAAGCCTGGAACGGTTGCCTAGTGTAGGCGAACTGTTGTCGTTGGAGGAGATGTCCTTCAACGAGTTTGAGAATGATGTAAAAGCAGGTGAACTCGACGAGATTGTCGTGCTGCGTCCGGAAGAGGTGTTGAACTCCTCGTCCACGATGGACGAGCCAGTTTTGGTACAAACCAAACAGTCATTGAATGTCCGAAGCGGCCACAAGATCCTTGCGGATCCTGAGGACCCTTAGCATTCCTTACTTATGGAATTCGGAGATGTCATTAGTGACAACCCGCCGATGGGGTTACCACCGGATCGGGGAGTCCGACATGAAATTTTTTTGATTTCTGGATCCAAATACTGCGTCACTAGGCAGTGGCCTTTCCCCAAGGAGCAATGCGACGTCATCGATGCATTCTTCAAGGGGAAAGAAGAGGCAGGGATGCTGCGGGAGAGCAAGTCTCCCCACTCATCTCCCACTTTTTGTGTTCGTAAACCGAACGGAAAGTGGCGCATTGTGCATGCGTACAACAAGCTGAATACAGCTACTGTACCAATGCAAACTCCGATTCCTCGGAAGGATAACCTCCAGAACAATATGGCGGGATGTACTGTATACAGTGCCTTAGATCCGGTGGACGGGTACTATCAGGTGCTCATGCGAGCGTCCGATATTCCGCTTACAGCGGTTAGCACGCCTAGTGGCATGCTGTGGGAATGGCTTGTTATATCACAAGGGCTTTCGAATGCACCAGCGACTTTTAATCGCTTGGTGACTCAACTCTTCCGCCCTCATAGGAAGTACGCTCAGACGTACTTCGACGATATATTCGTTCATAGTCGCGCGGAAGGCGACTCCTCTGATGTTCAGAAGCATCTGATACACCTTCGAGCGGTGATCGAATTTATGCTAGAGCATAAGTTGTATGCAAACGCATCTAAATGTATCTTTGGTGCTGAGGAAATTCCTTTCCTCGGATGCTTCATCGGTAAGTATGGAGTGCTGGCGGATCCCGCGAAGGTGAAAGCCATTGTGGAGTGGCCTTCGCCTGTAAATCTTAGAGATTTACGGATGTGGCTTGGATTATCCAATTATCTACACAAATACATCGAGAACTACGCTGAGATGGCGAAGCCATTGACTGACCTTCTTAAGAAGGACGTAGATTGGTGTTGGGAAACTGAACACCAAAAAGCTTTCGAGGCGGTCACGGGGAGCCTGTTAAAAGCTCCTTTTCTTGCTCTCCTAGATTCTGGGAAACCATTTAGCGTCGTCTTCAACACCTCCGATTTCGCAATCGGATGAGCTTTGTTACAAGCAGACGACGCGAGACGGGAACGCGTGATTGCGTTTGAGTCGAGGCAGCTTAAGCTTCGGAACGGAATTATCCCGTTCATGACAAGGATCTACTTGCGATGAAGTATGCTCTTGTCAAATTTAGGGTTCACCTACTCGGCTCAAAGCCGTTTGTGGTTTATACTGACCACGCGTCCTTACGGACAGCGACAAAGTCGCCTCATCTCTCACAACGGATGGCCCGTTGGCTCTCCTTCTTTGAGGAGTACAACTTTGAGGTTAAGTATAAACCTGGCAAACAGAACGTGCTTGCAGACGTGTTGTCGCGTCGTCCCGATTACGAGCTCGCTCATACGACATTCATCACCTCGTCTGTGGTGACTCATACTCCAGGCGTATGCGAAAGACCCACAGTGTACGGCGCTTATCAGCGCGTTGGGTGGAAAGGGACTTGGCTCGTCTGAGCCAACCCTGTCAAGTCGAGCTAATACCGTTAACACCGTTACAGGTACTGTTACGGTTTGCTATATTATAGCACGAGCGCGGAGAACACTCCGCGGGTGGTTGTTCCTCATGATGAGGAACTAAGGTATAGAATCCTCTTTGAGGCACATGACGCCCCTACCGAGGGTCATTTAGGTCGGGATAAGACCTACAGCGCTTTAAGCGCTTTGTATTGGTGGCCCAAGATGTATAAGTGGGTCGGTGCGTATATTCGCACCTGTGAGACGTGCCAGAGGATCAAACACTCTGCGGATTCGCAGCGCCTTTGGCGAGCTTACCCTTTCCGACGGAGTGTTGGAAATCCATTAATATTGATATTATCTTCGGTTTTCCGAAAGATAAGGCCGGTAACACCAGGATTTTGGTCTTTATAGACCGTTTGAGCAAGATGGCTCACCTGGGGGCGGTGTAAGAGTCCGTTGATGGACAAGGAACAGCGAAAGTGTTCCTAGACCGTGTCTTTCGACAGCATGGTCTACCTTATTCCCTTATATCGGATAGGGGTCCCCGTTTTACGGGACAGTTTTGGGGGGCGTTGTTTAGGGTGCTGGGCAACAAGCTCCTCATGTCCACTGCGGATCATCCGCAGACGGACGGTCAAACGGAACACGTTAATCGCGTTGTGGAGGATATTCTCCGTAGTTTATGTCCTGGTTCTCCAAAGAGTTGGAGTGAGATGCTTCGCTTCCTATGGCCGAATTTTCTATAAACAATTCGGTCCATGCATCTACGGGGTTTAACTCGTTTTACGTGAACGTATTATTGAATCCGAGGGTGCCGTTGACGCCACGTGTGTGGCCCAGGGGTTGAGGGGGAGGATTCCCCGATGTCGGCCCTGTATCTGTGCGAAAGCACATCGATAAGTTTTTATCGACGCGCCTTAGTGTCTTACGACACGTCTGCGATGCCATGGCGGAAAGCCAAGACAAGCAGAAGGAGAAAGATGACCGCAAGGGGCGGCGTAACGACAAGATATGTAGAGTAGGAGAAAGTGTTTTATTAAACGCTAAAAATCTTCCTACACATGCAGTTTCAAATGTGTTGCGCAATAAACTGTGCCCCAGGTTTGTGGGGCCCTTCAAGGTATTAGCCCGAAAGGGCTTGTCGTATACCTTAGACATCCCGAAGGCGATGCGTACGCATCCAACCTTCTATGTGGGTGTGCTTAAGCCATACCGGAACCCTCGGGGCGGGTCCCCTCTCGGAGGAGGGTGAGAAGCTGGATAGCCGAAAGGCGCGACAGGTCGGAACATCTCCGACAGGGTTCAAATACGACCCTGAAGCTCCACAACGAGAGACTCGAGAGAGGCAAGCCTCCCCTTGATGCGTTCATTCGCACTCCCTTCGTTGAGGAGTCCCTCCTGAGCATCTTGGATGCGACGGCTGTGCCGATCACAGCGCTCGTGGAAGTCACTTCGCAATAGCGCGACCCCCTCCTCCAGTGCTCGATACGGAGGGCACTCCACATTACCAGGTGGAACGCCTGATGGCTCGACGCCATCACCGGGGTGAGACCCAGTACCTGGTAAAGTGGAAAGGGTATCCACATTCCCAGAGCTCGTGGGAATACGAGACTCCCCTGCGGAAGGATTGCCGTGACGTCGTTGACGCTTTCGAGCGGGAGAATCCCACTGAGAGTCAACGACCAAAGGGGCGGTAGAAGCCCCTCCACTCCCAGTAGTTAGGAGTATGCCGTAGGCAGATACAGAGTATGTATTTTTCTCCGGCACCACATCGAGGGCAGGTAATTACCCCAGCGCTTTGGCTTGGGCAAACGCTAAGCTCAATGCCCTCTATATCCAAACGTCACGTTCAGAATAGCCGTTATACGGCTCCCTAAAGTCAGGGAGACGCTTCTCTCCTTCCTCCCAAGCGCGGAATTTCTGCTCTGCCTCCTCAACACCTTCTCCTGGTAGGAGAATGAAGGGAACCTCGCGGAGGGTCTCAACAACGGCACCCCTTGCCTGTTTCCCGAGGCACGCTCGGTATGAGGTAACAGTGAACTTGTCGTGAAGGAACTAAAATTTTGGAGGTTTCCACTCAAAAACAGCACAAGGAAGCGATAGAATACACCTCTCTTGCTTAGACTTCCCAGGTTCTTGGTACTTACGTCCGAACCTTAATACAAAATTACTGAAAATGGACACTTCCTGGTAACACTCAGGCTGCCCCTTAACTTAGGTAATCGCAAAGAATCTTTATCACGCCTTAACACGCGTTCACTTAAAGGTTTCCTCGGGATATACTTAGTTTTAGTATAGGTTGGAAGGATTTGGTTGGTTGGAAGACGACTGTTCACAAAGGGGGGAAATTTGATTATAATTAAAGTATTAAGAAGTCATATACCTACTTCAAGTGCCTGTTCACCTTGTTACTTCTTGGTTACTTCAGCACTGGCTTCAATACCGAAAACTTGCTTCATGGCCGGCCAAAATACCGTGCACTCTTTATGGGTGCTTGTATACACTTAAACATAGACTCCAGCCACTTCACCAAAACCGCCCCTTGCGCAGCTTCAGCGTATGCGAGCAAAAGCAAGCAATCCATTTATGTCTTATATCAATACCAATTTTTCGCTAATTCCACTTCAAATATTGACGTGCTTTAATGTCCGTCATAGTAGAGACAAAACAAGGAATATCATATCTCCTGCACACTTCCATCATCCGATCCCAATTGATATCTTGCTCGAACACATATCGCGCAGTCACAATGAATAGGTAATGACGTGATCTGCTGAGTGATACCAACGATCTCGAAGGGATCCCTTCCATTAATCCTATAGTATGCGAACGCACCATCGTAACAATAGTAATTTCTGCTTCTCTGCCTTGAATAGAATCAGTAGTAGCCACTTCGATATCCAAATGATCTTCATACACTCCATTCAAATATCGCAACTCTCTCCTCATAGCCGAGACTTGTTCTTGATATGGTTAAATTATCAAAACTGACTTTTGTACAACCGTACCCAACCGTCGTGACTCAACCCGCAAAACCGACCTTATCTTATCCAATATAACTGCACCACTATTGCCAATTCAATTACATTTATGTGCTTGTAATCTGTGCGCTCACGTTCGTCAACCCATTCTTGAGAACTAATCCACACGACACGCTGTTTCACCAAAATTTTCCTACCCTTAAGGGTAACGATCATCTGGATGAGCCCAATCAAGGATTTCCATATTCTACAGATGCATTGACGCCAAAAAAATATTGTGACCTACGCTCGGTATCGAATAGTATAGGGATAAAACGTTTGTAACAGTATCGTGATCGTAGGGTGGCTCCTAAATTCTTCCGTCATAGTAACTCCAGGGAATGCAGGTGATATTTTTCTCATCGCTCGGCAATGTTCCATGGAATGTATCAACCCCCACGTAATCTTGTGACGACGTGCGTCATTACGGAATCGATGTTTCATTCTTTTATCCATAGGGGAGTATGCAAAAAGTTGGTACAGATCTCCCACTATAACCACTTGTACCCAAGGCCTAATGGCTTGCAGTAATGCCACTTCTCTTGTTTGTGCACCTTCATGATTGATAATTACGTCATAGAGCACATTCGAGTAATCTGGTCGTCCCAATTGAGCCAAAGTGGCAACAATCACACGTGCTCCATCTAACGTGTCTCTATCTTTTAACTTCAATCTGGGAGATATTTCTTTCCGATTCACACACCCTTCCAATGCTTGCCGCTCGCGTCGTAGTATCTCCGAGAGAAACCTTCGTCGGTACTTTTCAGCATCTGACGCTAACATGGTACCCTGTATTTCTCCCAACCCAACGATATCATGATCATTTAACTGATTTGAATCCATCAACCTTTTCAGATCTTCATCAATAGCTGCATTGGTTTCGGACAAGATGGCCGTCCGATATAGGGGAAAAACTGCTAGTAGGGATAGTACAACAGCCGTAATAGTAGAGTTCTTCCCACATCCATATGACCACGAGCCAACATTATCCCTTTTGTCTCTGTTGCTGCACGTATCACTTTCATTTTATTCCTATCCAAGCTGCGCTGAAATGTTTTATATACCGCTATTCGTTACGCTTCGGCCATTACCGATGAATTTCTCAGAGACTGAACGGTTTCTCTTTGAATCATCAGATTCAATATCTCCGGTGGTGAATCTCTAGTCAGCATATCTACCCCTCCGAACCTTCTAATGTAGTTCATAATGTTGGGTTTGGGTAACCATCATACCTTATTATGTTCTCATGGATGCGTCCTCCCATGGCGGTGTTAGAATGACATGTCTGAATCCTACAGAACATATTATCCCCCAGCCTAAAAGTTCCAGTTTGTTACCTCGTGGAACACATAGTTGTCCATAATCCCATCTTTGTAAATCTTCTGTACTCGTATTTACATGTTCCGTCATATCATTTCCGGCTACTTGCAGGTATATTACCCCTCTCATCAATGGCATGAAATGAGTTGTACCAACATCATTGTTGTAAGTGTTCCATCGTTTGGCTAAGCCCTGCCCAACATCATACGATAACACATGAAGCTTAATGGTTGACTCAATCGCTTCCGTTGTCCATCCGTATTCATCAGGGTTAGTGGCCCAAAATGCATTCAGATGTGTCACTAGGCACATGGTAAGGAGGTAATCATTTACTGACACAAAATCATCCACATACACCTCCCGCTACTTTGCATATAGCCAATGTATGCAGCTTCCTTTGGTAGTGAAATTGTGGTATGGTCACATCATACTTTAGACTAAACAGGTCATCCCTGCAAGTTCCATAACCACCACCCCAAAATTCGAGCAGAAAAACCACTAGATACTCCGAATCTCGTAATAATAACGTGACAGCAAACAATACACTCCTTTCATCGTCCGGGGTGATCGATTTGATTTGTCGCCTTATATTAATTTATTTGTGTAAATCCAACGATCGGCTTTCACTAATGATAGCTCGTGGGCTGATGGGGCTTTTTTCAAGATCCTGACACCAATTCCTTTCAATATCCGACATACGCGTTATCACTCGCCTTGCCGTTGATCCTTGCTTACATATACTACGCCACGCTAACTCTCGACACTCTGCTGTGAGCAGACCTTCCCTAAACGTATAGCTTCGATATTCCTCTTTCCTCTGCATAACCGTCTTGAGCGTCTCTGCATTCGTATCAGTCATCGGAGTAAGATTGTTCAAAACTTCCCCACACATCTCATCATAGTTCTGCATTGTGCTTGTAGGGAGGTCTATATCTTCCGAGATGCACCTTTTTTCCTCCTCTGACACACTGAAATCTTGTCTATACGGCAGCTCATCTTCTTTGGTTACTAGCTTTTCTTCATTATCTTCATGAAAACTCGAATTTGAATCCTCCGTCGATTCTGTTAAATTTATGGCTACGGAGGTGTCTCGTTTTGATTTTACATCATCGCTTAGAGTGTTGTCGAATTGGCCTTCGCTTAGTGTTGGATCCAATGTTTTTCATCCACCATTTTCTGCCGTTCGAAGATTTCACCGGAGTTTGTCTCTTTTACTTCTTGCACTGTACCTTCAAGCTCCACATCTTTGTAGATATTGACATCTTCAGCCGACATTCGCTGTAGTTCAAGTCGAGTCAGAACAACATTTTCCGCGTTTTCTGACTCCCCTTACACTCCGAATGATGAACCTGGGCTCCTTGGTATCCCATAATCAATAATACTTTGCTCTTCCTCGACGTTCACAGAAATTTCCTGTTCCAACTGAGGATCTGGCTTTATAAAGGCATGCTCGACGCTCTGTACTCTACATTTTGATCGACGGAGTCTCTGTCTGATCCCTTCATACGATCTCGGCGTACACTTGAATCTGCCCGTGTTTAATGCATCATGTGACTTCTTAGCAACTAATTTCACACCCATTTCCCCACGTTCGATCGCCTCTTCCAATATGAGATCCTCTTGTGGGGTCCATCTCCTGCCACCTTTTCTGCATTCACATTATATATTATTTCTATCTGATAATAACCGGGATTTGCAGTTATTCTCCTGGCGCAAGGCTTGTATCTTTCTTTGTACAGATGTTTTGGTGCGTATTTTCTTAGCTTGCGGGAATTGCACCGGATACAGTTCAGCTATGTGAGTGGTCGTGGACTTTTGTTCCACTAGACTTGTCAACCACTTCACATCTTCCTCCGTCCACTCATTATCCCATTTTCGTTTAGATCCCAATCGCCTTAGCATAATCTCGACACTAGCTTCGGTTCTCTTGGTCCATCCGTTTAATTGACACCGTTGATTGTATAAGTCGCTTATCTCGGAAACTGGCTTCGTCCGATCCTCACTCACGCATTGTATACGTACCAACTCTTACTTCTCATTCTTGGTCCATTTAGGAGGGCATGTATGTGAAGACTTTCGCTCAGTCATAGGTTGCGGTTATAATGTGATACGAGGGGAACCCCCTGAGATGTTGACACCTTCCTCCCTGTGTTCTATTCCACTGACTGGGTCTCCTGACGTTCTCAGGCTCAACAATGTCCGTATCGCGTCCACGTTATCCATCTTATGTCGTTCCAATTGACTCGCTTGATGGCTCTCCAAAAGTTAACTCCTTTGAGACTAGTGTGCCACTGAGACTGGTATACTATAGACTTCTGTTATGCGTTTCCTTGATCAAACCCGCGACGTTGGATGTCGCGAACGCTCCCGTCGTAAGCGAATCCACGGCACTTTATCGAGTCATAAAATGTGATTCGTTTATAATACCCACCTTTTAGGCCAAGCACACTCTGAGATTTACTGTCGTGAACGGTCAGGTATCACGTGATTGATCCAAAATTCCCCTTTTGTACAGACATATACCTGCGTACTTATCCAAGACTGTCGTGAACGGTCATCTGCGTACTTATCCAGGACTATCGTAAACGGTCATCTGCGTACTTATCAAGGAATGCGTACATATCCAGGCCTGCGTACTTATCCAGGACTGTCGTGAAGGGTCATTTCGTGAACGGTCAAGCATCACGTGATTGGCCAAAAACTCCACTCGAAAATCCCGTTATAATTTCATCCAAAATCAGGTATGCCATGCTCAGCCTCCACAGGTGCTCCACGTGTCCTCAAACTTCCACACGTGTACTCCGAACTCCAACAACTTGTCACGTATGGCTCCATCCGGTGAGTGCCCTTCCAACCATAGCATTTTAATATTTTCTTCTTCCCTTGATATGTATCACCTTTCTCTGTGTAACAGGTGGTTCAATCGCTTCGTTACACTTCTTAGGGCAAGTTTATACATTCGACTCCTGCCCCATTATACTGAGGCTCTGCTGTTACTGCTTAAGCTCCGTAATTTTTTCTTCTGTGTCTTTCGTGGTTGCTATGAAGGTTTCGCACCACTAACACCCCAACAAGGTGTTTCTTCGCATAGCCGCCATCGACACTCAGGTTTACTGCCCCTGTGGCTCGCTTGTTTTTTCCTCACACCTTGTGCTTCTCCGTACAGGTTTTGCACCTGTTAGACCTCATTGGGTATCTCTTCGTACGGGATTCGTCTACGCACAGGTAATATCATATTATGTTGTGTTAGATGTACAGGTTTTTCACCTTTTTAACCGTGATAGGTATCTCTTCGTATCATCCTGTTGCCGCCGTACAGGTTTTGCACCCTTAGGACCTCATGAGGTATCTCTTCGTACGATCTTGCGCTGGTTTGTCATTACTTTGTCTTGTTTTATGTTAGATGTACAGGTTTTTCACCCTTTGGACCGTGATAGGTATCTCTTCGTATCATCTTATTGCAGCCGTACAGTGTTTGTACCCTTAGGACCTCGTGAGGTATCGCTTCGTACTATCCTGCGCTGGTTTGTCATTACTTTGTCTTGTTTTGTGTGAGATGTAGAGGTTTTTTACCTCTTGGGCTTTGATAGGCATCTCTTCGTATCATCTCCACATCACATCATCAAGTCATTGAGCCCGTATGGGCTCACTTTCTATATCATTTTTATTATTTAGCTATATAGCTCCATTCAACATAGCTAGTCACGTAATTTATCCACAAATTCCAACATCTTCCAATTTTGTTCGAACATGCGTCTTTCTTTTATATTTTGTTTGTGTTTGTCTCTTCTGATTTTCCCTAATTCAACCAACTCGGGTCCGCATTCTACTCATCACAACCAACATGGGTCCGTGATAGGGATGTGCTACATCTTCTGGGGCTTCTTTTTCTTGTTTGTTTCGATTTCTTGTTATCTCCTTTTTTCTTTTCGTCGTATTTCTTCTTCGCTCTTCTCCTATGTTAGGCGTCTACATTTCTCCTTCAGTGATGTCCTCTTCTGCCGTCTGGGCTGCGTAATGCCGATTCTACCAAGCTCGCTGCGCATCAAACTCATACAAGCGTATGGTACACGAAAGGTTGCGTTCGGGCTCCCACGTCATCTCATCGGTATCCTTCCACTTGACAAGGTATTCGTTCATTCGACACCCGTTTCTTGTCCGCTGTTTCACTCGACAATCCACTATACGCTCCACTTCCCATTTATCGTCTCTGCCAGGTACATACCAGGAATCTTCCGGAAGTAATGCTTCATCTAACTCCAACGCATCCTTAGTCTGAATCTTTTCACGGGGCCTTCTCATTTTGCCGATGTAGGGCTTCAGCCTAGGAATATGTACTTGTGGGAATATCTGACTCTCAGTTGTTGGTATCACCAACCGATACACCATATCGTTTACCCGTTCATCCTCCACATATGGGCCATACCACAAGTGAGCCAACTTTCTTACCACCCTGGCTTGACCAAATCGTGATACAGTCAGACTAACTCTCCAGGGCGGTAAGCGGTTTTTGTAGTCGACCATAACTTTGCCTCAACCCTCTCGTTATGACGTTGGGATCTCTCTTTACCCACTTACTCTCGAATGATGGCTGCCTGCGCTTGAGCTTCCATGTGCCTTTTATTCACGGCTCCAATCTAGTGCATCCTTTTCCATGAAAGACTGATCTTTTGGTGGTATCATTGCCTCCATCCTAGTTCGAGGTTCCATCCATGTACCAAGTAGAACGGAGTTTGATGATGTTGTAAATCCACTGAAGTGTTTAACGCAAACTCCAATGGCGCCACATATTCATCTCAATCTCTTTGTTCTGGATACGTTATATAGCACTTTATTGCTTTGATCACTGTCTGCACCGATCTCGCCTGTTTACCGTTGGCCTGTGGACGATATTCCAATGTAGGTCTCTGTTTCTGCTTCAACATTCGATTAAATCTCCTGAACACCGAACTCATAAACCTGGGGTCTCGGTCATGTCTCAGGATTTCTTGCGCTCCAAATCTCTTGTAAACTCCCATCATATACGCTTCTGCCACATCCTGGGCTGTAATGGTGCTCATTGGGATAAGGATCACATATCCGGAAAACAAACAGATAAAGCACAATAGCGCTTCATGACACATAGTCGTCTGCGGCAGCGGTAATGCAAAATCCATAGCCAAAATCTGAAAAGGTCTTGACGCCACAATATTGCCGCTATTGCGCCCATGGTCTTTTGGCTTTCCTTTAGCCGTGGCACAATCTTCAGAAGCTGCAACATAATTTTCAATATGGGCATACATACCTCTCCAATAATACTTGGACGTCAACCGCGCATAGACTTTTCCAACCCCTTGATTCGCCCCACTACCAATCTCAACATGGTAGGCATGTAACACATCTTCTTGTAATATGGTTGGTACTACCAATCGCCACACTTGATCTTCGGTTCTACTTCGTGTGCAAACGATGTAATAAAGAATATTTTTACTGTCCAGTACATACATCATCGCGTGTCGAGCTACCCTTTTCCATTCGCTGGCGGAGTTTATCTTTTCATCTTCTCCTTTCAGACATTCTATAACCTTTCCACACCAATCGTCATCATTCTGAGCCGGTGTCATTTGCTCAAGTCTAGTGGCGGGCGCCGTTTCATAGGGGTCCTCTTCTGCACCTTTTCGGCCTTGTTTAGATTCAACGGTACCGTCCTCTACAGAGTGAATCTTGTTCCAGGGTCTCACTTCCTTGGTGTTGTCGATGTCCTTTCTTCGGTTTACTCATACTTCAAGTGATTACAATACTTGTGGTGGCCGATATCCACCATCCTCCCAAACAGTGACTTCAGTGGTATCCACTTGTGCCTCATTAATTGGATTACTTCTGAAGTCGTCGAACGATTTAGCAATCGCCTCCGGGGAGTCCTCACTCTTATCCCTTTCTGGAGGACCATCTGCATTGTCATTAACAACTCTGGTAATCGATTCAACATTTCAGATCCGTCATTTGTTGATCACTTGTAATCTTCCCTGATCGCTGTTCTTTCATGGCGCACTGTGTAAGGAGATCTGTTGCTTGGTTATACTTGCGTGCCACATGCACTAAACTAATCGCCTCAAAAGTTTCAACCAGCGAGTGCCTTCTGTTAAGCCAGACAAATAACGAAGCATGGTTACAGCGTAAATCTCCATTAACTTGTCCAATCAACAATCACGAATCCCCACACACTATTGACAGTTTTATATGGTGTGCTTGCGCAAGTTTAATACACCGATCAACCCATGATATTCACTGTCGATTACAGTGAGGTTATCCTGAATTTTGTATTCAGCCGCTATGACCTCCCAGGTGGGTAACTCCCATATTATCCATGCCAAAAGTGCCTTTAGGATCATTTTTCATCCGTACTGCACCATCAAACGACATGACATATCCGGTACTTTGGCGACGCCAACCTGGAATTGGTCTAATAATTGGCGTATCCTTCAGTGTCTTTACTGGAGCGATATCTTCTAATACTTCATTCATTTTTTCCACAGGCACTATTATGTGACCAATAATGCTGTGGTTTAGTCAAGTTCAAAATCGAACACCGTAGTGTCGAGAACCTGACCACCATCGTGCCCGGCCTTCCAACTTACGGGGGGGGGTACCCCGCGAACCTTCGCCTACGATCCGATCTGATCGTCCGCTTCTAGCAGACGACCGATCATCAGCATATGACGCCTGGTCCGATTCGTTCGTCATCTCACCTTGTGTACCCGATGGAATGGGCTGGTAACACACTCGGTGGATCGGTGCTGGGAATTGATACGAGGTCTAAAAACGTGAGACCGTTCTGGGTAATGTACCCGGGGCGGAACTCTTCACCCTGGGTACGGGAAGACCAATTATACTTAGTGTAAGTATACTCCAAAGGGTAGATCGCTTAACCGATCGTAGAGCCCAACCAATGCGAGAATAATTCCAATATGGAGACCCAACGAGAACGTAACAATCTCCACGAACGATATCTCCACGTAACAATCCAATAACTTGATTACACGTTCCAAACGTGTGTAGCATGGGCTTACGAAGACGACCAATACGTAATCCCGTCGAGGGACTTCCGGTGGTCCAAGTGCGTCTGTGACTCGTCCCGGCCGGGTATAACAAGCTAGAGGGGATTACTCGACCCTCTTCTTCCAAATACTCTACGGCAGTGCAGCGGAGACTGATGTACAGTGTGAAGAAACGAATTCTTGTTGAGTGGTAAAGGCTACAAATTAACGACTAAGCAAAACCAAAACTATCCCCCCTATGGTCCCCAATATGTACAAACCTAAATATATGTAAGTTCACGCCATATCATGTGACTTACCAAAATCCGTGTTCTTGACACCTCTCGCACACGATTGGCCCAATAGCCTCCTTGATTTTCACCAATCCGATCGCCGATAAGCCGATCGGTGTGCTGTTGACACAAAGCGACCAAAATTCTTGAGTCCGCTTAACCACAGGCGCCCCTGAGTCTGGTCGTAGCCGGGCAACGGTAACGACCCGATCTCACCACATCCTCGATCTTCGCAGAAGCGGAATTCACCGATGGACCGATCTTCGAGTCCGCCTTCGCCAGGTACTTGTCCTTATCACCTGACCATCTTGTAGCCTCTTTTGACGCTCGTTGCTTCAGATTCCCTGTATTCCCAATCGCCCCATCTCGATTCGCCTCCCCGATCGTCCCGATCTGATAGCCCTTACAACACTCCAGAGTCCGACGCACAGGATGGGCATCAGATCGAGGTCGATCAGCTCCGGAAAACAGTCAAGGAGCTCCAGTCGCAGCTGGCCATCAAGGATTCTTCGCTCCTGCAACTTCGGAAGGAGGTAGACACTTTGATTCCTATATCCACGAAGTTACAGGAGGTGATTGCCGAAAACGCACATCTCCGGGCCCCGATCGCCCAACAAACAACACGAGGTAAGCTGATCGGTCTGGTTTCCGTCTTGGATCTGGTCTAACCTTCCTTTGCGTGCAGATCGGTTGTCCACAGACATCGCCAAAACGCTCGACGCATTATTCGCGGCTGATCGGCAGTCGTGTGACCACTCAATCAGCTCCGATCGATCTTTGACGGGCTGATCGGCGCACGATATGATCTGTCCCGCTTGGAGGCCTACCGGTCCCACCTCTTCGAACGGCTCGCGGTGGTCAACCAGCAGAGGTTGGAGGATCAGTACGATCGGACTTTACTCCGCAACCAACATGGTGACCTGGAGAGGCAGATTGGCGAGCTGCAGGTCGTGGTCAGGGAGCAGATCGGGAAGGTCGAGTCCTTCCAGAGCCGATCGGACGCCTGGACCCAGGAGTCAGACCGTCGCTGGGCGGCCGTAAATCGGTGCTACCAACTGTTGACCGACTTGTTGCACCGGTGTCCGGCTGCAGGCTCTAGCGTCGACCGATCGGCATCGACCGCTCATATCGATCTGCACCAAGATCGGACCCGACGCCACTCATTGGATGAAAGTAAGCACTCCAAAATTCCGAAAACTTCCAAGAAACGTAAGGACGCGTCGAAGGTCTCAATGGAACGGGGCATAGCGCGCGACTACGAACCCTAGGAGAAGCGAGTGGTGCCCCAGAGGAAAGCCAAGACTCCGGAGCATCTCCTAAGCCCGAGATCGGACGCAGGTGACACGTATCTCATCACCAAATCGCATGCGCCCTTACGACCCCGCGCTTCTCTCACAAGCGTATAGAGATCTCCTCCGGAGAGGACTCGGGGGACGGATCGAAAGATTCTGAGTTCTTGATCACTTCTTTATTCAAGTCCCGATCCGATCCACGCCGAGGTCCCGTTCCTGCGAAGCCTGCATCGGGGGATGATAAGGTAATCAGCTCCCAGGGTGATGATGCTGCACGAACGCGCGAGTCAACCGGATCGGTGCCTTCGTTTCAGCCTGGCACATCTGGGCTGCGCAATCACGCCTGATTGAAAGGGTTGTTGATCGGAGGTCGACCTCTTCCATCGCTGACTACAGATGCCACTTCGCCATGGTCATCGTGGCAGATCGGTAGCTTTCACCGATCAGCTCTGACCAAGCAAGATCTAGCCCGGTCGATGTCCCGACCAGATTTCTGGCTTTTCCCTCCGGCTTTGAAAACTCCTGACCCGTCTGCGTGGCGGGCGGATCTGTTCACGGGAGTGCAAATCTCCCGTCTGTATGCAGATCGACCATGGTAAGTGCTGCTCAGTGTCAAGTTGGATTTCATATTCGCGTCGACTCCTTGGATCGATTCGTTTCTAGGTCGACTTCGGGCTTTTAATACAGCCCCCTACCAGGAGATATGGGAGTCTACCCATTATCTCATCCTTCCCGCAGGTAGGAAGTTGCGTGACCAAGACCAGATCCAGTTTCAGAAGCGTCGGAAACAGCGCCGTAGTCGGGAGGGCGAGGCTTGGATGGCCCTATGCCAGTTAATTCTGGAAGGGATGCTGGCTCGCGAGTGCGACATCGACATCTTCCTGTATCCGGTGTTTCTTCAAATGTCCAGGCGCCGCGTTGAGAGCCCCCGGGCGTTGACCGAAGACGGCATCTGATATCCCGGTCTTTATTGCTACGGGCCGGTCGTAGACCTGAAGGACGCCTTGATCCAGATCGATCAGAAGGAGCCCTGGCGTAACCAGCATCGGGACCAGATCGAAGACCATCCGGCGTTGACTATCGGCCGTCTGTGGGGTGATTGCAACTCTTGATGCGTCATATTCTGACCAGATAATTTATAATACATGTCATCATTCTTTCTAAGTTCCTGATCACCTGATCCCTTAACCAAATCTCGTCACTTTGTCCAAACTTGTACCAGAACGTTATCCCACACAGTTCATTCCACATCGCGAAAATTAACACCACGTTCGTCACTCCACTACTCCAGTTCATCACAGATCATCACACTAATTCACAATAATTTATACCTTACACATATTCACACCGATCGATATACTGATCGGTGCTACTGTGTGTCTTGATCTTCATCTTCATGAGTCTGCATTACTGCAAAGCGATTCCGACTGAATCGTTCTCGCTCGAACTCTCGTAGCAGTGCTCCACAAGTTAGATCGATTTCGTCGATCCAAGTTGCTTCTTCATGATCCTTCCAGCGGACCAGATATTCTCGGTCGTGCGACCGAAACGTGTCTTCTTGACCGATCGGACATCTATCACCTTCTCCACTTCGAACTTGTCCTCTTCCAACGGCCGTTCCCAACTGTCCTCCGGCAGCAGAGCTTCATCTAAATCGAATCTCTCTGCTCCTTCCACCAGACAGGGCATTTCTGGCCGATCGGGGAATTCTCTAACCAGCTTCAACTTGGAGACGTGCACGATCGGAAAAACTTTGTAATCCGTGCCGATCGTGATCAGACGGGCCGCATTCTCACCGATCAGCTCTGCAACACGGAAAGGACCGTGCCACATATGAGCCAACTTCCTTGCATAGCCTTCCTTGACCCGATCGAGGTATAAACATATCCTCTCCCCTGGTTCAATACCATGAGGGCGGACCTGATCGTTATTCCGATCTGCTCGATCTTGCGTGGCCTGACGAAACTTTTCATTTACGACTTCTTTCGCATGCTGATAAAGCTTCTGGATCTGCATACGCCAGCGTCGAGCATCGCGATCGCGTGTCCGGGTGCAACCGATAGGTATCGCAGCTTCCGGTGTCGACCGAGGGTCCCATCCATATGTCAGATAAAAAGCGTTTCTCCTCGGACCCGATCGGTCGACGAGTTGAGTGCAAAAACCATCCTTCCTGAATACTCGTCCCAATCTCACTGGTCTGGATCAGCAACGGACATCTTGATCGCCCTCGTTATGGTCTGCACCATGCGTTCCGCCGATCCATTTGCTTGCGGACGATATTCCATCGTCGCACTCTGTTTCTGGCCCAGCATGTTATTGAACGAACGGAACACCTCGGCCATAAAACCGGGTTCTCGATCGTGCCTGATGACCTCTCTGGCGCTGAATCTTCGGAACACACATTCTTCGTAGCTCTGGGCGATCTGCTCGGCAGACCGAGATGCACTTGCCTTGGCAATAACTAGACCAGTGAACAGGTCTACCCAGATCAGCAGCTCAGTGTTGCCGCGCGTCGATTTAGATATTGACGGTATGTGGTCCATCGCTATGACCTGGAAATGGTAGGTAGATTCGATATTTCCGGGCGATCGCCCCTTGATTACCGGTCTACCCTTTCCGGTCTCGCAATCCGTGCAACAGCCCACATATTTCTGCACACTGCGGAAAAGACCTCTCCAGTGGAAGTGGGACCTGATCTTGTGATAGGTCCTGCCTATACCCTGATGTCCCCCTTCTAGACTCACGTGATAGTGATGAAGGACATCCGGCTGCAGCAACTCGGGGATCACTAATTTCGCCAATCGGTCCCGGTATGCACTGCCTTGGTCGGCATCGCGGCAGTAATATAGTAAACCATCCTCATCCACTTCGTAACTGTCTGCGATCTTGGCACATTCTTTTGCTTGACCATTCGTCAACTTAGACAATTCACCGCGCAGGTAGTTCTTCAAATTCACAATCCATTCTTCTTCGTCCTGCGCCTTGAGGATCCGTTCTGCCGTTAGTCGTTCCACAACAGATTCACTCAACCGTTCCTTCGCTAACGGTTGGTGGGACTTTCGAGCTTTGGGTCTAGTCGCGACCATCACATGCACCTGGTCCGGAACGTTCTTGGGTCCGATCACCTCGGGGAGCCTGTTTATATTCATCAATTCAACAAGAACGGCCTCCTCGGTGATCGTAGCCCCGGTCTGGTCTTGCATGGCCTTGGTCGCGAGGTAGTCGGCGCTTCTGTTCCAGTCCCGTTTCACGTGCAACAGCTCGTGGTCGGGATGGTCTTTCAATGCCTTCATTACCCGATCATTTAGCGTCCTCAGTCGTGGGGCCTTGCAATCGATCTCTCCGGTGACCTGCCTGATCAGTAGGTTCGAGTCACCACATATGATGACTCGCCCCTTCTCTTGCGACGACAGCAGGTCCAGACATAGAAGTAGACCTCGGTACTCCGCCTCGTTAACCGTAATATCCGGCGTGAAATCAGCAGCGGCTGCAACTATAGACCATTGTGGCAACTTCCACACTATAGCACTATAGGCGCCGACCTTCTTCTTCACGCTTGCCGATCCCTCAAAACTTAAGACCAAGAGCTCTTCATCATGGTCGACGGTCGGTGGTGGTCTCGAAACTGACTGCCGAGGTTGCTTCCTCGGGGCAATCGCTATCAATGCCTCGTCCACTTCAGACCGAGGGGGGATACTGGCAGCTAATGTGCCCAATATCTCTTCCTCGCCCCTGGTGCACTTAACGACCTCGAGGGTCTACTGCGACAAGACCGCCGACCATCTGCCTAGACGTCCGTCCATCCCATTGGCTGATAATAGCCAGGCCAAAGTAGACCGCCTTGACAGGACCTTTATAGGTCGGCCGACCAGCAGGTTGTAACACACATCTAGAATTCGTAGCAACGCCAGAACTTCTTTCTCGACAATTCCATAGTTCACCTTATTTGGTTTTAGCGTTCTGCTCTTGAACGTGACCGGATGGTACACACCATCATGATCTTGTACTAGAGTGGCCGAAATGGCCCAATGACTAGCATATACAATAATGGTCGGGACCTTTTCGGGATCGAAATGGTTCAAAATCGGTGCTGTCACCGTCTTAGCCTTCAACATACCAAAAGCAAACTTTGCACGCTTCATATGTTCTTCGGCCTCCACTTGCGGACAAACTGCAGCAAGACCAGAGTCGGCACCCTACTGTAAAGTTTCCCGATCTACTTCGCGCAACATATGGTAGTCCACTTCCCGGAGCTCATACAACCCAGCCGCGTAGATAGCAAAATCTTCGATGAAGCCGCTGTAGTGGTTTAAACTTCCTAGGAAGGACTGCATTGCCTTCAGAGACTTGGGAAACGGGAGGTTGCTTAACGAATCCAGGTCCTTAGGATTAGCCTCTACACCATTGTTCGAGACCATATGGCCTAAATAGGCGACCTTGGACATACCCAAAAAACTTTTTATGGCACTGATAGATAGGTTCCAGAGGTCGCATGTCTCCAACAATCGTTCAACCTTCTCGCACAGATCTTTCCATGACGAGGAAGGTATCAGAATGTCCTCGATGTACGACCGCCTCCCTAGAACGGACGGTCCGCTATCCCGATCGGGTTCACCCTCTCTAAACACATCATAATTTTCAACAGGGTCCCGATCGGTCTTGATCTTGAAGTGTCCGTACAATGCGTTGTCTATCAGCCTTTGATAGATCTGGGGCGTGTTCTTCAGACCGAACGGCATACGGTTCCACTCGAAAAGACCAAACGGTGTCACAAATGCGGAAATCTCACGGGCTCGATCAGTCATCGAGACCACCCAAAATCCACTTGCCATGTCCAGCAAACAATACCACAAGGTCTTGTCGAGGTCTTCCAACAGATCATTAATCAGCGGCATCGGGTAAACCATGAGTTTAGTTAACCGATTTACCAGCCGATAGTCGATGCACAACCTAATGTCGACGCCGTTCTTCTTGATAACAATTACGATCGGCGAGGCCCATGGCGACGTTGACGGTTTAAAAAACTTGGTGACCAACAGTCCTTTAATGAGATCAGAAAGCTTTTCACTGTACTGTGGCGCCACGTTTCGACATCGCTGGGAAATCGGCTTGGCATCTCCAACGTCAATATCGAAAATCGCACCACGGGCTGCAGGTGGTAAGGCGCTGCCCTTTCCGATCAGCAGATGTCTTTTCTTCCATATGATATTCTTCAACTGCTCGATCTGGTCTGGACTGTTAAGGTCTTGATTACCCACTTGTAAATCATCCATTGTAACTTCGGGCGAGTCGGCAGACACTTCAGGGAGGACTGCCATTTGGCTTTCCAGCTCCTGAATGTACTGTTCCCCGCCTTCATGTATACAGACTTGTTCATCTTCTGGGGTGATATCACCTAGACCATCTGGACCGGCTGAACGCCCCCGGTCTTGATCGACGGGCTGTCTCTCACTGATATTGGTCTGATTAGGAATACCGTCATAGTCCGACCTAGCAACATCATGTTCCCCTTCTTCCGTCTCTTGCTCCGCTGTCGCCTGGTATGTGCTGACACCACGTTGACTAGCCTCGGCTCGTCTACCTGATGGTCCACCGTTCCTGGTGACTGCGGCGCCTTTCTTCGGACCAACATATTTTTTGGGGTGACATAATTTGGTCTTTCCACTAAAGGTGAGGTATCCTCTTCCACCGACCCATCATCGCTGATAAGATCGGTGATCGATTGGTACGCCAGGTTTTGCCACTCGACATACCGCCTCGAACCAATCGAGACGAACCCCATCTCCTTGGTACCTTCCCTTCTGCTAACCACATACCGACAATAGTGTTATTGTCCAGTGTCAGCGGCTTGTCACCGATATTGGTAACACGGACAAAATCACGTCGACCAGCACTCTTTACAAAGGTCGGGACCCACCGATCGCCCCGGGTCAACCATAACTTCCTCGAACGAAAACCTTTCTCGACCGGGGTATCGGTAGACCGACCGACTGGGATAGTGAGGTCTTGGTCCCACCGGACCAGATCGGTATACGAACCATACAGAGGTCTTCGACCAGCCGACTGGACTGGACCTCATCCGGGAGTGTAAGCACTCCATGTGACAGGTCTAGGCGAATACCAGCTGGAACCATGAAATCCATTCCTAGTAAAGCATCTTGAACAGCTAACTTGCCAACCCAAGCGCTGAAAAAGTAGACCAGCGATCCCGACAAAGTAATTTTCACACGCGTTCTTCCTTCGGACATATAAGAGTTTTCACCGATCGCGACGCATTCTTATCTCTGGGTATCGTCTATACGACATCAGACCTTACGAGCAAAGGCGGGGTCGATTATCGAGACTTCAGCTCCAGAGTCGAACAACATCGTCGCTTTCTGGTTATTAATCTTGCCACAGGCTTTCGCCTGCTTGAACCATTTATCAGGCGCGTGATACTTCCAGTATCCGCGGGATTCTCCAGGCAGCAAGTCCAACTGCATAACCACCTTAGTCTGGGAGTACTCATCGGTCTTCAGACTGTAGAACGGATGGTCTCGGTCGACGCAATTTGTAATAGAACGTGTATTGTCGGTCTTATCCTCCTTGCCGACATATGCATAGATGTGAACAGTAGAACGCTCGGCTCGATCCAGATTCCAACCTGGCGAGCGTTCTAGTTTAACACATTTTCTGCTTCCGGCGGCAGCATTCCCGCGTGCTTGTCCGGCACGTACCACTCGCGCATCATGTTAAAAAAATTCTTCAATCTTGCAGTGGCCGGCCTCGTGGATCTCTCCACATGACTTGCATACGAAGAGGCAATGGTCCGTCGGGTGGCCGCGTCTCTCGCACTTCTTGCACACCATCTTCTTCCAGCAGTTTGGACCATCATGTTTGCTCGACCCACAGTGGGAGCACTTCTGACGAGGTCGGTCCGGATCGGACTTGCTTCCGTTCCTTCCCTTCCGGTCTACCTGGTCGGACTTCGACCTGGTCTTCGGGGTAGGTCCCGCAACATAGACGTAACGATACTGGTCTTCATCCGATGACTCCTGGATGGATTGACTTCCACTTTAACCTTCCGACCCCGTGCTGTCTTCCTCTACGATCGCCTTGACCGCTCGGGTCGGTCTGGTCCAGGGTCTCTTGACCGGATCGGTCTGGGTCTGGGTCTTGGATCGGTAGCGACCTGATCCACAAGCACTCTTCGCCCTCATGCTACGCGACTGCTGCAGCGTCCGTAGAGTCTGTTCAACTTCACCCGCGTCCCTAAGACGCAGCAGAGTAAGCTGGTCCGCCAGTTCTTGATCTTCCAGGATACTAATGTAGTGACCCACATGTTCCAGAGCAGCACCGTTCGGCGGGTTATTCTCTTTGATTGTTATGCCAACACGAAGTGCAGCCACGTTCAACCGATGCAAATACTCGATCGGTGTCTCGTCGCTCCGCTTCTGCATATGGTGATACTTGCGGGCACTCGAAAATCCGGAGTTACAATATGCCCTTCAATCTCTGCACATAGCTGGTCCCAGTCAGACCGGGCACCCCGACCTAACTGTTGGATCCAGTTGGCAGCCGGTCCTTTCAACAAATCCCGGAAGATCAGACACTTTTCACTTTTCGGGGTCTGGTCTCGCAGAAACGCAGACTTGACCCGACTGAACCAAGACCGGGCCTGGTCTTCATCAGCATCCTTGCCAGTGAGTCCTTGAGGTCGGTCGTCGCGGCCATACGGATGCGCGGAATCGCAGCAGATCCAAAGTCGTAAGCAATAGTGGAGGCTAGGTTAGCCTTGCGTGGCTTGCCAGCGCCCGTACCGTCCGACCCACAGTGGTCGTAAAGACCGCCGACCGACTCCATGTCACAGTAACTTATCTTGATTGGTCTATGCGGTATGGCCGGTTGTGGCTTGCGCTTCCCTTTGCCGACTTGCTTATCACTTCGAGTAGGCTTATCCATAGATGTTACCGATTCCATATCCACATCCCGGCAAACATTGACACTTTGACGGGTAGACCAGTCTTGTACATGTGGGCACATAGGTGTTCTAACCCGTTCTTCCATGAAACGTTTCATCATCGTCTCAAACATGGCTTGGACGTTAGCTGGAGTCATGGGCAACGTGTTGATACCCTCCTTTTGCGGAACTGAGGCCTGTGGGGTCGCTGGAGCCTTGACTGGCAAGCAGCCCTTTGCTGTCGCATGTCCTTTTTTGTTCAGGCTGGGCATGGCCCACCCCCACGGTCATCCGCTCGACAACGGTCTCCAGCTCTGATAAGCTGTTTGAGGCCGGAGGAGACTGATAAACCAATTCGTCATCAGAACCAATGTCGACAAGCGCTGTGGAGGCTTCAGCGACCTTCACTGCTGCGGTGGGAGTTGGGCGGCGAACCGCCCCCACCAGTGGGACCAAATGGTCCTGGAAGGCCGACATCGACGATTTCAGCCTCCGAGTCTCAAATTCAAATAGTTTTTGGACATCGGCGGGGTTCTGCATTTTAATGCCAACCTCCGCCAACATCGCCACCAAGTTTGTCACCAACAGTAATGGGCGATCACTCTGTACCGGCTCGGTAGTGGGACCGAGAAGACGGTCGGGGATCTGGAGGTTCAACACCCGAAAGACCACGTCAAAACGAACAAATCGTTTCAGCTCAAAAATGTAGTACATCTTGTTTAGGTCTTCTTCAGTGATGCCTCCATCTCCGACCTGCGACTTTTCTTCAAAGTTGTCTTCGTCGTCCGGCATTCCGAACCCTTTCTTGGGAATCTTGGGGACCTTGGGGAGGTTGGTCTGATAGTTCTGATCAGCCTCCAAGTATTTTTCGTCTTGCAATTTTTCATCAACTTTTTTATACACATACATAGGATGAGGACAAATGTCCTGATCTTTTCCGGAACTATAGCAAGACTTGCTATAGTCCCGATCGGCTCCGGTGGGAGCCTTTTGGGGAAGAAAAAAATATTAATCCCGATCTGGTCCTCCACCAGGCCAGACCGGACATCGCCATCTTTATCGAGAACGAAGACGTAAGGTGATAGCCTTTCCTTACGCCCTGTCCAGAACGATTCAATATTCAAATCTTCAAATTCAATCTTTGATGACACCTCGCTGTGATATCCACGATCACCAAGTGATTCGGGCACGCGCACCATTGTGGTGGAGTCAAGTTCAAAATCGAACACGGTTGTGTCGAGAACCTGACCACCATCGTGCCCAGCCTTACAACTTACGGGGGGGGGGTACCCCGCGGACCTTCGCTTGCGATCCGATCTGATCGTCCGCTGCTGGCAGACGACCGATCATCAACAGAAGACGGCTGGTCCGATTCATCTTGCGTTGCCATCTCACCTTGTGTACCCGATGGAATGGGCTAGTTACACACTCGGTGAATCGGGATTGCAGATCGATTTGATTCGGTCTTGAATATGAGACCGTGCTGGATAAGTGTACCTAGGGCGGAACTCTTCACCCCAGGTACGTACAGACCAGAAACACTTCCGAAAGATAGATTCCAATAGGTCGATCGTCCAAACTATCTAGAACTGACAAATACTAAATAATAGAGGGTAGACCAATCAACCGGTCTAGCCCCTGACCAATATGAGAGAAGACCAAAACCGGTCTAAACTCCAACCAATGTTAAAATGATCCAATATGTCCACGTGAAGACCCAATATGCCGGTGAAATCCACAAACAATATCTCCACGTAAAACCCAATCCATTAAATAGCACGTTCCAAACGTACTTGAGTTAAAGTGTCGAGATCGCCAAATCGTACCCCCGTCGAGGGACTTCCGGTGGCCAAAGTGCGCGTGCGGCGCGTCCAGACCAGGTATAATAGGCGAGAGGGGATTATTCAACCCTCTGCCCCCAACACTCCGCGGTGGGCGGAGGCGACTAATGTACGTAAAAAGAAGAACGGCGACCCCTTGCTGTGGTATAGACCAAGACCAAAGGACTTCTACTTAGAAAAAAAGCCGCAACCAAAAGACTCTTACTTGGAAAAACCGCAACTAACCAATAATACTACCTCCCTATGGTCCCTAATGTACCCACACAAATTATGTAAAATACCCAAAGTCAGGTGACTCACCTAAGACCAGCGTTCTTGATACACCTTGAATTTGATAGGCTAAAAAGCCCCCCTTGTTTAGACCAATCCGAAATTCGACCAACTGCCTTGACCAAAAGTGACCAAATTTTTGGTACACTTCACCACATTTAGCCGTTATAGATAGTTAGTTGCTTGCTCGTCTTGTTTCTGGGTCAATTTTGAATACATGACCCGAGGCGACACTTTGTGCACGCAAAACTTCCTTTGAAATAAATCTATCACCGCATTCCAATCATACTTCACTGTATCCGCCAATTGTTCGTACCACCAAGACGCTGTGTTCGTTGAGCTATCCACAAACATCCCTAGCCGTTGATCATTATCCCAACGTGAAATGTTTGCTCATGAAAAAATCTCGTCACCCATGCCCTTGCACTCCCAGCGTCTTGTATTTTTCCGTCAAATATCTTGATCTCTGTGTTCTGGATAATGGCTGTGGCAGGCTGACCAGATGATGTCCACGTGTTTTGTCTTCCACTTAACATGCCATATCTTGATGCTTTCGGCGGGTTGGGATATGCCCTCTCTGGCACCGCCGATCTTTGGTATGATGCACTAGTCGTCCCTCTCGTAGAATCCGGCGTGCGACTTGCTGACAGAGATGCGGTGTTTTTTGCTAACTCCTCCAAACTTAAGTGTACATCTTGCATCAATTGGACTAAATTTGCCACCACTGGGTCCTGCTGTTGCGACACTGATCGTGGTGGTGACATGATCTCGCCCTCATCCGAGGAAAATTCCAACTTATTCCTTACTCGACGACCATGATTTGGCCTCCAATCCATAGCATCTTCCGACTCATCGTCATCACACAACTCCTGCATGTACGGTGGTTTAGAAACTTTCGCCGGTGTGTGAGTGGTGTCTGCCACAATGTAGTAAGTTGGTCTGATGTCAGTAGCCTCTTTCTGGTACACCATAAAGGATGTTTCCCACTGGTTCTAGGCTAATAATAGTGACATCATCAGACCAATATCTTCTGCGGTACGATCCAGATTGAAGTCACATACATTATCAAATTCTTCCCGTCGTACAAACACATAGTCACATTTTCGAAGCAGCGTTTCTATAGCTTCAATTGACTCTTTTAGTCCTCCAAAGGAAGTAAGGTCTTCCCATACTTTAAGTTTGGGGCAGCTCTTGCCACCTTGCGAATATCATATAGTGAAAACCAACTACGTGAGTCCCCAGATAACTTCAATACATGCCGTTGATACCGTGACATTCTTGCACAGGCATCAGAGAATGTGTATCTTCTATTAGGGTCATCCTGATAGTGCTGTAAAGTAAAGACCAGCTCTTTATCTCCCTCAGTAGACACTAAATACATTTTGTGTGTGAAATTGTATTAAGTCGACGTGAATTCCCGGGTCGCAGCACCAGTTGTCGTGAAGGAACTTAAATTTCCGAGGTTTCCACTCAAAAAGAACACAAGGAAGCGATAGAATATACCTATCTTGCTTAGACTTCCTAGGTTCTTGGTACTTACGTCCGCACCTTAATACAAAATTACCGAAAATGGACACTTCCTGGTAACACTCAGGCTGCCCCTTAACTTAGGTAATCGCAAAGAATCTTTATCACGACTTAACACGCGTTCGCTTAAAGGTTTCCTCGGGATATACTTAGTTTTAGTATAGGTTGGAAGGATTTGGTTGGTTGGAAGACGACTGTTCACAAAGGGGGGAAATTTGATTATAATTAAAGTATTAAGAAGTCATATACCTACTTCAAGTGCCTGTTCACCTTGTTACTTCTTGGTTACTTCAGCACTGGCTTCAATACCGAAAACTTGCTTCATGGCCGGCCAAAATACCGTGCACTCTTTATGGGTACTTGTATACACTTAAACATAGACTCCCGCCACTTCACCACAAAATGCTTCGGCGTGACCAGTTTTTCCCGGAGTTGTCTCCGGCACTCGTTTTCACGCGTCCGTACAGCCGCAGGGCCAGGGATATAGGAGTCTAAGCCTCTCTTTACCTCGTTTTTAGCCTTCTTTTGAGGGCCACGAGGACCCTTCCGTGCCTGTACGGCATGTCGGGCTTCCTGAACCGTTTCTAGCTCATTGGTAATGGTCGCCTTCGGCGACCAGGATATATCATCCGAAGTTGATAGGGGTGGCGCACGAGTTAATGCATTTTCCCCACGTGTGGGGAACGGATTAGACTGCCGACATCGCCGTTCGGCGTTCTCTTAGTTGTCATCCTTTGGGGAGATATCCCCAAGGGCATCCACCTCCGAGTTCTCGGAATAGTCTACCTCCTCTTCTCGAGGAGAATCCACAGCACCACTAATGGCGCTCATGGTTAGCCAGAAGGGCCGGCAGTTGGAGTTCTCCAACTAAATTTGATTTATTGCGTGAGCAATAGTCTTGATGGGGGAGGATGTAACAGGGTTACATTCGGGCTACATTAGTTTGTGGTGTATGTGAGTACACCACAATTGGGGTCAGTATTGACCGGTCCGAAATGTTTTGGACCATTGGTTATTTTAACCAATTAGGGCAGGAGCCCTTGGTGGAGGCGTGGTAGCCAGCCACGTGTTAGTACACAGGTGGTGTACAC
>CM047580.1:43906999-43969990 GCA_026184515.1 Peronosclerospora sorghi | reverse complement strand
GTCTTACGACACGTCTGCGATGCCATGGCGGAAAGCCAAGACAAGCAAAAGGAACAGGCCTACCGCAGTGGTCGGCGTAACAGAAAGGCGTATAAAGTAGTAGAAAGTGTTTTATTAAAATCTAAAATTATTCCTACACATGTAGTTTTAATGTGTTAAGAAACAAACTACGCCCAGGTTCAAGAAGGTAATTTTGTAAAAAGAACTGATTCAATTGTTATTGTACCCGTAGGACCTGAAATTTTGGGTAGAGTAGTGGATTCTTTAAGACAACGAATTGATGGTAAATGTCAAATTAAAACTAAAATCGAAAGTCGAGTACGAAGCTCCGCAACGGAAGCTTCAAATCTTCCCTTAAGACGGCGAAAGCCGTCAAAGGCAGACTAAAGAGAGTCAAGCCGCTTTTCGACGCGGTCAATCGCGCTCATCTTATCGTGGATTCCATCCTGGACTTCCAGGATGCGACGGCTGTATCGATAACAGCGCTCGTGAAACTCAAGTCGCAATTTCGCGACCACCTCCCATAGTTCTCGAATCGGAGGGGATTCCACATTACCATGTGGAGCGTCAGGATTGCCGAGACGTCGTTGACGCTTTCGAGCGGAAGAATCCCGCTGCGAGTCGACGAACACACGGGCGGAAGAAGCCCCTTCACCCCCAGTAACTGGGAGTTTGCCGGAGGCAGATGCGGAGCTTGCCTTGATCTCCGGCACCACATTGAGGGAACAGGCGCTAGCATAGCGCGTGTGATAAGGGGAAGGTAATTGCACCATCGCTTTGTCTTGGGCAAACGCCAAGCGCAAGCCCTCTCTAGTCGAAAGTCACGGTTGGCATAGCTGTTGTACAGCTCTGTAAATTCAGGGAGACGTTTCTCCATTTCCGCCCAAGCGCGGAACTTACGCTCTGCCTCTTCGGCATACTCTCCTTGTAGGAGAACGAAGGGAACCTAGCGGAGGTTCTCAAAAAAGATACCCTGCGCCTGTTTCCCGATTCGCCTTCGGTATAAAGCGGCAGTGAACCGCTTCTGCGTGAGCAGTTTTTTCCGGGGTTTTTTCCGGCATTTGATTTGACGCGGCTGTTCAGCCGCAGGTCCAGGAGTAAAGAAGTCTAAACCCCTCTTCACCGCATTCTTAGACCACTTTTGGTGATCAAGAGGACCCTCAACACGATATTCTGCCCGTGAATGGCGTTTGGGAGCGTGTAATGGAGCCCCTAGTGCCAGGGTGGCAAGATAAGAGTCCTGAGCAGCGTCCAATTCATTGGTCGTGATGGTCGCCTTCAGCGACTCGGATTTTCCATCCGTAGTTGTCAATGGTGGCGCGCGAGTTATCGCATTTTCCCCACGTGTTGGGAAAGGATTAGGCTGTCCACATCGTTCGGCGTCGTCCGAGCGGTCATCCTTAAAGGAGCTATTCCCAAGGGCCCCCTCCTCCGAGATATCGGAGCCCGAGTAGATGACATCCCCTTCTCGGGGAGAATGATCGCCACCTATAGAGGTGCTCATTAACGCCAGAGTTCTGGCAGTTGGGGTCTCCAACTATAATCGACTATAGCGTGGCAATGGTCTTGATGGGGGAGGATGTAACGGGGTTACATTTGGTTACGTTGGTGTACGTAAATACACAACGGTTAAGGTCAAGTATTGACAGGTCCGAAAGGTTCGTACCTATTGGTTGTTTTAGCCAATCAGGGCGGGAGCCCTTGGTGAAGGCGTGACAGCCTTCCACGTGCTGGTACAGAGGTGGTGTACATTACATTTTCGGCTAGGTACGGATTTAGTCAGTTCTTCCTAGTATTGCATATACTTTACATTAGTTTATTAAGTTAGGCTAATTATATATTAAACAATAAATCAGTTTAAAATCTACACTATATCCTGGTAGACGCTCTACCCGGAACGGTCGAGCGTGCAGTGAGTGTCGTAGCAGGGGAGCACCTACCCTAGCTACTCCCTACTAAGGGAAGCCTTACACTAAGACGTTAGCATACGCTAACAGTAAATCAGGAAATCTTGGCCCAGAGTGAGAGAGAAATCTCACAATAAGCCCTTAGATCAGGGCGTATCGTCGCTTAAGGAAAGTCTTCCTCTGTGCGCTAGCTGCACCGTATGTTTACGCATCGGATACAGTACGCCATAGTGCCACTCTGTAGTTGTCCCACGATCTTGTTGAACGCACGAAAACCTTAGGACATAAAACCGGGTTATCGATCATGCCTGATCACCTCGCTAGCTCCAAATCGACGAAATACACACTCTTCGTAATTCTCGGCGACTTTCTGTGCTGTACGAGACGATCCAGCTTTAGCGATCACCATACACGTGAACAGATCAGTCCAGATCAACAATTCTGTATGCCCATCATTTGATCGGGGCAAAGACGGGATATGATCCATATCTATCACTTGAAATGGGTACGTAGCTTGAATGTTTTCCCCGTTTCACAATCTACGTATTGCCCAACAAATCGTTGCATGCTGTGAAATAGACCAAGCCAATGAAAATATCGTCTGATCCGCTGATATGTACGCCTTATTCCCTGATGTCCTCCTTCCAAACTCACATGATAATGATGTAGGACATGCGCATGTAGGGTCTCAGGTAAAACCAGTTTGATTAAAGATTGTCGATCATCTCGACCATCTTGATCACATACTTTTTTACTTTAGCCATATTTCCACAACAGATCAACAACCCTTGATCATCGACATCATAGTTGTCGGCGATTTTCGCGCGATCTTTCACCTCGTCTACGCTTAATTGTGAAACGTTACCATGCTTGTAACATTGCAAATCACAAATCTTACTTCTCTTCGTCTTGCGCATTTTTAACACGTTCCGCCCTTATCTCTTCTATGGATACTTCGGGACACGTTGACGGCCGCGTTTGACGAAAGTGACGTGATCGCGTCGTCACCAGCACTTGCGGAACAGTGGGATCTTCCTTCCAAGTGATCACCTCAGACAATCAGTTGAGATCAACTAATTCGTCCAGTTAATGACCGTCGACAATTTCATACCGTGTTCCATCCCGCATGGCCGAACTGGTGATGCGATCGGCACTCTTGTTCCAATCCCTTTTTACGTGCAGCAGATCGTGATCAGGTCATTCTCGAAGGAGTTTTATGGCACGCTGCTGCAATATTTGTATTCGCGGTGCTTTGCACTCTATTTCGCCACGCATTTTCCTGATCACAAAATTCTAGTCTCCACACACGATCACCCATCCTTTGGGATACAGAGACAGTAGATCGAAATTTAAAAGCAATACACGATACTCGGCTTCATTCACCGTGATATTAGGTGCATGATCAGCAACCGCGATCATGATCTTCCACTCCGGCAATTTCCACACAATAGCACCAAACGCACCAACACATCGCTTAACACTAGCAGATTCATCGAAACTGATCACTTATAGATCTGCGCCTTTCTCAACCGTGGGAGTTATCACTTGAATCATCTGCTGAGGCTGCTTTTTTGGTGCTATCGCAATCAGTGCTTCATCAAATTCGGTGCGAGGGGTGATACTTGCGGCTAACGACCCTAGTACCTCCTATTATCCATGCCACATTTCTTGATCTCCAAGTCCCATTGTGACAAGATCGCAGTCTATTTTCCCAATCGTCCGTCTAGCCCGTTGGATGCTAATAACCACTTCAAAGTAGACCGGCGTAACAGGACAGTGATCGCCATTCCGACCAACATCGTAAAATAGACTTCCAGAATTCGCAGACGATCCAAAATTTCCTTTTCGCCGGGGCTGTAATTCAGCTCACCGCTCTTCAGTGTTCGGCTTGCAAATGCGACGGGGCAATTTACTTGATCATGTTCTTGCAATAGCGCGGCAGACACTGCCCACTTGCTAGCATAAAGTACGATCACCGGTGTTTTGGCTTGATCGAAATGACGTAGGGTTAGGGTTGACGCGATCTTCGCCTTCAGCATACGTAATGCCACTTGCGCCCTGATTAATCGATCATGTTCGCGATCCGGACTCTCAGATCGATGATCGATCCTTTAATTCTTGATAGTCCGTTTCTCGTACCTCATAGAGTACAGCATCATACATCGCGATGTCTTCAATAAATCTCCGATAGTAATTCAGACTCCCCAAAAACGATTGCATAGCACGCAAAGTACCAGTAAAAGGCAAATTGATCAGATCATCAGAATTCTTCGGATTTGTTTCCAAACCGTGGCTAGAGACGTGATGTCCTAAATAAGGAACTTAAATTCGCCCTCAGTACGATTTAACCACGCCGATCGACAAGTTCCACGGATCGCACTTTTCCAATGGATTTTGCACTTATCACACAAGTTCGTCCATGTAGGTGAATGGATTAAAATATCATCGATATATGATCATCGTTGCAACACAGACGGGCCTTGTGCTTGACCAGGCTCTCCCGTAGAAAATACATCAAATAACTTGGTTAGATCGGCACCGTCCTTAACCTTGTGATACCCGTATAGTGCATTATCGATCAACCGCTGGTTGATCTGCGGAGCATTCTTTAGGCCAAAGGGCATCCGATCCCATTCAAACAAGCCAAACGGGGTAACAAAAGCCGAAATCTGACGTGATCGATCGGTCACAGACACGACCCAAAAACTACTTGCCATATCAAAAAGAGCAAAACCACAGCGCTTTAACCAAACCTTCGAGTAGATGAGAGATCAAAGGTATTGGGTAAACCATCAGGCGCGTGGTTGATTCACCGCGCAATGATCGATACATAATCTAATATCAACCCCATTCTTCTTTACGATGATCACTATAGGTGATGCCCAGGGTGAAGTAGATGGTTGGATGATCTTCGTTGACAATAGCCCCTTTATCAAGTCTCATAACTTCTCGCAAAATTGTGGAGCGACCTTCCGACACTTTTGAGCGATCGGGCGCGTATTGCCTACGACAATGTCACAAACAGCTCCACGTGCAGCAGGAGGCAACGCGTTTCCTTTCCCGATCAACAGATGTTTCTTCGCCCAAATTATACCACGAAGCTGATCAATTTCCTCTGCTATGTTGATTAATGGATCACCGACTTTCAGATTGTCATTGATCACTTCTTCGGTACTTGCTGACACCCCAGGCAAAGTGGAAAGCTGTTTCTCAAACTCTTCCACGAACAAATCTCCACCCTCATTAGAGCACACTTGATCATCGGTAGTAATCATAACAAATTCACTATGATCGACTGAGAAGGGGTGATCACGCATATCTTGGTCAGGCTCATCTCTTACAATAGATCGTTCAACTTCATGATTAAGTGTCGGACTCTTCATACTCGGTTCCATATCGCACTTCTCTTTCACTTCTTGCACCTTCTGCGATCTTCCGGTTACTAATGCCACAGATGCCGTGGTCGATTTCGTAGGTCGTACCAAAATTCCTGGAGGGATAGGATACTTCTTTTTCTCGACCAAGGGACCTTGATCGACACTTTCTTGATCGTCACGCACAGAATCGGTAGAAGCTTGATACGCGAGATTCTGCCACCCTTTATAACGATTAGACCCCACCGAAATAAATCAGGGCGACGGGGCACGTCGTCTTTATTCATCCACACACCTTAGATCGTATCGTCTTGTATGATGATCGGCAACGTTAGTAATGCGCAAATACCGCAGATTACCCACGCCCATAGTCACAGTGGGTACCCAATTCTTTCCGCGAGTTATCCACAATTTCCGAGATCGTTGATCACGAATGCGAACCTCATCAGATCGACCTACCCTGATCTGATCATGCTGATCAAGTTTCATAAAGTTTCCACTTGAACCGTACAATGGACGACGCCCCTCCAAGGGGATGATCACTTCATCAGGTAAATTTAGTGCGCCGTGGGCGACGTCCAATCGAACACCAGCTGGGATCATAAAATCCATACCCAATATAACATGTTGACCAACGATCTTTCCCACCCATGCATGGAAGTAATAAACCAATGATCCCGCTAAAGTCACATTAATCTTAGTATGCCCTTCTGTGAGGTATGCACTTTCTCCAATGCCGACACATTCTTGCGTTTGCCTCGTGTCGATCTGACAACTCACCTTACGAGCAAAGGTTGAGTTCATGATCGATACTTCGGCACCAGAATTAAAAAATAACGTGGCACGTTCGTTGTTAATTTACCGCTCGTCTTGGACTTGCTTAAACCATTTCTTTGGCGAGAGGTACTTCCAATATCCACGTGATTCACCCGGAAGACGATCAACTTCCATGATCACCGGGGACCGAGAAAACACATCAATACGGAAATTAGCCAAACGTGGTAAATCAGGCTGATCACATTTTTCATTATTCTTCTCTGCTCTTGATCAGCCCTCTTCTTATCCACATATGCAAAAATTCACAAACCAGAACGCTCGTCTCGTACCAGATTCCAACCTGGCGAGCGTCCTGGTTTAACATGTCCTCTGCTTCCTTGGGCAAGATTCCGGCATGCTTGGTGGGATTGTACCACTGGTGAATGCGATTGTAGAATTCCTCATAGGGCACTTGCCCGAATCGTGAACTTCGCCGCATGCTCGGCAGACGTACAAGAATTGATCGGTCGGATGTCACTTCTTTCCACACTTCAGACAGGTCAGGCGCTTCCAGAAACGTAAGTTATCTTGCCTTATAGATCCACAGTGATTGCACTTCTTAATTACCCCTTGATCAACTGCACTTGGTTCACTTCGTTTGCCAGATCGAGGCTCACTAGGTTGATCGTGCGTCACTGATTGATCACGCATAGCAGCAATCATGGAACGACGCTGATCACCATCACTTCCACTGTCATCTGAACTCGATTCCTCACTCCCAGACATCATATTGGTCGCGCGCACTGCTTTAGGCTTCCGCGCTGGGGCAGATGATCGATCATCGCCAAATTTCTGACGGAATCGGCAAGTTCCTACTGCCGCCTTTGGCTGGCACGATTTATTGCGCGCATAAGACCGCATCGTGTATTCCAACTCAGTAACATTCTCCAAACGCAAAAGTGACAGTTGATCAGCGAATTCGCGATCAGTCAACGGGTCAAGTTAATGCTGCACATGTTCACGTAAGATCGTAGGCGGACCTTCCTTGATCGACATCTTGGCCCGAATTCCTGCCACATTCAACCTGTGAAGATACTCAGTGGGAGTTTCATCAGATTGCTGCTTCGTGTAGTAGTATTGGCGAGATGCCGATTGACCACTTCCACAGTACTGAGTGTCAAACTCATCGACAAGACTTTTCCAGCTTCCACGCGTCGATCTGCTCAGATGGCGATGCCAATTGCGCGCCGGTCATTTAAGCAGATCACCTATTATCAAACAATTTTCACGATCAGAGGCTTGATCACGCATAAGTGCTGTTTTAATACGAGTGATCCAATTTCGCGGTTGATCTTCATCCACTTTTTTTCCCTGAGAACTCCTTCATATCACTGATCGACGAGATCCTAATACTGGGAATCAGCTATTGATCAGGACTCCACTGTACTCCGACGCAACTGTAGCTGGTCGATGCGGAGTGATCGGCTCATCTGAATCGATATAATCCTGCTGGGATTGTTGATCATGGAGCGAATACACAGACTCCATGTCTACACCCTTAGCCGTAGCTGATCTTTCTGGCTTTGGCTGGTGAACACGGAGCGAATACACAGACTCCATGTCAACATCCTAAAACCGCCACCGCTATTCATGGCCTTGGCTGGTGACTTTACATTCGTACAGCTTCAGGTGTCGCCTTGCCTCTCTACTCAGCCAAAACCCGCCCCATAGCTGCATTAAAAAACGCTTGCAGCCGTGGGTCTTGTTGAGACTGATCATCTTCTTCCTTGGCTGATAGAGGTTCCTTCTTCACGGCCAAGAATTTGGCTTCATCCTTCTGGCGGATCGTCATCCGAGTGATCTTGGGTTCCACACTACCCGAATCACTGCTCGACTCCATTTCAGACTCATTGCTCTCAGAAGGAGCGGATTCATAGCAGGATGATCCCGTGTGTTCTATCACGTTAATCGACGGAACCGCTTCAATTTTCAGTGGAGATCGAGGGGGTTCCACCTTAGTAGATCTACCCACTATAGGCACCAACAGATCAGCAGATGGGTAGCGGTCGAACATCTTTAGGATCCAGATCGAACACTTCTTCACCATCGTAGGCGACTGTCGTCAGACCAACTTGCTTGATCATGCGCGTCAGCCCTAACACCAGCTAAAGCTTGTCCTTCCCATCCGTTACTGGTTGATCGACTGGTCCGTTCAGATTTCCTCTGATCGTGACCTCGAGAAGGCTCATGATCGAATCCATCAATAAGAATTTTTTTAGTTCCTTCATAAAAAACGTCCTCACCAGATCCGATTCTTATGGCGCCATACTTGATCGACTTCCGTCGCTCTCCAAACCAGGCGCCTTCAGCAACGCCGTCGGTTGGTCACACATGTAGTACGTCACCACCGACTTCCATTCCAGATCATCATATCCATATGCAATAGGCGGATCACAACTTTCGCAGAGGCTCCCGAAGGAGCCTTGGGAGGTGATCGAGGGTTTTCATCCTTTATATCATCCGGATACCTACCAAGTCCTGATGATCAGCATTTACTTTCTTCTTCAGAAGTGGCGACGGCGAACTGACTTCCATAGTCACAACCACCTCATCCTTTTCCACTTTAATCATCATTTCTGCTTCCGCTTCCGTCTTCACGTCCGCGTCAGCGCCATCTTGAAGAAAATCGCGGTGATATCCCGAGTCGCCCAAAGATCCGGGCACGCACGCCATTGTGGTGGAGCGTCTGGCCAAATTTTGAGGCTTGGAAAGTCGTTCGCACAGAGCCTGGACTACCTACTAACGAAGGGGGTCCTACGGTGTTCCTGTGACAAGCCTATGTCTTTCTCACCTTGTTTAACAGACGGTTTGGTCGTGGATCGCTCTCCAGGTGACTTGGGACGTAGATCAGTGCAATTCCGATGTAGATCAAGCGAATAGTAGCAGATCGACAGGTGTAGATCTGGAGGAAAATCGCAGATTTGAGATCCCGGGGAAAAACTGGGGGTCGAAGATCGCAGATCGATGATCGATGATCGCAGATAAACCCAGTTGATCTAGTGCGAATTAGCGAGATTGCGTATCCGTTGATCGCAAATCGATGATCGCAGATCGAAGATCTACTAAGTTAATCTAGTGCAAATTGGCAAGATTGCGGATCTGTAGATCGCAGATCGCAGATCGACTCAGTTAATCTAGCGCAAATTGGCAATATTGCGGATCTGTGGATCGCTGATCGCAGATCGGTGATCGCAGATCGACCTAGATGATTCTGGAGAAGCGTGCCCAAAATTTGCACACTTTTGGTCAAGTTTCGTCAAGGCATTTGGTCTAATTTCGGATTGGCTTAAACAAGGGGGAGCTTTTCAGCCTATCAGACTCAAGAAGTGTCAAGAACGCTGGTCTTGGGTGAGTCACCTGACTTTGGGTATTTTACATAATTTTGTGTGGGTACATTAGGGACCATAAGGAGGTAGTATTATTGGTTAGTTGCGATTTTCCCAAGTAGAAGTCTTTTGGTTGCGAATTTTCCAAGTAGAAATCTTTTGGTCTAGAAATAAGTGGAAAAACCTCTTCTGGTCTTGGTCTACACCGCAGCAAGGGGTCGCCGTTTTTCTTTTTACGTACATTAGTCGCCTCCGCCCACCGCGGAGTGTTGGGGGCGGAGGGTTGAATTATCCCCTCTCGCCTATTATACCCGGTCTGGACGCGCCGCACGCGCACTTTGGCCACCGGAAGTCCCTCGACGGGAGTACGATTTGGCGATCTCGACACTTTAAGTCAAGTACGTTTGGAACGTGCTATTTAATGGATTGGTTTTTACGTGGAGATATTGTTTGTGGATTTCACCGGCATATTGGGTCTTCACGTGGACATATTGGATCATTTTAACATTGGTTGGAGTTTAGACCGGTTTTGGTCTTCTCTCATATTGGTCAGGGGCTAGACCGGTTGATTGGTCTACCCTCTATTATTTAGTATTTGTCAGTTCTAGATAGTTTGGACGATCGACCTATTGGAATCTATCTTTCGGAAGTGTTTCTGGTCTGTACGTACCTGGGGTGAAGAGTTCCGCCCTAGGTACACTTATCCAGCACGGTCTCATATTCAAGACCGAATCAAATCGATCTGCAATCCCGATTCACCGAGTGTGTAACTAGCCCATTCCATCGGGTACACAAGGTGAGATGGCAACGCAAGATGAATCGGACCAGCCGTCTTCTGTTGATGATCGGTCGTCTGCCAGCAGCGGACGATCAGATCGGATCGCAAGTGAAGGTCCGCGGGGTCCCCCCCCCGTAAGTTGGAAGGCTGGGCACGATGGTGGTCAGGTTCTCGACACAACCGTGTTCGATTTTGAACTTGACTCCACCACAATGGTGCGCGTGCCCGAATCACTTGGTGATCGTGGATATCACAGCGAGGTGTCATCAAAGATTGAATTTGAAGATTTGAATATTGAATCGTTCTGGACAGGGCGTAAGGAAAGGCTATCACCTTACGTCTTCGTTCTCGATAAAGATGGCGATGTCCGGTCTGGCCTGGTGGAGGACCAGATCGGGATTAATATTTTTTTCTTCCCCAAAAGGCTCCCACCGGAGCCGATCTGGACTATAGCAAGTCTTGCTATAGTTCCGGAAAGGATCAGGACATTTGTCCTCATCCTATGTATGTGTATAAAAAAGTTGATGAAAAATTGCAAGACGAAAAATACTTGGAGGCTGATCAGAACTATCAGACCAACCTCCCCAAGGTCCCCAAGATTCCCAAGAAAGGGTTCGGAATGCCGGCCGACGAAGACGACTTCGAAGAAAAGTCGCAGGTCGGAGATGGAGGCATCACTGAAGAAGACCTAAACAAGATGTACTACATTTTTGAGCTGAAACGATTTGTTCGTTTTGACGTGGTCTTTCGGGTGTTGAACCTCCAGATCCCCGACCGTCTTCTCGGTCCCACTACCGAGCCGGTACAGAGTGATCGCCCATTACTGTTGGTGACAAAATTGGTGGCGATGTTGGCGGAGGTTGGCATTAAAATGCAGAACCCCGCCGATGTCCAAAAACTATTTGAATTTGAGACTTGGAGGCTGAAATCGTCGATGTCGGCCTTCCACGACCATTTGGTCCCACTGGTGGGGGCGGTTCGCCGCCCAACTCCCACCGCAGCAGTGAAGGTCGCTGAAGCCTCCACAGCGCTTGTCGACATTGGTTCTGATGACTAATCGGTTTATCAGTCTCCACCGGCCTCTAACAGCTAATCAGAGCTGGAGACCGGTGTCGAGCGGATGACCGTGGGGGTGGGCCATGCCCAGCCTGAACAAAAAAGGACATGCGACAGCAAAGGGCTGCTTGCCAGTCGGTGCTCCAGCGACCCCCACAGGCCTCAGTTCCGCAAAAGGAGGGTATCAACACGTTTCCCATGACTCCAGCTAACGTCCAAGCCATGTTTGAGACGATGATGAAACGTTTCATGAAAGAACGGGTTAGACCACCTATGTGCCCACATTTCCAAGACTGGTCTACCCGTCAAAGTGTCAATGTTTGCCGGGATGTGGATATGGAATCGGTAACATCTATGGATAAACCTACTCGAAGTGATAAGCAAGTCGGCAAAGGGAAGCGCAAGCCGCAACCGGCCATACCGCATAGACCAATCAAGACAAGTTACTGTGACATGGAGTCGGTCGGCGGTCTTGACGACCACTGTGGGTCAGAGGGTACGGGCGCCACGCAAGGCTAACCTAGCCTCCACTATTGCTTACGACTTTGGATCTGCTGCGATTCCGCGCATCCGTATGGCCGCGACGACCGACCTCAAGGACTTCACTGGCAAGGATGCTGATGAAGACCAGGCCCGGTCTTGGTTCGGTCGGGTCAAGTCTGCGTTCCTGCGAGACCAGACCCCGAAGAGTGAAAAGTGTCTGATCTTCCGGGATTTGTTGAAAGGACCGGCTGACAACTGGATCCAACAGTTAGGTCGGGATGCCCGGTCTGACTGGGACCAGCCATGTGCAGAGATTGAAGGTCAATATTGTAACTCCGGATTTTCGAGTGCCCGCAAGTATCACCATATGCAGAAGCGGAGCGACGATACACCGATCGAGTATTTGAATCGGTTGAACGTGGCTCCACTTCGTGTTGGCATAACAATCAAAGAGAATAACCCGCCAAACGGTGCTGCTCTGGAACATGTGGGTCGCTCCATTAGTACCCTGGACGATCAAGAACTGGCGGACCAGCTTACTCTGCTGCGTCTTAGGGACGCGGGTGAAGTTGAACAGACTCTACGGACGCTCCAGCAGTCGCGTAGCATGAGGACGAAGAGTGCTTGTGGATCAGGTCGCTACCGATCCAAGACCCAGACCCAGACCGATCCGGTCAAGAGACCCTGGACCAGACCGACCCGAGAGGTCAAGACGATCGTAGAGGAAGACAGCACGGGATCGGAAGGTTAAAGTGGAAGTCAATCCAGCCAGGAGTCATCGGATGAAGACCAGTATCGTTACGTCTATGTTGCGGGACCTACCCCGAAGACCAGGTCAAAGTCCGACCAGGTAGACCGGAAGGGAAGGAACGGAAGCAAGTCCGATCCGGACCGACCTCGTCAGAAGTGCTCCCACTGTGGGTCGAGCAAACATGATGGTCCAAACTGCTGGAAGAAGATGGTGTGCAAGAAGTGCGAGAGACGCGGCCACCCGACGGACCACTGCCTCTTCGTATGCAAGTCATGTGGAGAGATCCACGAGGCCGGCCACTGCAAGATTGAAGAATTTTTTTAACATGATGCGCAAGTGGTACGTGCCTGACAAGCACGCGGGAATGCTGCCGCCGGACGCAGAAAATGTGTTAAACTAGAACGCTCGCCAGGTTGGAATCTGGATCGAGCCGAGCGTTCTACGGTTTACATCTATGCATATGTCGGCAAGGAGGATAAGACCGACAATACACGTTCTATTACAAATTGCGTCGACCGAGACCATCCGGTCTACAGTCTGAAGACCGATGAGTACTCCCGGACTAAGGTGGTTATGCAGTTGGACTTGCTGCCTGGAGAATCTCGCGGATACTGGAAGTATCACGCGCCTGATAAATGGTTCAATCAGGCGAAAGCCTGTGGCAAGATTAATAACCAGAAAGCGACGATGTTGTTCGACTCTGGAGATGGAGTCTCGATAATCGACTCCGCCTTTTCTCGTAAGGTCGGATGTCGTATAGACGATACCCAGAGACAAGAATGCGTCGGGATCGGCGAAAACTCTTATATGACCGAAGGAAGAACGCGTGTTAAAATTACTTTGTCGGGATCGCTGGTCTACTTTTTCAGCGCTTGGTTTGGCAAGTTGGCTGTTCAAGATGCTTTACTAGGTATGGATTTCATGGTCCCAGCTGGTATTCGCCTAGACCTGTCACATGGAGTGATTACGATCCCGGATGAGGTCCAGGTCCAGTTGGCAGGTCGAAGACCTCTGTATGGTTCGTATACCGATCTGGTCCGGTGGTACCAAGATCTCACTATCCCAGTCGGTCGGTCTACCGATACCCCGGTCGAGAAAGGTTTTCGTTCGAGGAAGATGTGGTTGATTAGGGCCGATCGGTGGGTCTTGACCTTCGTAAAGAGTGCTGGTCGACGTGATTTTGTCCGTGTTACCAATATCGGTGACAAGCCGCCGACACTGGACAATAACACTATTGTCGGTATGTGGTTAGCAGAAGGGAAGGTACCAAGGAAGATGGGGTTCGTCTCGATTGGGTCGAGGCGGTATGTCGAGTGGCAAAACCTGGCGTACTAATCGACCACCGATCTTATCAGCGATGATGGGTCGGTGGAAGAGGATACCTCACCTTTAGTGGAAAGACCAAGTTATGTCACCCCAAAAAAGATGTGGGTCCGAAGAAAGGCGCCGCAGTCACCAGGAACGGTGAACCATCAAGTAGACGAACCAAGGTTAGTCAACGTGGTGTCAGCACAAGACCAGGCGACAGAGGAACAAAAAACGGAAGAAGGGGAACATGATGTTGCTAGGTCGGACCATGACGGTGTTCCTAATCAGACCTATATCAGTGAAGGACAGCCCGTCGATCAAGCCCAGGGGCGCTCAGCCGGTCCAGATGGTCTAGGTCGCAAGGCGGGGACAGTACATTCAGGAGATGGAAAGACAAATGGCATTCCCCCCTGAAGTGTCTGCCGACTCACCCGAAGTTACAATGGATGATTTACAAGTGGGTGATCAAGACCTTAACAGTCCAGACCAGATCGAGCAGTTGAAGAATATCATATGGAAGAAAAGACATCTGCTGATCGGAAAGGGCAGCGCCTTACCACCTGCAGCCCGTGGTGCGATTTGCGATATTGACGTTGGAGATGCAAAGCCGATTGCCCAGCGATGTCGACGCGTGGCACCACAGTACCGTGAAAAGCTTTCTGATCTCATTAAAGGACTGTTGGTCACCAAGATTATTAGACCGTCGACCTCGCCATGGGCCTCGCCGATCGTAGTTGTTATCAAGAAGAACGGCGTTGACATTAGGCTATTCATCGACTATCGGCTGGTAAATCGGTTGACTAAACTCATGGTGAACCCGATGCGGCTGATTAATGATCTGTTGGAAGACCTCGACAAGACCTTGTGGTATTGTCCGCTAGATATGGCAAGTGGATTTTGGGTGGTCTCGATGACTGATCGAGCCCGTGAGATTTCCGCATTTGTGACACCGTTTGGTCTTTTCGAGTGGAATCGTATGCCGTTCGGTCTGAAGAACACGCCCCAGATCTATCAAAGGCTGATAGACAACGCATTGTACGGACACTTCAAGATCAAGACCGATCGGGACCCTGTTGAAAATTATGATGTGTTTAGAGAGGGTGAACCCGATCGGGATAGCGGACCGTCCGTTCTAGGGAGGCGGTCGTACATCGAGGACATTCTGATACCTTCCTCGTCATGGAAAGATCTGTGCGAGAAGGTTGAACGATTGTTGGAGACATGCGACCTCTGGAACCTATCTATCAGTGCCATAAAAAGTTTTTGGGGTATGTCCAAGGTAGCCTTTTTAGGTCATATGGTCTCGAACAATGGTCTAGAGGCTAATCCTAAGGACCTGGATTCGTTAAGCAACCTCCCGTTTCCCAAGTCTCTGAAGGCAATGCAGTCCTTCCTAGGAAGTTTAAACCACTACAGCCGCTTCATCGAAGATTTTGCTATCTACGCGGCTGGGTTGTATGAGCTCCGGGAAGTGGACTACCATATGTTGCGCGAAGTAGATCGGGAAACTTTACATTAGGGTGCCGACTCTGGTCTTGCTGCAGTTTGTCCGCAAGTGGAGGCCGAAGAACATATGAAGCGTGCAAAGTTTGCTTTTGGTATGTTGAAGGCTAAGATGGTGACAGCACCGATTTTGAACCATTTCGATCCCGAAAAGGTCCCGACCATTATTGTATATGCTAGTCATTGGGCCATTTCGGCCACTCTAGTACAAGATCATGATGGTGTGTACCATCCGGTCACGTTCAAGAGCAGAACGCTAAAACCAAATGAGGTGAACTATGGAATTGTCGAGAAAGAAGTTCTGGCGTTGCTACGAATTCTAGATGTGTGTTACAACCTGCTGGTCGGCCGACCTATAAAGGTCCTGTCAAGGCGGTCTACTTTGGCCTGGCTATTATCAGCCAATGGGATGGACGGACGTCTAGACAGATGGTCGGCGGTCTTGTCGCAGTAGACCCTCGAGGTCGTTAAGTGCACCAGGGGCGAGGAAGAGATATTGGGCACATTAGCTGCCAGTATCCCCCCTCGGTCTGAAGTGGACGAGGCATTGATAGCGATTGCCCCGAGGAAGCAACCTCGGCAGTCAGTTTCGAGACCACCACCGACCGTCGACCATGATGAAGAGCTCTTGGTCTTAAGTTTGAGGGATCGGCAAGCGTGAAGAAGAAGGTCGGCGCCTATAGTGCTATAGTGTGGAAGTTGCCACAATGGTCTATAGTTGCAGCCGCTGCTGATTTCACGCCGGATATTACGGTTAACGAGGCGGAGTACCGAGGTCTACTTCTATGTCTGGACCTGCTGTCGTCGCAAGAGAAGGGGCGAGTCATCATATGTGGTGACTCGAACCTACTGATCAGGCAGGTCACCGGAGAGATCGATTGCATGGCCCCACGACTGAGGACGCTAAATGATCGGGTAATGAAGGCATTGAAAGACCATCCCGACCACGAGCTGTTGCACGTGAAACGGGACTGGAACAGAAGCGCCGACTACCTCGCGACCAAGGCCATGCAAGACCAGACCGGGGCTACGATCACCGAGGAGGCCGTTCTTGTTGAATTGATGAATATAAACAGGCTCCCCGAGGTGATCGGACCCAAGAACGTTCCGGACCAGGTGCATGTGATGGTCGCGACTAGACCCAAAGCTCGGAAGTCCCACCAACCGTTAGCGAAGGAACGGTTGAGTGAATCTGTTGTGGAACGACTAACGGCAGAACGGATCCTCAAGGCGCAGGACGAAGAAGAATGGATTGTGAATTTGAAGAACTACCTGCGCGGTGAATTGTCTAAGTTGACGAATGGTCAAGCAAAAGAATGTGCCAAGATCGCAGACAGTTACGAAGTGGATGAGGATGGTTTACTATATTACTGCCGCGATGCCGACCAAGACAGTGCATACCGGGACCGATTGGCGAAATTGGTGATACCTGGATTGCTGAAGCCGGATAACCTCCATCACTACCATGTGCGTCTAGAAGGGGAACATCAGGGCATAGGCAGAACATATCACAAGATCAGGTCCCACTTCCACTGGAGAGGTCTTTTCCGAATAAATTGACTAATCCATTCAATTTTAAATAAAGGTACAGAAATATGTGGGTTGTTGTACGCATTGCGAGACCGGAAAGGGTAGACCGGTAATCAAGGGGCGATCGCCCGGAAATATCGATGCTACCTACCCTTTCCAGGTCATAGCGATGGACCATATACCGTCGCTGCCTAAATCGACATATCCGGCAATACTGAGTTGTTGATCTCGGTATATCTGTTCACCGGTCTAGTTATTGCGAAGGCACGTTCGTCCCGGTCCGCCGAGCAGATCGCCAAAAGTTACGAAGAATGCGTGTTCCGAAGGTTCTGCGCCAGCGAGGTCATCAGACACGACCGAGAACCCGGTTTCATGGCCGAGGTGTTCCGGTCGTTTAACAATATGCTGGGCCAGAAACAGAGCGCGACGATGGCATATCGTCCGCAAGCGAATGGATCGGCAGAACGTATGGTACAAACTATTACAAGAGCAATCAAGATGTACGTTGCCGATCCAGACCAGCGCGATTGGGACGAATACGCAGAAAGGCTGGTGTTTGCACTCAACTCGTCGAGCGATCGGGACCGAGGAGAAACGCCTTTTTATCTTGCGTATGGATGGGACCCCCGGTCCACTCTTGAAGCCGCGATACCTATTGGCTGCACTCGGACCCGCGATCGTGATGCTCGACGCTGGCGCATGCAGGTCCAGAAACATTACCAGCATGCAAGAGAAATTGTCAACGAAAAGTTACGTCAAGCTACACAAGACCGGGCAGACCGGAACAACGACCAGGTCCAACCCCACGGTATAGAACCAGAGGCGAGGGTATGGTTGTACCTAGACCGAGTGAAGGAGGGCTATGCGAAGAAGCTGGCTCACATGTGGCACGGTCCTTTCCGTGTTGCCAAGCTGATTGGTGAACACGCTTCCCGTCTAGTAACAACCGGCACGGACTACAAGGTCTTCCCAATCGTACATGTGTCCAAGTTAAAACTGGTCCGAAAATTTCCTGATCGTCCCAAAATGCCCTGTCTAGTAGACGAGGCAGAACGGTTTGATTTCGATGAAGCATTACTGCCGGAGGACAGTTGGGAACGACCGCTGGAGAGGGAAGAATTTGAAGTGGAAAAGGTCTTAGATGTCCGATCGGTCAAGAAGACCAGGTTCGGCCGGACCCACCGAGAATATCTGGTCAGATGGAAGGGACATGATAAAACAACTTGGATCGATGAGTCCGACCTGAACTGTGGAGCACTACTACAAGAATTCGAACGGGACCGAGTCAGTCGGAACCGTTTCGCAGTGATTCAGACCCATGAAGACCAAGTCCAAGACATGCAGTATCATCGGTCCTCCCGACCGGTGTGAAGAGGTGGAAGGTCTTATGTCTTGTGTATTGTGTATTGTGAATATGTGACGAATTGGAATAGTGGAGTGACGAACGTGGATTGTTTTGTCGCGATGTAAGTGAAACGGTTGGTGATCACGTGTCTAGTGCAACTCTGTAGAAAGTGGTGGAATTAGCTCAAGTGATTTGATGACCGAACATGTGAAAAAGAACGATGATATATATTAAGTGTTATATGGTCAACTACTTACGACCTCACTCGCCATCACCCCACAGACGGCCGACGGTCAACGACGGATGCTTTTCAACTTGGTCCTGGTACTGGTTACGCCAAGGTTCTTGTTGATCTAGTTGGACCAAATCATCCTTGAGGTCCAAGACCGGTGTAGTGCACCCAAGACCGGGGTACCATGTGCCACCGTCATCCAGCAGCCGGGTCTTCTCGACGCGACGCCGCGGCATATGAAGTACAACTGGATATAAGAACACATCGATGTCGCACTCGTGGGCCAGCATCCCGTCCAAAACATATTGGCACAGGGACTGCCAGGCCTCACCCGCTCTGATCCGACGGGGCTTGCGCTTGTTCTGGATGGTCGCCAAGCCAGGGTCTTGCCGAACTCGTTCCGGGGGAAGCACCAGATAGTGGGATGCCTCCCAGATGGCTTGAGGGTGAGTCTTGTAAAATATTGCACCCGACTCATGAAAGCATTGGCCCACGGAGTGTAGTGGAAGATGAACCCCAGCTTGGTATGTTCGAAAATCTTCCACGGATCGTCAGCGTACAAGCAGCAGATTTGTGCCGACGTGATCAAGTCCGGCCGCCATTCCGACGCGGCAGGAACTTTCTTCGCCGGCGGGAAAAGCCAATGGTATGGACGAGAGAAAGACCGGGCCAGGAGCTGCTTGGTCAGGGTGGACCGGCGTAAACAATCGATCTGCCCTGGCGACCACGGCAAAGTAGCCTCACGCGTTCGTGGCGGAAGGGAAGAACTGTCGATTGCCACGTTGGCCAACAAAGCATCTTTGTGGAGCTTGGACGTCCCAGGTAAGACCGTAGGGGTTGACTTTGTAGACGCATGAGGTGGTGGAACGCCACCATGCGGGCCGGTCTTCTTGGTCTGCTCCGAAGTCGATGCAACTTGAACAAAACTTTCATGTGGAATTGTTCGCGACTTGGTTGGTATGGGAACAGCAAACTCCGAATCACCGGAGTCTTCGCCGGAGTCATCCCAGGACGAGACCTCTGAATACTTGACACGGTCAGCACCGGCGGTCGAGGGCGCTTGATTTTTGGAGATGTTACTGTCGTCACCCTCGTCCAAGCTTGGTCCCACGAGGGACGCCTGTATCTTGGCTCGCTTACGAGGTACCGCACGCTTCCCTTCGAGTTCAGGGTCGCGCGCTGTGCCCCGCGCCCTCGAAGGACTCGGCGCGTCCGCGCGCTTCTTAGACTTTTGACGAATTTCGGGCTGGGGAATTTCGGCCAATGAACGGCCTTGGTCTTGGTCCCGGTAGGTCCACCAAGGCAGCCGACGCCGACCGGTCTACGCTGAAGGCAGCAACCGGATGCCGACGAGGACGCAACAGGTCAACCAAGCGCTGATGACATTCTTTTAATACCGCCCGACGACCGTTCGCTGCCTGCGTCCAATCGTTCGACTTGCGTTCACAAGACCGGACCTCCTCGGTCTGGTCTTGAATCGAAATTCGGAGCTCGGTGAGACGCCTCTCTAGATCGTCGCTTTGAACGCTCAACGTGGTCTGGTCCAGCAGGCCTTCCGCTTGCTGCTGTTGGACCAGCTCAAGCTGCTCCCGACGATGAAGCTGATGAGCTTCCAAGCGGGTCAGCTTGTTGCGCGCGTTTATGAGTCCAGTCAAAACCTGACGCAGCTGGAGGTCATGCGTCTTCGACTTCCGATCGGCGGCAAGCAGGGCATTGATCGCCTTGCTGATGCCAGGAGGTATACGGGCTGGAGGTATACGGGCTGAAGACAAACGAAGGTTAGAACAGGTCCAAGGTGAAGACCGGACATGCATGCTTACGTTGTGTCGCCTGTTGAGCAATCTGCTCCTGGAGAAGTTCGATCTCTTCAAGTGCGTCTTGCAACTGCGCCGGTCCCAGTCTGATGCCCTGCCGATGTATGAGGTGCAATAGAACGGTAGGAGCTGCCAGACCGAACCGACCGGACGGGCGAAGTGACATGCGATGACGTGGTATGCGAGGTGCCTACATGAACGGTCGTTAAGGAAATACAAGAATGTCAAGTCCAGCAGTGCAAGTACCTGCAACGGATGAAGAAGATGGTTGCTCCATGTCGGAAAAGTCTGAATTACCAAGGTTTAACTGAATTTGATGGACGAGGTCAGACCGTTGTCGTTGTGCGACACGGTCTGACTCGGGGGCGGCTGTGGACAAGCGTGCCCAAAATTTGGCACACTTCTGGTCAAGTTTCGTCAAGACATTTGGTCTAATTTCGGATTGGCTTAAACAAGGGGGGGTTTTCAGCCTATCAGACTCAAGAAGTGTCAAGAACGCAAGTTTTGGTGAGTCACCCGACTTTGGGTATTTTACATATTTTTGTGTGGGTACATTTAGGGACTATAGGGTAGTATTTTAGTTTATTTGTGGTTTTCCAAGTAAGAAGTATTTTGGTTGCAGGATTTTTCTATGTAGAAGTCCTTTGGCCTTGGTTCACACCACAGCTAGGGGTCGCCGTTCTCCCTTTTACGTACACTAGTCGCCTCCGCCCGCCGCGGAGTGTTTGGGGGCAGAGGGTCGAATTATCCCCTCTCGCCCATTATACCCGGTCTGGACGCGCCGCACGCGCACTTTGGCCCACCGGAAGTCCCTCGACGGGAGTACGATTTGTCGATCTCAACACCTCAACTCAAGTACGTTTGGAAAGTGCTATTCACTGGATTGGTCTTGGCGTGGAGATTTTGTTTGTGTGGTTTCACGAGCATATTGGGTCTTTACGCGGACATATTGGCTTGTTTTAATATTGGTTGGAAACTAGACCAGTTTTGGTCTTATTTCGTATTGGTCAGGGGCTAGACCGGAACGGTCGGTATACCCTCTATTATTTCGTATTGGTCAGGTCTTGATCGTTGAACGATCGACCTATTGGAAGTTATCTCTTGGAAGTGTTTTTGGTCTGTTTGTGTGTGGGGTGAAGAGTTCCGCCCCAGAGATACCTACCCAGATCGGTCTTCTATATTCAAGACCGCTTCGATCCAATCTGCGATCCCGATCCACCGAGTGTGTAACTAGCCCATTCTATCGGGTACACAAGGTGAGATGGACACTAAACAATCGGACCAAGTGGGTTCTGATGACGACCGGTCGTCTGCTTGCAGCGGACGATCGGACCAGATCTCGAGTGGTGGTCCTCGGAGTACCCCCTCCGAAAGTTGGAAGGCTGGGCGCGATGGTGGTAGTCAGGTTATCAATGCTAATGTTTTCGATTTCGAACTTGACTCTACCACATGATCTTGTGCGCATTGGAGAGATTGCGGATCTGTAGATCGATGATCGATGATCGCAGATCGACCTAGATGATCTTGTGCGTATTGGCGAGATTGCGGCTCTGTAGATCGATGATCGCAGATCGATGATCGTAGATCGCAGATTGACGCTGTCGATCTAGTGGAAATCAGCGAAGGGTTACTTGACCACGTGGCGGAAGTCTTCACCACTTGATTGTAGAGCCTCTTAAGCCTAGATCCCTAAGGAAATACCCAATATATTTTGTATTCCTAGCCTCAACTTAAGAGGAAGGGGGTGGATCTGCAATTTCTATGTGCAGATCTAGAAGTTCGGCTGCCTTAAGCGCCCCTTGGGAACTCTAGGTGGATTTTTTGTAAATCCACCTAGAGTTCCCAAGGGGCGCTTAAGGCAGCCGAACTTCTAGAGGATAGATGCAAACCAATGGAAGAAGAGGTGAGAACAATTGGCTCGATCACCCTCTCAGTAGCCGTCCCAAAAAGAGCGGCTGACACAGCGGGTGGAGTTGAGGACGAGTGCACAGGAACTTTACGTCTGTCGGTCGGCCAAAAAAGTGCACTACGTGCTCCCGCCCGGGACGTGTAAGGTGCGTACGCAATGAAAGGGAGGCGCGAAGTTATCACGCCGTCCCAATCGATGATCGATGTGACAATACGCAAAAAGAGAACTTTATTTTTCCTTATATCCCAAAATCCACCAATTATCTAATATCGACCAATCAACTCTACCCATCCTGATATGCACCCTCGACCAATCTACCTGATATATCATCCGTTTGTCGCTTACCATCATGTACATGTACCCTGCGTCGCTTCTTCTCCGGATGGCCCGTCCATGTTCACAAACACTTGACCCCAAAATCTTTTATGCGCTTCTCCACATCTGGTACTTGACCGCCCGTGGCAGTGAGTAATCCAGCCAATTCCTGGGTCTTGATCGCAGCAGATCGCGATGAGTAACCTAGCCAAAAAATAACCCGCCTCCTTTGATAGGGGCCGAACTTGAGTCGTGAGTGAACGTAACAAGTGCTCCCTGTCGTGGGGCTTCCGGTGGAGCTCTGTCCTGGCCGGGAAAATGAGCCAGAGGTGACCGTGTTAACCCCTGCTTCCAATAACCCCTGCGGTAGGAGTGGCGACTTATGCAAAACAAAGAAAAACAAACACTATATTTAATAACCAATTAAAATACAATATGTAACCTACATGCAAAACCGTGTGACAGACTTTAAATCTGCGTACTAAACACTCCAAACACACGATTGGCCCAAAATACTTCCCCCTTTCAGCCCACCCATCGCTCCAACTTGATCACTGGTACACTGGTACATGCTAGTCAAAAACTTTCAATAGGGGGAGTCAACATGCAAAAAACCCGAAAAATTATCACCCCTGATTAACCCGGATCAGATCCCGTCCATCACCCCTACCGACATATGACAAACCGTCTGATTTCACCTAGTCGACGTGGGGATTTCACAATTTTTACTCGCCAAGAATCCACATCTCTCCTTGCTCACTCCTTGCACCAGCGCTTACCCGCCACCAACACCCCAGTCCCTACGTGTCCTGTGTGACCCGTCCCCAGTGGCTTAGCCCTTTAGGAGTATTGCTGTCCCCCATTGTTTACAACATCATCATCATCACCGCTCGTCTGGGGATTTGGGATACCCGTACTGGGGGAAATGGGATAACGTTTTCACCCAGCTCCTCGGGTAACTTTATCCCCCCCGGTATATCGGAATCCCCCCATCAGTTATCCCCCCTCAAAAACGTCATGTTGACTCCCCCTAATAGCACTTCACCACAGCCGCCCCTGAGTCTGGTCGCAGCCGCACAACGGTAGCGGCCCGATCTCAAAAATAGTCTCCAATTTCATGCATTAATCCGAGTCCATTCCACCAGGTTATTCCACTTGATCTCCAATCGCCACATTTCTTCTTTAGAACTTATCTTCTTAGGCGATCGGTGTTCTCACTCTCCACTTATTCCTGTCTCTGGCCGATCTGACCATTCCGACGACTCGGGAAATACTAAGATTGTCAGTGAACAAGATGAGCACAGGGTCGAGGTCGATCGGCCTCAGAAAGTAATATATACCCTCCAGCAGGAGTTAAGAGCCGAACTCGAGAAGAGGACCGTGGTAGACGCCGCGTTTGAGAGGATGGGCCAGGACGTGAAGCGGTTCTCCAAGCAGATCGACGCCGTACAAGCTGATCGCGCACTCTTGACAGCTGAGATTAAGCATCTCAGGGCCTCGGCTCCGCAACGAACCAAGCCAGGTATGTCTATCCACTGTTAACATCACCTTGTGTCGGTCCTCACTTCCTTCGGTATGTAGATACATTACCAATCAATATAATTTAAACCGTGAACACGCTGATTGATACCGACCGGCAGATACACAACTGCTTCGATAAGCTCCGACCGGTGTTGGAAGGAGGAATCGGCGCTCGTCATTATATGCGTCGCTTCGAGATCTGCCGATCGTATTTCCAAGAGCATCTTGCGCTGATCACTCGGCAGAATTCCGAGAATCAGCCCGATCGTTCGGTGTAGTATTCTCAGCAGCGCTAATTGGATCGGCAGATAGCTGAGTTACAACTCACGATAGAAGATTAAACCGAAAGAATTAACGATTCCCAAGATCGGCTCAGCGTTCGGACCCAAGAGTCGTGTGGTGAAGTGCTACTGAAAAATTTTGACTAGCATATACAAGTGTACCAGTTCTAGAGTCGGAGCGATCGGGTTTGTGGTGAAGTGCTATTGAAAATTTTCTCTAGCATGTACCAGCGTACCAGTTGTCAAGTCGGAGCGATCGGGTTGGCTAAAAAAGAGTGTTTTGGGCCAATCGTGTGCTTGGAGTGTTTTGTACGCAGATTTGAGGTAAGGCACACGGTTTTGCATGTAGTTTACATATTGGATTTTAATAGGTTATTAAATATAGTGTTCGTATTACATTGGGTTGCATAAGTAGCCGCTCCGTAGAAGTCATTTGGACCAGAGGGCTATTACGGTTTCCTCTTGCTCATTTAATCCCATCCAGGAAAGAGCTCCACCGGAAGTCCCACGACGGGAAGCTCCCATTACGTTCACTCACCCCCTCAACTCCCGCCACGTTTGGAACGTGTTTTTCTATTTGAATTGGCTGTGTTACACACTGCGATCTTCAGTCAAGTCCCAGACATTGGTTGGGGTACTCACTGCGATCTGCAGTCAAGTCCCAAGCTTCTATTGGCTTGATTACTCACTGATGCGTGCAGTCAAGTGCCAGATTTTATCCGCATTTGTGGTGACGATTTCTGCTCCATTTGCAGATCGGACGCATTGGATTATCTTTTCGTTGTTTTTTGGATCAAGTACCCCAGAAGTGGTAAACCCATATTGGTACCTGCCAAGGTCCTCACTAATCAATCACTAAGCAACGGTACATTGAGTGTGTAACCACCCACACCAATGGGTACACAAGGTGAGACGGAAGACAAATCGGACTCTGCGTCCTGTAATGCCGATCCTCATCCAGACGAAGATTCGCGAGGTACCCCCCCCCATAAGTTGGTCGGCTGGGCGCAATGATGGTCTAGTTCCGGACACTTTGGTGTTCGATTTCGAACTGGACTCCACCACAATGGTTCGCGTACCCGGATCAGTTGGTGACCGTGGATATCACCGCGATATTGAGCAAAGTATGGATTTTACAAGTTTTGATATGGATACTTTCTGTAGAGGACGCAAGGAACGCCTATCGCCTTGCGTGCTACTGGTTGGAAAGGACGGCGATGTATGATCTTGTCAGGGGGAGGATCAGATAGAAATTAATGAATTTACGACTCAACCTCGGAAAAGCAGGGAGATCCATCCAAATGTAACAAAAACGTGACGTAAAGCTGATATCAATCAGGAATCTATTCCCTTGCACTCCTGGTGGAAGAACCTCGACGATGACATAACGATCTATATGAATAAGGGGGCCAAGAAACGTGAAAACGCACTCACAGCCAACCAAGAGATAGCGTAGTTGCTGGAAAAATGGAAGGGAGGCGATAAAACGTTGAAATACGTTTTTCATACGCCAACTGATGATGAACTTGTCGAAATTTTGTAGAACCCCATGCCGAAGATATGGCCTTCGTAAGCCGTCAAAGTTTTGCAAGAGCCGTACGTTTGTTGCTGAATAATTTGACGGATCGCTATGGTAAAGTCGGACTCACACAAAAGCTCTCTTTGGCACTAAAGTATTGTAGCGCTCCTGCTGAGTCACTTGCTAGAATTTTGGAGGAAGTGGTATGAAGATCGTAAGAGTTCGGATGACGTTTTCACACACGTTAAACTGGATGACCCCACACGACCGATGCTGTTCTTTCATCTCCAGTTCTTAATAAGTGAAGTACTGTAGCCGAAACTCAAGATGAAGTTGTCCGTGGGATCGTGGTCGTGGAAAAGGATGGCAATGATTGATCTGGCCAGATGGAGGACCAGATCGAGATTAACAAGTTTATTCCTCCCCACAAGGCTCCTACCGGAGAGGATCGGGACTATAGCAAGACTTGCTATAGTCCCAGTAGGAATCAGGATCCTGTTCCTGAACCCATGTAGTTCGACGTAAAACTGCATCATGTGAAAAACACTATGGGGGCGGATCACCCCGATCCGCCCGAATTACTATTGAAGAAACCCAAGCGTAGGCTTGCAATGCTCTCGGACGACGAAGAATTGGAGGAAAAGTCGTCGATCGGTGATGGGGATGTGGATAACAGGGAAGTGACCAGGATGTACTACATCTACGAGGTGAAGAAATGCGTTCGCGAAAACGAGGTCATGCGAATTTTCAAGCCCCTAATTCCGGATCGTCTACACGGGCCTATAACCGAACCGATCGACTCCGATAGGCCGCTGCAGCTGGTTAAGAATCTTCTGGTTATGTTAGCCGAGGTTGGGATAAAGGTCAAGAATTTTACCTCGATGTAATAATCAAATATGTGAATCAGCTTTTTGTATAACTTCACCATTTAATTCTAAAATTAAATGGTGTTGGCAAGTTGTTCGAAATGGATACGTGGAAGTAAAACAAGATATATCAACACTACATGACCATCTGACGCCATTGGTGGGGGCGGTGCGCCGCCCAACTCCCACAATCTCGTTGGAAGCCCCAAACCTCGTGCGATCATTTGTAGAAAAGTCATTCGTTGATAATAGCTCGCTGTATGGATCGCCGCCTTACTCCAAGTGCTCGTCCGAGTTGGAGGTCGGTGTGGAGCGGATGACCATGAGTCACGGTACCAGTCACACGGAACAAAAAGGGATGCGCGGCAACAAGGGGTGGCATACCTGTCGGTCCCCCAGGGCCGACCTCAGGTATCGACACCCCCAAGATCGATCCAGTCACCTCGCCCGCGATAGAAGCAAGCATGCAAGCCATGTTCGAAGCTATGATGAAGCTTCACGCCAGAGATCGAGGTCGATCACCTCTGCACCCGCGTGCACCAAGTCGATCGGTCCAGGAAAACAACGCTATTTGTGCGGACGTCGAAATGCTGTCAATAACATCAACAAACAAGGTGTCCAAGGGTTAGACCTGTATTTAAGACAAAACGCAGGTCACGCCAAGCCCTCCCCCACCGATCGGCAAGTAGCAGCTACTTCTACATGGAATTATGGTAAAGTGTGCCATAAAATTGGTACCAATTGTGTGGTCTATTATGGGTGTGACAGTGGGCACAACCGGGTGAGTAATTGCGTGTATGATTGTGTGTGCCACGGTGTATACAGTTGCGTGTATAACTGTGGTATACATAGACGGGACATAGACGGGACATAGACGGGACATCGTGAGAAGGTACCACTATGTACAGGTACCTAACATAACAGCAACGAACGACGGATAAATCAGGTCGACTGGTCGACGGAAGACGATGGAATGGGCAGTTATGATTGGTCGATATTAGTTAATTGTAATTCTAGGGATATAAGCGATAAAAAATGCTCCTTTTGCGTATGATCGAGCAGATCGCTTCAGGGACGGCACCTTTGCGCCTCCCTTACTAATAAATACCCCTACATCCTGGGCGGGAGCACTGAGTGCGTTTTTGGCCCACCGGTAGGCGTAGAGTTTGAGAACTCACCCTGAAACTTCGCCCGCTATGTCAGCGGCTCTTCTCTTAAAGGCTTTTGATCTCGGGAACGTGATTGAGCAGAGTGCTCTCACCTCTTCCCCTTTTGGTTCACGTTTGGCCCCAAGGGTTCCGCTGTTGTAAGCGCCCCACGGGAACTCTAGGTGGAGTTAGTGAATTTTACCCCCCTCGTAGTTCTTGGCTATGAATACAGCTATTTTGGGTATCTATTAGCTGATCAGGACTCAGAGGCTCCGTGATCGGGCAGTGAGGACTTCCACTGCCTGATCAAGTACCCCCTTCGCCGATCGACACCTGATCGACACTCTGCAACTTGCGAACTGCGTTCATCTGTTCGCAACTCGCTCCAACTAGTGCCTGATCGACTTAATCGATCAGACCGATCAGAACGATCAGAACGATCAGACCGATCAGACCTATCAGGTCGATCACGATCTGATTTTCGACTATTGGCTCAGATCACCCCTGATCACCCCCTGATCAACGACCTGAGTCCCTGATCATCGACTATTTGCGCCTGATCAAGCCGGATCAATCCTGATCAATCCTGATCAAGCCTGATCGACAACAGTCGCTTCATCACAAGTAAACTCAATCTTGCATCAAGGAATTGCAACGTGACATCCCCGCCACCTGGAGAGCGACCCATGCCCAAGCCGTCGGGTACACAAGGTAAGCAGAAACACAAGCAGTCACAAGACAACTGGAGGACCCCCTTCGTTAGTCGGCAGTCCGGGCGCCGTGGTAACTCCTGATCAAGCGTCAAAAACTTTGATCAGCCGCTCCACCACAATGGTGCGCGCGCCCGTATCTTTGGGAGACGCGGGATATCACCGCGATTCTACGCAAGATGGAGCTGATGCGGACGTGAAAACGGAAGCGGAAGCAGAAGTGAGATAAAAGTGGAAAACGAGGAGGTGGTTGTGACGACGAAGCGCAGTTCGCCGTCGCCACTTCTGAAGAAGAAAGGAAATGCTGATCATCAGGACCTGGGGAGGTATCTTGATGAGATAAAGGAGGAGAAGCCTTAACCACCTCCCGAGGCTCCTTCGGGAGCCCATGCGGATCATAACGCAAGTTATGATCCGCCAAGTGTATGTGTGTATAACTATCCGGATTGGGATTCGATGGTGAAGTATTACAAGACCGACCATCCGAAGGCGTTGCTGAAGGCACCTGGGTCGGAGAGCGACGAAATTCGATCAAGTACATCACCAACGGAATTGGATCTGGTTAAAACGTTTTACCGAAAGGTTTACAAAGGATAATTGAAAGATTTCTTATTAAAGAACGCGATCATGAACCTCCTCGGGGTCACGATCGGCGGAGAACTGAAAGGACCGGTTGATCGACCAGTGACTAATTGGAATGACAAGCTTCGGCTGGTGTTAGGGCTAATACGCCTGATCAAGCAAGCTGGCCTGTCGACAAGCGCCTACGATGCCGAAGAAATGTTCGATCAGGACCTAAGAGATATTAGGACCGCTACACATCGACTATACGAGTTGGTGGTACCTATCGTGGGTACATCTACTATGGAGGAGCCCCCCCCAGTTCTACGCCCAAAATTGAAGCGGGCCCGTTGATCAACGTGTCAGAACACACGGGTTCATCCTGCGCGAATCTGCCCCTTCCGAAGGCGATAAGCCTGAAGTGGAGTCGAGCAGTGCCGGAAGCATAGAGACCAAGATCACTAGGATGACAGTTTGCCAGAAAGCTGAATCCAAGTTCTCGGTTATCAAGAAGGAACCTCAATCGATCAAGGTAGAAGATGATCAAGCATCGCAAGGTCCACAGCTGCAGACATTTTTTGACAAGGCTATGGAGCGGTTCCTGGCTGAGGAAAGAAGCAAATTGACACCTGAGTGGTTCACGTGAAGAGTTACCAGCCGAGACCAGGAAGAGCTGCGTCGATCAAAGATGTCGATATGGAGTCATTACATTCACTTCAAGATCGTCAGTCAAAGCCAGGAAGATCGACGACGGTTAAGGATGTCGACATGGAATCCGTATATTCGCTCCATGATCAACGCTCCCAGGATGATTACATCGTCCCAGACGAGCCGATCACACTGCCTCGACGAGCCACAGTTGCTTCCGCCTATACTGTAATGCCGGATCAACAGCCGATTCCCAGAATACGGATGTCTGCGATCAGTGATCTTAAAGAGTTTTCGGGAAAGGAAGGAGATGAAGATCAAGCACGGAATTGGATTAGTCGCCTCAAGTCATCATTTATGCGTGATCAAGCCTCTGATTATGAAAAGTGTTTGATCCTGGGCGATCTGCTAAAAGGGCCAGCGCGCAATTGGCATCGTCAGTTAAGTAGATCTATTCGATCAAGTTGGAAAAGTCTCGTGGATGAGTTTGAAATTCAATACTGTGGAATTGGTCAATCGGCATCCCGCCGGTATTATTACACGAAGCAGCGATCAGATAAAACTCCCATTGAGTATCTGCACCGGTTGAATGTGGCGGGACTGCGAGCCAAGTTGCCGATCAGGGAGGGATCGTCTACCATCTTACGCGAGCATGTGCAACATTTTCTGGAAACATTGGCCAATCGCGAGCTCGCTGATCAACCGGCACTTTTGCGGTTGGATACCACTATGGATCTGGAAGAGACGCTGCGGACGTATGCACACAATAAATGGTGCCAGCCAATAGCGGCGGTAGGTACCAGTCGATTCCGCCAAAAATTCGCCGATGATCGGGCACCTTCCCCGGCGCATAAGCCCAAACCAGTACGCGCGATCAAGGTGACGTCTGGGAGTGAGGAATCAAGTGCCGACGACAGTGGAAGCGATGGTGATCAGCGTCGTTATATGATTGCCGCCATGCGCGATCAACCAGTGACGCACGATCAACCTGGTGAGCCCCGATCGGGCAACCGAAGTGATCCAAGTGCACTTAATCAAGGTTAATAAAGAAGTGCGATCACTGTGTATCGATAAAGCACGATAATTTACGTTGCTGGAAGCGCCTGACCTGTCTGAAGTGTGGCAAGAAGGGACACCCGACCGATCAATTCTTGTACGTCTGCCGAGCATGCGGCGAAGTTCACGATGCGGGCAAGTGGCCTATGGAGGAATTCTATAAACGCATTCGCCAGTGGTACAATCCCACCAATCATGCCGGAATCTTGCCAAAGGAAGCAGAGGACATGTTAAACTAGGACGCTCGCCAGGTTGGAATCTGGTACGAGACGAGCGTTCTGGTTTGTGTATTTTTGCATATGTGGATAAGAAGATGGCTGATAAAGCAGCAGAGAAGAATAATAAAAAATGTGATCAGTCTGATTTACCACGTTTGGCTAATTTCCGTATTGATGAGTTTTCTCGGTCCCCGGTGATCATGGAAGTTGATCGTCTTCCGGGTGAATCACGTGGATATTGGAAGTACCTCTCGCCAAAGAAATGGTTTAAACAAGCCAAGACGAGCGGTAAAATTAACAACGAACGTGCCACGTTATTATTTAATTCTGGTGCCGAAGTATCGATCATGAACTCAACCTTTGCTCGTAAGGTGAGTTGTCAGATCGACATGAGTCAAACGCAAGAATGTCTCGGCATTGGAGAAAGTGCATATATCACAGAAGGCGCACTAAAATCAAGATTACGTTAGCGGGCTCGTTGGTATATTATTTCCATGCATGGGTGCGAAGACTCGTTGGTCAAGATCTATATAGGGTATAGATTTTATGATACCAGCTGGTGTTCGATTAGACGTCGCCCATGGTGCACTAAGTTTGCCTGATGAAGTGATCATCCCATTGGAAGGACGCCGACAGCTGTACGGATCGAGTGGTAATTACATGAAGCTTAATCAGTACGAACAGATCCCAGTAGGTCAATCTGCTGAGGTTCGGATTCACGATCAGCGATCTTGAAAGTTGTGTATTACACGTGGAAAAGATTGGGTCCCCACTGTCACTAGTGGCGTGGGTAATTTACGATATCTGCATGTTACGAACGTCGTTTATCATCCGATCATTGTGCAAGACGATACAATTTTAGGTATCTGGATGAACAAAGCACTGGAAGTCTTCACCACCTGATCGCCGAGCCTCTTAAACTTGATACTCTAATAGAATACCCAATATACTATGTATTCTACGCTTAGATTAAGAGGAGGGTCGATCAGCTACGGGCTGATCGACGGTTTACACTAAAAATCCGCCTAGTAGTTCCCGTGGGGCACTTAAAGCAGCCGAACTACCAGAGGCCAAACGTGTACCAATGGGGAGAGCGCACTGCTCGATCACGTTCCCAAGACCAAAACAAAAGAAAACCTTTAAAAATTACCGCTGGCACAGCGGGCGGAGTCGTGGGGCGAGTTCTCGACGCTCTACGGCTGCCGGTAGGCCAAAAACGCACTAGTTGCTCCCGCCCGGGACGTAGAGGTGTTTAGAGGTAGGGTAGGGGCAAAGGTGCCGTCCCTGTGGTGTCCTAAGATGTTGAACGCAAAAGGAAAGTGTATTACTGCTTATATCCTAATATCTACCAAAAAACCTAATATCAGCCAATCAGAACTTCCTATTCCTACGCATTTTTGTCGACCATTCGACCTGATTCCTTCTCTTACCGTCAGGTTACCGTTAGGTAACTGTGCCGGTTGTCACATCGTCTCAGATGTCCCGTCCACACCCCGTCCATGTCCGCCACTGTTGTGTCAACAGTTGTACTGACTGATGTACCAACTGTGGTACCAACTATGGTGCCCACTATCGTACCACCTGTTGTACCGGCTATTGTACCGACAAAATTTGTGGTACATTTACCACAGCCACATCCATAGTGGTGTCCACAATTATACCCTTGCGACCTGCGATCAACTGTTCGCAACTCGCGCCAACTCGTAACGAATTCACCAGACCAATCAAGCGGTCCTGATCAACCGTGATCAATCCTGAACACACCTGATCAGTACGGCACTCGATTCGCTGTGAATTACCTTAATCTTGCATCAAGGGATTGCAGTGTGACATTTCCGCCACCTGAACAGCGATCCACGCCCAGGCCGTCGGGTACACAAGGTGAGCAGGAACAGAAGTCAGTCACAGAAACAACCGGAGGACCCCCTTCATCAGTCGGCAGTCTGGGCGCCGTGGTAACGCCTGATCAAGCTTCAAAAATCTGATCAGTCGCTCCACCACAGAGTATCCTAATCCTCGAAGTATTTTAGTACGACCTACAGACCCGATCGTCACATATGTGGAATTAGTTACAGGTGGGTCACAAAAGGTGCAAAAAGTGCAAGACCGGTGCGATCAGGAGCCGGGAGTGAAAGGTCCGACCCTGGGTCACGAAGCTGAACAACCTGTTAAAGAGATGAGCTTGATCAAGATATGCGTGATCACCCCTACTCAGCCGATCATAGTGCATTTGATGTAATTCCTATCGATGATCAAGTTAGCTACCATGAAGGCGGAGAATTGTACGTGGAAGAATTGGAGAAGCACCTCGCTACGTTGCCTAAAGTGTCCGCAAGTACCGAAGAAATGACTAAGGATAATTTGCAAGTCTGTGACCCCTTGATCAACACGGCAGAAGAAATTGATCAACTTCGCGATATAATTTGGGCGAAGAAACATCTGTTGATCGGGAAGGGAACGCGCTACTTCCTGCTGCACGTGGAGTTGTTTGTGATATTGATGTAGGCAATGCGCGCCCAATCGCCCAAAAGTGTCTAAAGGTGGCTCCACAATTTCGCGAGAAGTTATCAGCCCTGATCAAGGGGCTATTGGCAACGAAGATCATCCAACCTCTACTTCACCCTGGGCATCACCTATAGTGATCTTCGTGAAGAACAATGGGGTTTATATTCTATCATCGCGCATTGAATCGACTCATGCGCCTGATGGTGTACCCAATGCATCTGATCTCTGATCTACTCGAAGATTTGGATAAGGCACTGTGGTTTTGCTCTTTGGATATGACAAGTGGTTTTTGAATCGTGTCTATGACCGATCGAGTCCGTCAGATTTCGGCGTTTGTCACTCCGTTTGGATTGTTTGAATGGAATAGTATGCCCTTTGGACTAAAGAATGCTCCGCAAATCTATCAGCGGTTGATCGATAATGCACTATACGTGTATCTCAAGGTTAAGGACGGTGCCTATGAATCGACTGATGTATTTAATGTAGGAGATCCTGACAAGACACCAGGCCCGTCTGTGCTGCAGCGGAGATCATATATCGATGATATTTTGATCCCTGCACATACATGGACTACCCTGTGTGGTAAGGTGCGACATTTGTTGGAAAAGTGCGATCAGTGGAACTTGTCGATCAGCGTGACTAAATCTTACTGGGGGCGAAGTGAAGTTCCTTATTTAGGGCATCATGTCTCTAGCCGCGGTTTGGAAACAAATCCAAAAAATTTGTATGATCTGATCGATTTGCCTTTTCCTTGTACCTTACGTGCTATGCAATCGTTTTTGGGAAGTTTGAACTATTACCGTCGATTTATTGAAGACTTCGCGATTTATGCCGCTGTGCTCTACGAATTAAGAGAGATAGATTATCAAGAGTTGAAGAGCCGACCATTGATCAAGGAGAATTCGAATCATGAAGACGATCGATTGATCAGGGCAAAAGTGGCATTCAGTATCATGAAATCGAATATTGCGTCAGCGACAACCCTGCACCATTTTAATCAAGCCAAAACGCCGGTGATCGTGGTTTATACCAGCAAATGGGTAGTATCTGCCGCGTTGATACAAGAACATGATCAAGTGTATTGCCCCGTCGCATTAAACCAGCCTGACATTGAAGAGCGGTGAGCTGAATTACAGCCCCGTCGAAAAGGAAGTTCTGGCGCTTCTGCGGATTTTGGATGTTTACTTGACGGTGCAGGTCGGAAAGGCGATCACTGTCTTGTCAGTCGATCCATGTTGAAATGGTTACTAACATCCAACGAGCTAGACGGACGATTGGGCAGATGGGCTACGATCTTATCACAATGGGACCTTGAGATCAAGAAATGTGTACATGGAGAAGAGGAGAGGATCTAGGGGCGTTAGCCGCAAGTATCATCTCTCGCACCGAAATTGATGAAGCCCTGATCGCGATCGCACCGACAAAGCAACCTCGGCAGATGATTTAAGTACCACCTCCTACGGTTGGGAAAGGCGAAGAACTCTATGTGATCAGTTTCGACGGATCTGCAAGTGCCAAGCGACGTGTGGGTGCATTTGGCGCTATCGTGTGGAAATTACCGGAGTGGAAGATTATGATCTCGGTTGCTGATCATGCACCTGACATCACAGTGAATGAAGCTGAATACCATGGGCTTCTCTTATGTTTGGATCTACTGTCGCGATATCCCAAAGGAAGGATGATCGTGTGTGGAGATTCGAATTTGGTAATCAGGCAAATGCGCGGTGAAATAAAGTGTAAAGCTCCGCGGTTGTAAGTGTTGCAACAGCGTGCGCTTGAACTCCTTCGCGAATTGACCGACCATGATTTGTTGCATGTAAAAAGAGAGTGGAATAAGAGTGCTAATCATATCACCACTATGGCCAAGCAGGGTGGAAAAAGATGTGAGATTGATGACGAAAAACAGCTGGAGTAATTGGTCGATCTCAACAGATTGTGGGAAGTGATCACGTGGAATGATGATCCCACTGCCCCACAAGTGCTGGTGACGACGCGATCACGTAACCTCCGTCAACCACGACCGTCAACGTGGCCCGATATATCCATAGAAGGGAGGGCGGAACGTGTGAAAAAGGCGCAGGACGAAGAGAAATGGATTCATGATTTGCAAAGTTACCTGTACGGTGACGTCTCACAATTGAGCGCAGACGAGGTAAAGGATTGCGCGAAAATTGCCGACAACTACGATGTCGATGAACAAGGATTGTTGATTTACTGTGGAAATATGGCTAAAGGAAAAGCCAGCGGTGAACAAGGTGATCGAGACGATCTACACTCTTTGATCAAGCTGGTCGTACCTGAAACCCTACATGCGCATGTCCTCCACCATTATCATATGATTTTGGAAGGAGGACACCAAGGCATAGGGTGTACATATCAGCGGATCAGACGATACTTTCATTGGAGTGGTCTATTTCGCAGCGTACAAAGATTTGTTGGACAGTGCGTAGATTGTGAGACGGGAAGGGCCAGCCTACGATCAAGGGCATGTCACCGGGGAATATCGAGGCCACGTACCCATTCCAAGTGATATATAGCCATGGATCATATTCCGTCACTGCCCCTATCAACTGATGGGCATACGGAACTGCATATTTGGACTGATCTGTTCACGGGTATGGTGATCGCGAAAGCTGGATTGTCCCGCACAGCGCAGAAAGTCGCCGAAAATTATGAAGAATGTGTGTTTCGACGATTTGGAGCTAGTGCGGTGATCAGGCATAATCGAGAGCCCGGTTTTATGCCGGAAGTATTTCGTGCGCTCAACAAGATCGTGGAACAACGACAGAGTGCCACTATGGCATACCGTCAACAGGCGAACGGCAAGGCGGAAAGGACGGTGCAGACGATTACATGGGAAATCAATATGTATGTATCAGATGTCGGTAAAAACGATTGAGCTTGTCTGCAGAGCGTCTGGTATTTGCGCTGAACTCGACCCCTGATCGCATTCGCGGAGAGACACCATTTTATTTGGCTAATGGGTTGGATCCGCGATCGTCATTGGAATCGACATTACAACTGGGAGGAATTCGGCGTAAAGACCGAGATGCTCGCCGGTGGAGATATAAGTTGCAGAAAGACTACAGATACACCCGCGACCAAGTGTGCACTCGATTGCATCAAGCGATAGCCGAGCGAGCGGAGAGGCACAATGATCAAGTGACACCACACAAGATTGAAACGGGATAAAGGGTATGGTTATATCTATATCGGGTGAAAGAAGGGTTCGCAAAGAAACTGGCGCATATGTGGCATGGACCCTTCAGAGTCGATGAGGTGATCGGTGATCATGCGGCGAGATTAGTTACAGAAGGCACCAATTATCGCATGTTCCCAGTGGTTCAACTGTCCAAGTTGAAATTGGTCCAGGAGTTTCCAGATCGCCCTACTGTGGTGGAGCGGCTGATCGAAGTTTTTGAGACTTGATCAGGCGGTACCACGGCGCCCAGACTGCCGACTAACGAAGGGGGTCCTCCGGATGTCTTGGACTGCTTGTGTTCTTGCTCACCTTGTGTACCCGACGGCTAGGCGTGGGTCGCTCTTTAGGTGGCGGGGACAGCGCACAGCGAATTCTTGGTTCAAGATTGAATTAACTAACTTGTGACGATACAACCGATGCGTTCAGGCTTGATCACGTGCGATCAGGTGCTTAAACCACGTCAATTAACCGTGATAAGGCTTGATCAAGTTTGGGCTGATGCTAATAACCGACGATCAGCAGTATTCCGTCTTGATCGCAAGTGCGATCAGGCGGCAGTCCGATGCGATCAGGCGCTTAAACGAAGCCAATCGGTCGTGATCAGGCGCGATCAGGCTTCGGCTGACGTTAATAACCGTCGATCAACAATATTCGGTCTTGATCGCAGATGCGATCAGGTGTCTTGATCGCAAGTGCGATCAGGTACTGAAAGGCTCGATCAGGGGATAAAAGCTGCGGCCCAGTCGTAATATACCTTGATCAGACTTGATCAAGCACCGGAAGTCGTTCAAGTAGCAGTTGGCGCGATTTGCGATCAGCGATCACGATCACGTTTTGCAAGAAGTATCGATCAGGTGTTGATCGGTAGGGGGGGGGTACTTGATCAGGCAGCGGAAGTCTTCACTGCCTGATTGCGGAGCCTCTAAGCCGTCAAACAGCTAAGGAACGCCCAAATCAATTCTCTCCTACCCTAGACTATACGAGAAATAGGTATTTTGTATTTAAATCGACCTAGAGTTCCCGTGGGGCGCTTAAAGCAGCCGAACTCTAGGGGCCAAACGTTAATTTCACGGGGAAGAGGTGAGATCACTGCTCGATCACGTTCCCAAGACCAAAAAACCTTTACACGAAGAACCGCAGACACTTCGGGCGGAGTTGTGGAGTGAGTTCCCAACACTCTACGTCTGCCGGTGGGCCAAAAAATGCACTAAGTGCTCCCGCCCGGAACGTAGAGGTATATAATAGTGAGGGAGGCGCAAAGGTGCCGTCCCTAAAACGATCCGCTAGATCGAACGCACAAGGAGAATTTTATTAGCAATTAAACCCTTAGATCTACCCTGTTCCTTCTTTCAACCAATCCGCATCGTCCATTAGGAACGCCTTCCGTCCATCAGTCGACCTGATTTTTCCGCTTGTTCCTTGTTTGTTCGCTGGTGTTCGCCGCGTACCTGTAGGTAATCCGCCCATCTTCCGTGTCCCTTCTATATCCTGTCTATGTACACCACGGTGGTACGTACTACTGTACCCACCGTGGTACACATGGCGGTACCTAATTATGTACTACTGTATCCACTATCTGCGTCCACTATCAGGCCCCTAATTTAGGTCCTAACATTAGTCATAATATTAGGCCCCTATGGGTCTAATAAAATGTCCAACATTAGGCCCTATTTTTGCCTAATTAAAAAGTCCGCTTTACTACAACCGCCCCTGAGTCTCGTTCCAGCCGTACAGCGGTTGGAGCGAGGGTCGATCATGCCGTCGATTCTGGGGATCATACTGCCGTTGGAAAATTTGTCGTTGCACATCGATCAGGTCACCATCCAGCAGTCGGTCATCACCCATCATCTGCCCCGTCTCCCCTCAATTAAGCCCAGTTCCATCAGGCGGTTACCGTTGGGGCTGTACACCGCGATCTAACACTCGACTGAGGCCAACCGTGACAACTGCGATCAGGCTGTCTCGATCAGGCATTCACAGTCTGCTATGCCATCTTCAACGGACAGCTTGTCACCCCACATCACCAACATTCCTGCCTTGGATAAGGCCGCAGCTGATCAGGAGATCGCCGCGATCAAGCAGTCCTGCGATATGCAAGAGGCTCTCCATTCCAGCAACGAGCAGGTCGCCTTGTTGTCTGGCTCACTCGCCATGAGTGAAGACACGGTTGCGATGCTTCGTCGGCGGCTCACTCGTACCCAACGTGACGCAACGGACCGGAATAAGGTAATCGAGGGAGGCCTTAAAAAACTGGAGCCGCTGCGCGATTTTATCAACGCTGCGGTCAAGAAGCTTGAAACCCAGCTGAAAGACGCCAAAACCACTATCGCCGATCAAGAGCGGACCATATACGATCAGGGTGTCCAGATCCGGGAGCTGTAGTGTCGTAACGATCGTGAACGTTACCTGCGATCAACGCTTGACGACACAATTGCATACCAAACGAAGGAAATGGAGCAACTCGAACAGCTGTATCCACGTTGCAGCACGAGAGCGATCAGGTTATTTCCCGCAATCTGAGCTTGGTCCAACGGGCGGTAAGTCTCACTATCGAAGTGGACAAGTACAAGGATCAATGCGATCGCCTCCAGAAGGAGAACGAGTCTGCTCGCGTGTCGATGGACGATTACACTGCCATTATGGCCCAAGCACAGGAGATATCGGACCGGGTTGAAGCGGAACTCACTACCGGTCGACGTCACCTCGATCAAGTTTCCGCGGACCGGGACACATTGCGTGATCGGCTACGACAGGTCCAAGGCGAGGTTGCGCGGTGGCGCTCTCATCAATCGAATATTCAGTCCGCACTGACGGGCATATCTCTGCAGCTTCTGGCCGGCCCTGATCAAGTCCCATTGCCCGCTAGTCCCTCTGCTGCTTCGACGACCAACTCGGTAGGCAGTACCACTCCATCGTCCGGAAAGCGTATTCGGCGTTCCCGATCTTCTTCTCCGTGTAAGCGGCCACGCCTTCTCTCTCCGGCTTCGGAGGAGAAGACTGAGGATGATAATCCCTTTACTTGCGATCAAGACGTTGAAGATGAGGACATTGGCCCGATCGCCTCCATTCCTTCTACTCCAACCATTAGCGAGTTCGGGAGCGAGGGCCAGCCTGATCACGACCCGACCGGGTCCCTTTTTCCTCGCACGGGTGACTTCCAGACCTTGATCGCGGTTCCTGATGGTACCACTGACGCCGATATCCTGCCTTGGACTCCGGATCAGCTCGGTATGTACAATTTACACAACGTCACGGCCCAAGTGGTTTTCGACTACTTGACCCTCCCTGCTGGATGGTTGTTCCCGCCTGCTGCGTTGGCCCCTCCTACTAGTGCGTGGTCCGGTCATTTGATCACCCAGGCAGAGATTGAACATTTATACTCCCAGCGCCCCTGGGATATTTTTTCGACCATGTTGCCGCCTCTTTCTTTTCGCTCGGATGGCTGGTTTGCTGACCTGGAGACCAAGTATTTCACGTTCCTCGATCATCACGCATTAGCTATTTGGGAATCAACCCACTATCTCCCTATCGCGAAGAATCTTCGTGATATTGATTACTTCTTCCGCTATTGTTACATCCAACGTAGACAACGCAGAAGCCGGGATGGGGCTACCTGGAAACGTGTCGTGGAGCTCATCTTGCGGGGTATTATCGACGGGCGATGTAATCTCGACATTTTCTTGGACCCTTCGATCACCCATTGTGCCCGCAATCGCCCGCTGAAGTTTGCCCCCGCCGATGATATAGTGTGGTACCCTGGGTTTCTATCGGACCCGCCACCTCAGAGCCTACAAGAAGCGCTGGCAGATGTCGACGACCTTGAACCTTGGCGGGTTCAATATCGTTCCTGCCCCGAAAATCACCCTGGTCGTAAGATTCCTCGCCTTCGCCGTAAGTTCTATAGGTCCGAATAGTCGGTCGATCACCTTTCTTCAATCAATACATTCTTTCGATCATGTCATTTCATTGTTGTCCTTTGTCCTTAAATGCATAATATAAATTGGTAGTACGTCGGCTCATCTGCTGTATCCAATCACCATACTTCGCAACATCCATCGTTATAACACCATTTCCAGTCAATCATCACTTCGTCATCCATTGGGAGCTTCGTCGATCACGATTTCTCTGATCAATCATCTGATCACACATTAGTGGGACTCTTCATCCACTTGCATTACATCAAACCGATGTTGGTTGATCAACCTTCTCTCAAAGTCCTTGATCAGGGCATCAAAGTTCAAGTGCGCCTCTTCTACCCATGACGGCTCGGTATGACCCTTCCAGTAGACTTGATACTCACGCAATGTCCTTCCATATCTAGTCTTTCGTCCAGATCGAACATCAGTGACGCGATCAACTTCAAATTCGTCTGGATCTAGCGTCCTTTCCCAGCTGTCCTCGGGTAGCAAGGATTCGTCAAAGTCGAACCGCTCTTCAATCCCATCTGTTAACACTGCGGTGGGGCGATCTGGAAACTCTTTAACCAATTTTAACTTGGATAGGTGTACCACGTGGAACATGCGATAGTCCGTGCCAGCTGTAACCAATCTTGCTGCATGATCACCGATCACCTCATCGACCCTGAAGGGCCCATGCCACATGTGCGCCAATTTCTTTGCATACCCTTCTTTAACGCGTTCAAGGTATAGCCAGACCCTTGATCCAGCCTCGATCTTGTGTGGCGTCACCTGATAGTCGTGCTTTTCAGCTCGATCAGCCATCGCTTGGTGTAATCTAACGTTCACCTGATCACGAGCGAGGCGATAGTCTTTCTGCAACTTGTACCTCCATCGGCGGGCATCACGGTCCTTGCGTCGAATTCCACCTTATTGCAATGTCGATTCCAGCGATGATCGTGGATCCCACCCATACGCCAAGTAAAAGGGCGTTTCTCCACGGATGCGATCAGGGGTTGAATTTAACGCAAAAACCAGTCGCTCTGCGTATGCACTCCAATCCTTCTGGCCGCCATCTGACACATACATCTTGATGGCCCTCGTAGTCGTCTGCACCGTTCTTTCTGCCTTGCCATTTGCCTGCGGATGATACGCCATAGTTGGCACTCTGCCGTTGTCCCACGATCTTGTCAAACGCACGAAATACTTCCGACATAAAGCCAGGCTCTCGGTCGTGCCTGATCACCTCACTTGCACCAAATCGTCGGAACACGCACTCTTCGTAATTTTCCGCGACTTTCTGCGCTGTGCGAGATTATCCAGCTTTCGCGATCACCATACCCGTGAACGGATCAACCCAAATCAGCAATTCCGTATGCCCATCAGTTGATAGGGGCAGTGACGGAATATGATCCATGGCTATATATCACTTGGAATGGGTACGTGGCCTCGATATTCCCCGGCGACATGCCCTTGATCGTAGGCTGGCCCTTCCCCGTTTCGCAATCCATACATTGTCCAACAAATCTTTGCACGCTGCGGAATAGACCCCGCCAATGGAAGTCCCGTCTGATCCGTTGATAGGTGCGGCCTATACAGTGGTGTCCTCCTTCCAAAATCACATGATAGTGGTGGAGGACATCCGCGTGCAAGGTCTCGGGTAGTACCAGCTTAATTAACGATCGGCGATCATCTTGATCATCCTGATCATCCCCGGTTTTCCTTTTAGCCGCACTTCAACAGTAAATCAGTAATCCTTGTTCGTCAACATCATAGTTGTCAGCTATTTTCGCACACTCCTTCACCTCGTCTGCACTCAATTGGATAACGTCACCTTACAGATAACACCGCAAATCGTGGATCCATTTCTCTTCATCCTGTGCCTTTTTCACCCGTTCCATTATTATTCCGGCTACTGGTACATCGGTCCATGTTGACGGTCGTGGTTGCCGGTGGTTACGTGATCGGGTCGTCACTAGCACTTGCGGGGCGGATTGATCTTCGTTCCATGTGATTACTTCGGGTAGACGGTTGAGATCAGCTAATCCTGCCAGCTGTTTCTCATATTCGATCTCAAATCTTGTTCCACCCTGCATAGCCATGGTGGTAATGTGATCTGCACTCCTATTCCACTCTCTCTTGACATGTACCAAATCATGATCACTCCACTCGCGTAGGAGGTTAAATGCACGCTGTTGTAGCACTTGCAATCGCGGAGCTTTGCACTCCATTTCTCCTCGCATTTGCCGGATCACCAAATTAGAGTCCCCACACACGATCACCCTTCCCTTGGGATATCGTGCCAACAAGTCCAGACTTAAAAGCAACCCGTGTTATTCTGCTTCATTCACCGTGATATCCGGTTCATGATCGGCGATCGCGATCATAATCTTCCATTCCGGTAACTTCCACACAATGGCACCAAATGCACCCACATGTCGCTTGACACTTGCCGATCCATCGAAACTGATCACGTAAAGTTCTTCACCTTTTTTTAACCGTGGGAGGTGGTACTTCGATCATCTGCCGCGGTTGCTTTTTCGGTGCGATCTCGACCAACGCTTCATCAATTTCGGTGCGAGGGGTGATGCTTGCGGCTAACGCCCCTAGCACCTCCTCTTCTCCATGTACACATTTCTTGATCTCGAGGTCCCACTGTGATAGGATTGCAGCCCATCTACCTAATCGTCCGTCCAACCCATTAGATGTTAGTAACCACTTCAATGTAGATAGACGTGATAAAACGGTGATCGTCTTTCCGACCAGTATCGTGAAATAAACATCCAAAATTCGTAAAAGCGCCAGAACTTCCTTTTCTACGGGGCTGTAATTCATCTCACCGCTTTTCAACGTTCAGCTAGCGAATGCGACGGATGATACACTTGATCGTATTCTTGTACTAGAGCGGCAGATACTGCCCATTTGCTAGCGTAAACCACGATCACCGGCGTCTTGTCCTGGTCAAAGTGTCGCAGGGTTGGAGCTGATACAATCTTCGCCTTCATCATGCTGAATGCCACTTTTGCTCTAATAAGTTGATCGTCCTCGTGATTTGATTCCGCCTCACTATGTGATCGTTTCTTCAACTCTTGATAATCTATCTCCCTCAATTCGTAAAGAACGGCGGCATAAATTGCGAAATCGTCAATAAATCGACGATATTAATTTAGGCTTCCCAAGAACGATTGCATAGCACCTAAGGTGCCAGGGAAAGGCAAATTGATCAGATCGTCCAGGTTCTTTGGATTTTTTCCAACCCGCGGAAAGAGACGTGATGCCCTAAATAGGGCACTACGCTTCGCCCCCAGTACGATTTAGCCACGCTGATCAACAAATTCCATTGATCGCACTTTTCCAGCAAGTGCTGCACCTTATCGCATAGGGTGGACCAAGTGGGTTCAGGGATTAATATATCATCGATATATGATCGCCTTTGCAGCACAGACGGGCCCGGCGTTTGGTCGGGTTCTCCTGCTGTAAATACATCAGCTGATTCATCTGCACCGTCTTTGACCCTAAGATATCCATATAGTGCATTGTCGATCAACCGCTGATAAATTTGCGGAGCATTCTTGAGGCCAAAGGGCATCCTATTCCACGCAAACAATCCAAATGGAGTGACAAACGCCGAAATTTGACGTGCTCGATCGGTCATAGACTCGACCCAGAAACCACTCGCCATATTCAAAGAGCAAAACCACAACGCTTTATTCAAATCTTCGAGTAGATCGGTGATCAGGGGCATTGGGTACACCATCAAACGCGTGAGTTGATTCACCGCGCGATAATCGATGCATAGACGTATATCGACCCCATTCTTTTTCACGATGATCACTATAGGCGATGCCCAGGGTGACGTTGATGGCTGAATAATCTTAGTTGCTAGCAACCCCTTGATCAGGGCCGACAACTTCTCGCGAAATTGTGGGGCCACTTTCCGGTACTTTTGGGCGATCGGGCGCGCATTACCCACATCGATATCACAAACAACTCCTCGTACAGCGGGGGTAGCGCGTTTCCCTTCCCGATCAACAGATGTTTTTCGCCCAAATTATTTCGCGAAGTTGATCTATCTCCTCCACTGTGTTGACTGTGGGATCTCCGACTAGCAAATCAACTTTGGTTACTTCTTCAGTGCTTGCAGACACTTCGGGTAACGTAGCAAGCTGCTTCTCCAATTCTTCCACATACAAATCTCCACCTTCGTGATAACAAACCTGATCGTCAATAGGCGTCACGTCGAATTCGCTGGGGCTAACTGAGACGGGGTGATTACACGCATCTTGAGTAGGTGTATCGCTTGAAACATGCTGTTCAAATCCATGATTGAGGGTCGGACTTTTCACTTCCGGCCCCTGATCGCACCGCTCTTGCACCCCTTGCACCTTTTGCGTCCCTTCGGTTACCAACGCTACAGATGCGACGATCGTGTCCGTGGGACGTACTAAGATACATCGAGGAGTTGGATACTCCTTCTTCTCGACTAATGGACCCTGATCAACACTTTCTTGATCGTCAGATACCAGATCGGTGGAGGCTTGATATGCCAGATTTTGCCACACTTTGTAACGATTGGACCCGATCGAAACAAATCCGGGGAGGCGGGGCACATCATCTTTGTTCATCCAAATACCTAAAATAGTCTCTTCTTGAACAATGATGGGGTGATCGACGATGTTCGTAACACGCAAATACCTCAAATTTCCCACTCCCCTAGTGATAGTGGGGACCCAATCTCTTCCACGAGTAATCCACAACTTGCGAGATCGCTGATCGTAAATTCGTACTTGGCTGATCGATATACTGGGATCTGTTCATACTGATCGAACTTCATATAATTACCGATCGACCCATACAACTGTCGACGTCCCTCCAGTGGGATGATCACTTCGTCAGGTAAACTTAGTGAGCCATGAGCGATATCTAATCGAACACCAGCTGGTATCATGAAATTCATACCCAATATGGCATCTTGACCAACAAGTTTGCCCACCCATGCCTGGAAATAATAAACCAATGAGCCCGCTAGCGTGATCTTGATTTTTGCACGTCCTTCTGTTTGGTATGCACTTTCCCCAATGCCGACACATTCTTGTGTTTGACTCGTGTCAATCCAACAACCCACCTTACGAGCAAAGGTTGAGTCGATGATCGACACTTCGGCACCAGAATCAAATAATATCATAGCTCGCTCGTTATTGATTTATCCACTCGCCTTGGCTTGCTTGAACCATTTCTTTGGCGAGTGATATTTCCAATATCCACGTGATTCGCCTGGAAGTAATTCGACTTCCATGATCAGAGGTGATCGATAAAACTCATCAATGTGGAAATTAGCCAACGTGGTAAATCAAGCTGATCGCGTTTGTCCTTATCTCTTGTTGCTACTCGATCAGCCCTCTTCTTATCCACAAATGCAAAAATACACAAACTAGAACGCTCGTCTCGTACCAGATTCCAACCTGGCGAGCGTCCTAGTTTAACAAATCTTCGGCTTCCTTGGGCAACAGTCCTGCATGCTTGGTAGGGTTATACCACTGGCGGATGCGGTTGTAAAATTCTTCCATAGGGCACTTCCCCGCATCGTGAATCTCGCCGCACGCTCGGCAGACGTACAGGCATTGATCGGTGGGGTGTCCTTTCTTGCCACACTTCAGACAAGTCAGGCGCTTCCAGCAACGTAAGTTGTCGTGTCTGATCGATCCACAATGACTGCACTTCTTTATCGCCCCTTGATCGACTGCGTTGGAGTCTCTTCGTTTGCCTGATCGTGACTCGCCAGGCTGATCGTGCGCCCCTGGTTGATCGCGCATAGTAGCAATCATATAGCGGCGCTGATCGCCATCACTTCCACTATCATCAGCACTTGATTCTTCGCTCCCCGACGTTACCTTGATCGCACGTACGCCCCTAGGCTTTCGCGTCGCGGCCGGTGCTCGATCGTCGCCGGATTTTGGGCGGAATCTGCTGGTTCCTACTGCCGCTGTTGGCTGATACCACTTGTTGCGTGCGTATGCCCGCAACGTTTCTTCCAAGTCCGAAGCACGATCCAAGCGTAGGAGAGCCAGCTGATCGGCGAGTTCGCGATTGGCCAGAGTGTCCAGAAAATGTTGAACATGTTCGCGCAGACTTTCGGGCGGTCCATCTCTGATCGGTAACTTAGCTCGCAGTCCCGCCACATTCAGTCGGTGCAAATATTTGATAGGACTTTCGTCTGATCGCTGCTGCATATAATAATGCTGGCGGGATACCGATTGACCAGTTCCACAGTATTGTACTTCGAATTCATCCACGAGACTTTTCCAACTTGATCGGGTGGTTCTACTCAACTGTCGATGCCAGTTGCGCGCTGGTACCTTCAGTAAATCGCCCAGGATTAGACACTTTTCAGGATCAGAAGATTGATCGCGCATATATGCTGACTTGAGACGACTGATCCAGTTCCTCGCTTGATCTTCATCCCCTTATTTTCCCGAAACTTCTTTCAAATCGCTGATCGCAGACATCCAAATTCTGGAAATTGGCTGCTGATCAGGTTTCCCAGTATACGCGGATGCCACTGTGGCTCGCCGTGGCAGTGTGATCGGTTCATCAGGGTCGACGTCGTCAATTTGAGACCTTTGATCGTGAAACGAGTGCACGGATACCATATCCACATCTTTTACCGTCGTCGACCTATCTGGTTTCGACTGCTGACCACGCAACGAGTGTACGGACTCCATATCGACATCCTTGATCGACGCAGCTCTTCCTTGATTTGTCTGGCGTATTTTGGCGCCAACGACTCCAGGTGCCCACTTACTGCTCTCTTCAGCTAGAAACTTCTTCATGGCTTTGTCAAAAAAACATCTGCCACTGTGGCCCTTGATCGTTTTCTGTCTTGATCGACTGAGGTTCCGTCTTGACAACCGGCAATTTGGAGTTGTCCTTTTGGCAAACTTCCATTCTGGTTATCTTGGGCTCCATACTCCCAGCGCTACTTGACTCAATTCCCTGATCGTCACCCTCTGAAGGTGCAGATTCGTAGCACGATGACCCCGAATGTCCCGCTACGTTGATTGACGGACTTGCCTCAATCTTCAACGGGGATTGTGGTTGTGAACTGGGGAAATCTTTATCGTCTGCTTCGACCAAGATGGGTATCAACAGGGAATACAACAGCTGTGTGGCCTCTGCCAGATCTTCGGAGTCCTGATCGAATACTTCCTCGGCATCGTAGGCGCCTGTTATCAGACCAGCCTGCTTGATCAGGCGTATTAGCCTTAGCACAGTCGTTAGCTTATCTTTTCCCTTCGTGATTGGCTGGTTGACCGGTCTACTCAGCTTCCTGCTGATCGTGACCCCGAGCAGGCTCATGATCGAGTTCGTCATCAGGTAATCTTCCAGGTGCTCTCGGTAAATCTTTTGGTAAAACGTCTTTACCAGATCGGCTTCCGTTGGCGACGTACTTGATCGGCTTTCGTCGCTCTCCGACCCAGGCGCTTTGATCAACATCTTCGGTTGGTCGGTCTTGTAATACTTCTCCCCCGAATCCCAATATGGATCATTATATACACGTATTTTTGGCGGATCATAACTTGCGTTATGATCCGCATGGGCTCCCGAAGGAGCCTCGGGAGGTGGTTGAGGCTTCTCCTCCTTTACGTCATCTGGATTCCTCGCCAGGTCCTGATGATCGGCATTTCCTTTCTTCTTCAGGCATGACGACGGCTAACTGCCCTCCGTCGTCACAACCACCTCCTCCTTTTCCACCTTGATTTTCACCATTCGCTTATTTTCATCCTTATCTGTGACGTCACTCAACTTTTTTGCAATAGCTTTTGTATCCATATCTCCACGTTTTATCGCTTATATCAATACGTCATCTTCTCGCTTCATCCATCTTCTGCCGTGCCCTTTAGTTAAGCGACGTTGATTGCTTTCTCGGTTCGGTGGTGTATGAGTTGTATCTTTCCTAGACCGACCTATCATTTGCATCCTCTTTTGCACCGCTGCTATAGTACGTATCCTCTTTGATTGCGGGAATTTTACTGGATATTGCTCAACTACTCGGTGTCAGTCTCTTGCTCCATCATGTTCGTTAACCAATCTATTTCATCCTTTTCCCATTCACCACCTCTCTTGCGCTTAACTCCCATTGGGTCTAACTTGAACATGACCCCTTTTTTGGTCCTTATGATCCATCCTTTGGTGCGACATTGTTGATTATACAAGTCATATATTTCTTGCGCTGGGTTGTTTGTGCTTTTGCTGGCACGTTTCATCTTTTATAAATCTTCCTCCTTTTCCTTGGTCCATGATAACACAGACATGGACACTGATGCTGGTGTGGACGCTGAGGCATTTAGATATGGGGCTGCATTCTCACTGATGGAAACACCTTCGTTGTCGCTCCTTGCTTCATCATATTCCCGTCTTATTGCTCTCAAACTCAAGAGGGACTCTACCATATCCGTACTATCCATCTTGACTTCCCGTTGAAGTCGTAATCCCTCACCAACGTTGTTTTCTTCTTTCAGTGAAATATTTCAACGTTAATTTATCTTGGACGGGATGTGTGTGCTTTAGGGAGGTGTCTCTGTGGTGGAGTCAAGTTCGAAATCGAATACATTTGTATCGACAACCTGACCACCACCATCGTGCCCCAGCCTTCCAACTTAAGGGGGTGGGGTACCCCGCGGACTCCACTCGAAATCTGGTCCGATCGTCCGCTGTTGGCAGACGACCGGTCATCATCCAGAGACACTTGGTCCGATTCACTTAAGTTCATCTCACCTTTTGTACCCGATGGAATGGGCTTGTTACACACTCGGTGGATCGGGATCGCAGATCGATCTGATTCGGTCTTGAATATGAGACCGTGCTGGCTAGGTGTACCTAGGGAGGAACTCTTCACCCCAGGTACGTACAGACCGGAAATACCTCCAAAAGATAAATTCCAATAGGTCTATCGTCCAAACGATCTAGACCAGACCAATCCGAATTAATAGAGGGTAGACCAATCAACCGGTCTAGCCCCTGACCAATATGAGAGAAGACCAAAAACGGTCTAAACTCCAACCAATGTTACAATGAGGCAATATGTCCACGTAAATACCCATTATGCCCGTGAAACTCCACAAACGATATATCCACGTAACGACCAATCCAGTGAATAGCACGTTCCAAACTCACTTGAGTCAAATTGTCGAGATCGCCAAATCGTACTCCCGTCGAGGAACTTCCGGTGGCCAAAGTGCGCGTGCGGCGCGTCCAGACCGGGTATAATAGGCGAGAGGGGATAATTCAACCCTCTGCCCCCAAACACTCCGCGGCGGGCGGAGGCGACTAGTGTACGTGAAAAGAATAACGGCGACCCCTTGCTGCGGTGTAGACCAAGACCAGAAGAGGTTTTTCCACTTATTTCTAGACCAAAAGATTTCTACTTGGAAAATTCGCAACCAAAAGACTTCTACTTGGGAAAATCGCAACTAACCAATAATACTACCTCCCTATGGTCCCTAATGTACCCACACAAAATTATGTGAAATACCCAATGTCAGGTGACTCACCCAAGACCTGCGTTCTTGATACTCCTTGAATCTGATAGGCTAAGAAGCCCCCCTTGTTTAGACCAATCGGAAACTCGACCAACTGCCTTGACCAAAAGTGACCAAATTTGTGGTACATTTCACCACAACCGCCCCTGAGTACGACCGTGTCGCACAACGATTACGGTCTGACTCACCCATCACTCGATCAACTGGACCTTGGTCACTCACACTTCTTCCCCATGGACCAAACATCTTCGACACCTGCGTCAGGTACTGCCTTTACTGCACTTGATCTTCTTATGCTTCCCTTTGACGATTGTTCTTGTTGTTCTTGCAGAAACTCTATGCGTCGAGTCGCCCCACCTTGCTTCGCCTGTCCGGTCGGCTCGGTCTGACAGCCCACGTAACTCTAGTGCACTTCAAACATCGGAAGGGCGTCAGAATGAAGCCGACACGCAGATGCAAGATATGCTTGCAGAAAACATGCGTCTCGGGACCCAGGTGGCCCACCAGGAAACACGAGGTGCGCATCTTTGGTCTTCGTATTGTACTTGTCTTGGCCCTCGTTTGTCTTCAGCTCTCATCCCTCCCAGCGTCGTCAAGGCAATAGGTGCCTTGCTTGATGCCGATAGGCAGTCCGACGATCATGTTGACCAGCTTCGACCAATGTTTGAGGAGCTGGTAAGCGAGCTTCATGAGCTGTCCCGTCTGGAGGCTCATCAGTCCCATCTCCGGGATCAACTTGCACTTGTTCGGCGGTAGCAGCTGGACGGACAGTTTGACGCGACCTCACTGCGCATGCAGGGCGACGACTTCTCTCGATGCATTTCCGAGCTTCAGATTTCAATTCAAGACCAGACCTGGAAGGTCCGGTCTTATCAAGACAAGTCAGACGCTTGGACGCTAGAGTCGGGACGTCGTCAGGTGGCACTAGACCAGTGCCGTCAGCGCTTGATGAACTTGCTGCATCCGTGTTCGGCTGCTTCCTCCAGCATAGATTGGTCTGCGTCGACAACCTTAGTCGCCTCGGAGCAAGACCAAGACCGACATCGTTCATTGGCTGATATTCAGCAGCCCGAAATTGCACAAAAATCGAAAAAGCGCGCGGACGCGCCGGGTAGCTCGAGGGCCCGGGGCACTGCGCGCGGACCAGACTCGGGGGGAAGCGTGCAGTGCCTCATAAGCGAGCCAAGACACAGGCGCTTCTTATGGACTCGGACTAGGACACGGACGAAATCTACAGCCCCTCGGAAAGTCGAGCGCCCTCGCGCCGTACTGCAAATCGCACCAAGCACACAGGGGTCTCGTCCGAGGAGGACTCCAGCGAAGGGTACGGCGATTCCGAGTTTATGGTCGCCATCCAGTCCAAGTCACGAACGAATTTACGTGAAAGTTTCATCCAAGTGGCATCGACATTGGGGTCAGAACAGAAGACCGGTTTGCCAAGTGACGCCACACCAGTATCAAAATCAGCAAAGCCGGCACCTTCGGTTCTCCCCGGGACCTCCGAGCTTCACAAGTACTCTCTACTGAAGAACATGGCGGTTGACACCAGCTCCCTTCCGTCGCGGACGTTTGAAATCACTTTGCCGTGGTCGTCGGGTCAAATCGGCTGTTTGCGCCGGTCTACCCTGACCAAGCAGCTTCTGGCCCGGTCTTTCTCTCGCCCGGACCCCTGGCTTTTTCCACCGGCCAAGAAAACCCCTGCCGCGTCTTCATGAAGGGTGGACTTGATTACGTCGGCGCAGATCTCCCGCCTATACGGCGATGAACCATGGAAAATTTTCGAACACCCCAAGATAGGACTTGTGTTCCGCTTGACTCCGTGGATCGGCACTTTGCTAGGCCGGGTGAAGAATTTCAACAAGATCCACGGCCAAGCAATTTGGGAAGCGTCCCACTTTTTGATAATTCCCCCCGACCGGGTGCGACAAGATCCGGGCCTGGAGACGTTCCAGAGCAAGCGCAAGCGACGTCGAATTCGGGCGGGCGAGGCTTGGCAGTCCCTGTGCCAGTACATTTTGGACGGTATGCGAGCCCGAGAGTGTTACGTCGACGTGTTCTTGTACCCGGTGTCCTCCACATGCCGAGGCGTCGCGTTGAGAAGACCAGACTGCTGGCCGACGAAGGCATATGGTACACCGGTCTTGATTGCGCTGAGCCGGTCGCGGACCTCAAGGATGCTTTGGTCCAGCTTGACCGGAAGGACACCTGGCGTAACCAGTTTCAGGATCAAGTGAGAAATCATCCGTCGATGGTCATCAGCCGTCTGTGGGGAGATATCAAGTGAAGTCGCAGGTAGTCGACCAGATAACTCGTAATACATGTCATCATTTCTTTTTCATATGTCCGATCATCAAATCACTTGAAATAATTTTACCACTCTCTCCATAGTTGCACCGAACACGTTATCGTAAACAGTTCCACCCCCATCACAAAAAATAGTCATCACATTCGTCATTCCGCTACTCCAATTCGTCACAGTTCACCACAATTTCACATCAACTCCGGACCTTCCACATCTTCACACCGGTCTAGACCGACCGATGCTACTGCGTGTCTTGGTATTGGTCTTCATGAGTCTGCATCACTGCGAAGCTATTACGACTGACTCGTTCTCGCTCGAACTCTCGTAGAAGAGCCCCACAACTCAAGTCGAGCTCGTCGACACAAGTTGATTCATCATGGTCCTTCCATCGGACCAGGTACTCTCGGTGAGTCCGACCGAACCTGGTCTTCTTGGTTGACCGAACATCTAGGACCTTCTCCACTTCAAACTCGTCTTCCTCTAATGGTCGTTCCCAACTGTCCTCCGGCAGTAACGCTTCGTCGAAATCAAATCTTTTTCTTCTTCTACCAGACAGGGAGTTTTGGGTCGATCCGGAAATTCTCGGACCAGATTCAACTTGGACACATGCACGATCGGGAAGACCTTGTCATCTGTACCAGTTGTTACTAGAAGGGCAGCGTGCTCACCGATTAGCTCGGCAACACGGAAAGGGCCGTGCCATATGTGAGCCAGCTTCTTCGCATAGCCCTCTTTTACCGGTCTAGGTGTAGCCGTACCCTCGCCCCTGGTTCTATACCGTGGGGTCGGACCTGGTCATTGGACCAGTCTGCCCGGTCTTGTGTTGCCAGACGCAGCTTTTCGTTGACGACTTCTTATGCATGCTGGTAGTGTTTCTGGACCTGAACGCGCCAGCGTCGAGCATCGCGATCGCGGGTCCGGGTGCAACCGATAGGTATCGCAGCTTCCAGTGTCGACCGAGGTTCCCATCTATATGTCAGATAAAAAGGCGTTTCTCCTCGGACCCGATCGGTCGACGAGTTGAGTGCAAACACCAGCCTTTCTGCATACTCGTCCCAATCTCGCTGGTCTGGGTCAGCAACGTACATCTTGATCGCCCTCGTTATGGTCTGCACCATGCGTTCGGCCGATTCATTTGCTTGCGGACGATATGCCATCGTCGCACTCTGTTTCTGGCCCAGCATGTTATTGAACTACCGGAACACCTTGGCCATAAAACCGGGTTCCCGATCGTTTCTGATGACCTCGCTGGCGCCGAATCTTCGTAACACACATTCTTCGTAGTTCTGGGCGATCTGCTCCGCAGACCGAGATGCACTTGCCTTCGCGATAACTAGACCAGTGAACAGGTCTACCCAGATCAGCAGCTCAGTGTTGCCGCGCGTCGATCTAGGCAGTGACGGTATGTGGTCCATCGCTATGACCTGGAAATGGTAGGTAGCTTCGATATTTCCGGGCGATCGCCCCTTGATTACCGGTCTACCCTACCCTTCCGGTCTCGCAATCCGTGCAACAGCCCACATATTTCTACACACTGCGGAAAAGACCTCTCCAGTGGAAGTGGGACCTGATCTTGTGATAGGTCCGGCCTATGCCCTGATGCCCCCCTTCTAGACTCACGTGATAGTGATGAAGGACATCCGGCTGCAGCAACTCGGGGATCACTAATTTCGCCAGTCGGTCCCGGTCTGCACTGTCTTGGTCGGCATCGCGGCAGTAATACAATATTCCATTATCATCTACTTCGTTGCTATCCGCGATCTTGATGCACTCTTTCGCTTGATCGTTCGTCAACTTGGACAGTTCACCACGCAGGTATGTCTTCAGGTTCATAATCCATTCTTCTTCGTGCTGCGCGTTGAGGATCCGTTCTATCATTAACTGTTGCACTCCATATTCGTTCAAACTTTCCTTCGGGAACGGTCGGCGAGTTTCTGAGCTTTCGACCTAGTCGCGACCATCACATGCACCTGGACTGGGGCATTCTTGGGTCCGATCACCTCTGGGAGCCTGTTTATATTTACCAATTCATCCAGAACGGCCTTCTCGGTGATCGTAGCCCCGGACTGGTCTTGCATGGCCTTGGTTGCGAGGTAGTCGGCGCTTCTGTTCCAGTCTCGTTTCACGTGCAATATCTCGTGGTTGGGGTGGTCCTTCAATGCCTTCATTACTCGATCATTTAGTGTCCGTAGTCGTGGAGCCTTGCAGTCGATATCTCCGGTGATCTGCCTGATCACTAGGTTGGAGTCACCGCATATGATGACTCGCCCCTTCTCTTGCGACGACAGCAGGTCCAGACATGGGATTAAACCTCGGTACTCCGCCTCGTTAACCGTAATATCCGGCGTGAAATCAGCAGCGGCTGCAACTATAGACCATTGTGGCAACTTCCACACTATAGCACTATAGGCGCCGACCTTCTTCTTCACGCTTGCCGATCCCTCAAAACTTAAGACCAAGAGCTCTTCGTCATGGTCGACGGTCGGTGGCGGTCTCGAAACCGACTGCCGAGGTTGCTTCCTCGGGGCAATCGCTATCAATGCCTCGTCCACTTCAGACCGAGGGGTGATACTGGCAGCTAATGTGCCCAATATCTCTCCCTCGCCCCCGGTGCACTTAACGACCTCGAGGGTCCACTGCGACAATACCGCCGACCATCTGCCTAGACGTCCGTCCATCCCATTGGCTGATAATAGCCAGGCCAAAGTAGACCGTCTTGACAGGACCTTTATAGGTCGGCCGACCAGCAGGTTCTAACACACATCCAGAATTCGTAGCAACGCCAGAACTTCTTTCTCGACAATTCCATAGTTCACCTCATTTGGTTTTAGCGTTCTGCTCTTGAACGTGACCGGATGGTACACACCATCATGATCTTGTACTAGAGTGGCCGAAATGGCCCAATGACTAGCATATACAATAATGGTCGGGACCTTTTCGGGATCGAAATGGTTCAAAATCGGTGCTGTCACCATCTTAGCCTTCAACATACCAAAAGCAAACTTTGCATGCTTCATATGGTCTTCGGCCTCCACTTGCGGACAATCTGCAGCAAGACCAGAGTCGACGCCCCCATGTAAAGTTGCCCGGTCTTCTTCGCGCAACATATGGTAGTCCACTTCCCGGAGCTCATACAACACAGCCGCGTAGATAGCAAAATATTCGATGAAGCGGATGTAGTAGTTTAAACTTCCTAGGAAGGACTGCATTGCCTTCAGAGACTTGGGAAACGGGAGGTTGCTTAACGAATCCAGGTACTTAGGATTAGCCTCTAGACCATTGTTCGACCATATGACCTAGATAGGCTACCTTGGACATACCCCAAAAACTTTTTATGGCGCTGATAGATAGGTTCCAGAGGTCGCATGTCTCCAACAATCGTTCAACCTTCTCGCACAGATCTTTCCATGACGAGGAAGGTATCAGAATGTCCTCGATGTACGACCGCCTCCCTAGAACGGACGGTCCTCTTTCCCGATCGGGTTCACCCTCTCTAAACACATCATAATTTTCAACAGGGTCCCGATCGGTCTTGATCTTGAAGTGTCCGTACAATGCGTTGTCTATAAGCCTTTGATAGATCTGGGGCGTGTTCTTCAGACCGAACGGCATACGATTCCACTCGAAAAGACCAAACGGCGTCACAAATGCGGAAATCTCACGGGCTCGATCAGTCATCGAGACCACCCAAAATCCACTTGCCATATCTAGCGGACAATACCACAAGGTCTTGTCGAGGTCTTCCAACAGATCATTAATCAGCCGCATCGGGTACACCATGAGTTTAGTCAACCGATTTACCAGCCGATAGTCGATGAATAGCCTAATGTCAACGCCGTTCTTCTTGATAACAACTACAATCGGCGAGGCCCATGGCGAGGTCGACGGTCTAATAATCTTGGTGACCAACAGTCCTTTAATGAGATCAGAAAGCTTTCCACGGTACTGTGGCGCCACGCGTCGACATCGCTGGGCAATCGGCTTTGCATCTCCAACGTCAATAACGCAAATCGCACCACGGGATGCAGGTGGTAAATCATTGCCCTTTCCGATCAGCAGATGTCTTTTCTTCCATATTATATTCTTCAACTGCTCGATCTGGTCTGGACTGTTAAGGTCTTGATCACCCACTTGTAAATCATCCGTTGTAACTTTGGGAGAGTCGGCAGACACTTCAGGGAGGACTGCCATTTGGCTTTCCAGCTCCTGAATGTACTGTTCACCGCCTTCATGTATACAGACTTGTTCATCTTCTGGGGCGATATCACCTAGACCATGTGGACCGGCTGAACGCCCCTGGTCTTGATCGACGGGCTGTCCTTCACTGATATCGGTCTGATTAGGAACACCGTCATGGTCCGACCTAGCAACATCATGTTCCCCTTCTTCCGTTTTTTGTTCCGCTGTCGCCTGGTCTTGTGCTGACACCACGTTGACTAACCTTGGCTCGTCTACTTGATGGTTCACCGTTCCTGGTGACTGCGGCGCCTTTCTTCGGACCAACATCTTTTTTGGGGTGACATAACTTGGTTTTTCCACTAAAGGTGAGGTATCCTCTTCCACCGACCCATCATCGCTGATAAGATCGGTGGTCGATTAGTACGCCAGGTTTTGCCACTCGACATACCGCCTCGACCCAATCGAGACGAACCCCATCTTCCTTGGTACCTTCCCTTCTGCTAACCACATACCGACAATAGTGTTATTGTCCAGTGTCAGCGGCTTGTCACCGATATTAGTAACACGGACAAAATCACGTCGACCAGCACTCTTTACGAAGGTCGAGACCCACCGATCGCCCCTGGTCAACCATAACTTCCTCGAACGAAAACCTTTCTCAACCGGGGTATCGGCAGACCGACCGACTGGGATAGTGAGGTCTTGTTCCCACCGGACCAGATCGGTATACGAACAATACAGAGGTCTCGACCAGCCAACTGGACCTGGACCTCGTCCGGGAGTGTAAGCACTCCATGTGACAGGTCTAGGCGAATACCAGCTGGGACCATGAAATCCATACCTAGTAAAGCGTCCTTACCAGCCAACTTGCCAAACCAAGCGCTGAAAAAGTAGACCAGCGATCCCGACAAAGTAATTTTAACACGCGTTCTTCCTTCGGTCATATAAGAGTTTTCACCGATCCCGACGCATTCTTGTCTCTGGGTATCGTCTATACGACATCCGACCTTACGAGCAAAGGCGGGGTCGATTATCGATACTTCAGCTCCAGAGTCGAACAACATCTTCGCTTTCTGGTTATTAATCTTGCCACAGGCTTTCGCCTGCTTGAACCATTTATCAATCGCGTGATACTTCCAGTATCCGCGGGATTCTCCAGGCAGCAAGTCCAACTGCATAACCACCTTAGTCCGGGAGTACTCATCGGTCTTCAGACTCTAGACCGGATGGTCTCGGTCGACGCAATTTGGAATAGAACGTGTATTGTCGGTCTTATCCTCCTTGTCGACATATGCATAGATGTGAACAGTAGAACGCTCGGCTCGATCCAGATTCCAACCTGGCGAGCGTTCTAGTTTAACACATTTTCTGCTTCCGGCGGCAGCATTCCCGCGTGCTTGTCCGGCACGTACCACTTGCGCATCATGTTAAAAAAATTCTTCAATCTTGCAGTGGCCGGCCTCGTGGATCTCTCCACATGACTTGCATACGAAGAGGCAATGGTCCGTCGGGTGGCCGCGTCTCTCGCACTTCTTGCACACCATCTTCTTCCAGCAGTTTGGACCATCATGTTTGCTCGACCCACAGTGGGAGCACTTCTGACGAGGTCGGTCCGGATCGGACTTGCTTCCGTTCCTTCCCTTCCGGTCTACCTGGTCGGACTTCGACCTGGTCTTCGGGGTAGGTCCCGCAACATAGACGTAACGATACTGGTCTTCATCCGATGACTCCTGGCTGGATTGACTTCCACTTTAACCTTCCGATCCCGTGCTGTCTTCCTCTACGATCGCCTTGACCGCTCGGGTCGGTCTGGTCCAGGGTCTCTTGACCGGATCGGTCTGGGTCTGGGTCTTGGATCGGTAGCGACCTGATCCACAAGCACTCTTCGCCCTCATGCTACGCGACTGCTGTAGCGTCCGTAGAGTCTGTTCAACTTCACCCGCGTCCCTAAGACGCAGCAGAGTAAGCTGGTCCGCCAGTTCTTGATCGTCAAGGGTACTAATATGGTGACCCACATGTTCTAAGGCGGCACCGTTCGGCGGGTTATTATCTTTTATTGTTATGTCGGCGCGAAGTGCAGCCACGTTCAACCGATGCAAACACTCGATCGGTGTTTCGTCGGCCCGCTTCTGCATATGGTGGTACTTACGGGCGCTTGAAAATCCGGAGTTACAATATTGACTTTCAAACTCCGAACATAACAGGTACCAGTCAGACCGGACATCCCGAACGAACTGTTGGATCCAGTTGGACGCCGGTCCTTTCAACAAATCCCGGAGAATCAGACACCTTTCACTTTTCAGGGTCTGGTCTCGCAGGAACGCAGACTTGACCCGACCGAACCAAGACCGAGCCTGGTCTTAATCAGCATCCTTGCCAGTGAAGACCTTTAGGTCGGTCGTCGCGGCCATACGGATGCGCGGAATCGCAGCAGATCCAAAGTCGTAAGAAATGGTGGAGGCTAGGTTAGCCTTGCGTGGCTTGCCAGCGCCCGTACCGTCTGACCCACAGTGGTAGTCAAGACCGCCGACCGACTCCATGTCACAGTCACTTGTCTTGCTTGGTCTACGCGGTCTGGCCGGTTGCGGCTTGCGCTTCCCTTTGTCGACTTGCTTATCACTTCGAGTGGGCTTGTCCCCAGATGATACCGATTCCATATCTACATCTCGGCAAACATTGGAACTTTGCTGGGTAGACCGGTCTTGGACATGTGAGCGCAGAGGTGGTCTAACCCGGTCTTCCATGAAACGGTCCATCATCGTCTCAAACATGGCTTGGACGTTAGCTGGAGTCATGGGCAACGTGTTTATACCCTCCTTTTGCGGAACTGAGGCCTGTGGGGGTCGCTGGAGCCCCGACTGGCAAGCAGCCCTTTGCTGCCGCATGTCCCTTTTTTGTTCTGGCTGGGTATGGTCCACCCCCATGGTCATCCGCTCGACACCAGTCTCCAACTCGGATGAGCTGTTCGAGGACGGTGGAGATTGATAAACCTATTCGTCATCAGAACCAATGTCAACAAGCGCTGTGGAGAATTCAGCGACCTTCACTGCTGCGGTGGGAGTTGGGCGGCGAACCGCCCCCACCAGTGGGACCAAATGGTCGTGGAAGGTCGTCATCGACGATTTCAGCATCCAAGTCTCAAATTCAAATAGTTTTTGGACATCGGCGAGGTTCTGCATTTTAATGCCAACCTCCGCCAACATCGCCACCAAGTTCTTCACCAACAGTAATGGGCGATCACTCTGTATCGGCTCGGTAATAGGACCGAGAAGATGGTCGGGGATCCGGAGGTTCAATACCCGAAAGACCACGTCAAAGCGAACAAATCGTTTCAGCTAAAAAATGTAATACATCTTGTTTAGGTCTTCTTCGCTGATGCCTCCATCTCCGACCTGCGACTTCTCTTCGAAGTCTTCTTCGTCGGCCGGCGTTCCCAACCCTTTCTTGGGAATCTTGGGGACCTTGGGGAGGTTGTTCTGATCGTCCTGATCAGCCTCCAAGTATTTTTCGTCTTGCAATTTTTCATCAACTTGTTTATGCACATACATAGGATCAGGACAAATGTCCTGATCCTTTCCGGAACTATAGCAAGACTTGCTATAGTCCCGATCGGCTCCGGTGGGAGCCTTTTGGGGAGGAAAAAATTATTAATCCCGATATGGTCCTCCACCAGGCCAGATCGGACATCGCCATCTTTATCAACAACGAAGACGTAAGGTGATAGCCCTTTCCTTACGCCCTCTCCAGAACGATTCCAAATTCAAATCTTCAAATTCAATCTTTGATGACACCGCGGTGATATCCACGATCACCAAGTGATCCGGGCACGCGCACCATTGTGGTGGAGTCAAGTTCGAAATCGAATACATTTTTATCGACAACCTGACCACCACCATCGTGCCCGGCCTTCTAACTTACGGGGGGGGATACGCCGCGGACCTCCATTCGAAAATTGGTCCGATCGTTCGCTGCTGGAAGACGATCGTTCATCATCCAAAGACACTTGGTCGGATTCACTTAAGTTCATATCACCTTTTGTACCCGATGGAATGGGCTAGTTACACACTCGGTGGATCGGGATCGCAGATCGATCTGATTCGGTCTTGAATATGAGACCGTGCTGGCTAGGTGTACCTAGGGCGGAACTCTTCACCCCAGGTACGTACAGACCGGAAATACCTCCAAAAGATAAATTCCAATAGGTCTATCGTCCAAACGATCTAGACCAGACCAATCCGAATTAATAGAGGGTAGACCAATCAACCGGTCTGGCCCCTGACCAATATGAGAGAAGACCAAAACCGGTCTAAACTCCAACCAATGTTACAATGAGGCAATATGTCCACGTAAAGACCCAATATGCCCGTGAAACTCCACAAATGATATATCCACGTAACGACCAATCCATTGAATAGCACGTTCCAAACGTACTTGAGTCAAAGTGTCGAGATCGCCAAATCGTACTCCCGTCGAGGAACTTCCGGTGGCCAAAGTGCGCGTGCGGCGCGTCCAGACCGGGTATAATAGGCGAGAGGGGATAATTCAACCCTCTGCCCCCAAACACTCCGCGGCGGGCGGAGGCGACTAGTGTACGAAAAGGGAAGAACGGCGACCCCTTGCTGCGGTGTAGACCAAGACCAGAAGAGGTTTTTCCACTTATTTCTAGACCAAAAGATTTCTACTTGGAAAATTCGCAACCAAAAGACTTCTACTTGGGAAAATCGCAACTAACCAATAATACTACCTCCCTATGGTCCCTAATGTACCCACACAAAATTATGTGAAATACCCAATGTCAGGTGACTCACCCAAGACCTGCGTTCTTGATACTCCTTGAATCTGATAGGCTAAGAAGCCCCCCTTGTTTAGACCAATCGGAAACTCGACCAACTGCCTTGACCAAAAGTGACCAAATTTGTGGTACACTTCACCACATCTCACTAGTCACTTCTTGGTATTGAATGTTTGTGAGTCGAGATTGCTTCGACCGAATTTAGTTTAGTAAGACTCCCGGACAATCAGTTAGCAATAGCGTCCACTAGGCTTTATTTAGTAGAAAATTCCGTAACTCCAGTATCCCACAACAACTTCACTCAACCCTCCATAATCCGATTACGGTCGAGGTGGCCGTCGCGAGTTGGCCGTCGCGGGTCCCTCCTGATTGGTCGAAAATTCTCACTTAAATCAATAGAATCTCGTACATCATTTCCACTGAACCCCCCATAATCCGATCAGGGTCGAGGTCGCCGTCGCGAGGTGGCCGTCGTGAGTCCCTCCTGATTGGTCGAAAATTCTCAACTAAATCAATACAATATCGTACACCATTTCCACTCAACCCTCCATAATCCGATCTGGTCGCGAGGTAGCCGTCGCGAGGTGGCCGTCGCGGGTCCCTCCTGATTGGTCGAAAATTCTCACTTAAATCAATAGAATCTCGTACATCATTTCCACTGAACCCCCCATAATCCGATCAGGGTCGAGGTCGCCGTCGCGAGGTGGCCGTCGTGAGTCCCTCCTGATTGGTCGAAAATTCTCAACTAAATCAATACAATATCGTACACCATTTCCACTCAACCCTCCATAATCCGATCTGGTCGCGAGGTAGCCGTCGCGAGGTGGCCGTCGCGGGTCCCTCCTGATTGGTCGAAAATTCTTTTTTCTTAAAATGTCAACATTACACACCAATTCCCGGCCGACCGTATTCATTCTTCACAGGTATTACGCGCACTCTCATGACTCATGCATGAACTTCTGGCCTCCAGGATAGTCACAGTATATGACCCCCTTCCGTAGGCATCCTTTGGCCCCAGTTATCCAACTTCTGCTTCTTTCTTCCTTCGTATACGTTGTCTTTTCATGCAACAGGTAGCTCACTCATTGGCTCGTCACCCTGGTGAATCCATTTATACTGTCCGGGTCTACTCGTTCACGTTGTACGGTCTGTCTTGCTCTCATCTTATCAAATCCCAACTAACTGACTTGCAGCGCAATTTCTTCCCCATCCTTCTGATCACTATATAGGTGTTGCTCCTCAATAATTCAACTTAATACCCCTTGTATAAGGTTATCAGCGACGTCCAGTTTTGTCGGCTCATGGCATTTTTTTTTCTTAATAACATCTCGTGACTCTGCATAAATTTTGCATCCGTTAGACCTGATAGGTCTTGTTGGATATCTCCCGTAAAATCGTCCTCGATGCTCTGATTTTCTTCATTTTATGTTACAATGACCTACAGGTTTCACACCTTTAGTACCCTGACAGGTTTCTCTTTGTACGATCTTTGTTGTTGTCGCACAGGTTTCACACCTTTGGCACCCTGCCAGGTTTCTCTTCGTACGCTTAGTTTGGCCGCACAGGTTTCACACCCTTAATACCCTGATAGGTTTCTCTTC
>CM047580.1:43880521-43900835 GCA_026184515.1 Peronosclerospora sorghi | reverse complement strand
GGCCGTCGCGAGGCGGCCGTCGCATGTCACTCCTGATTGGTCAAAAATGTCACTTATTTTTCCACATTCATACCAATCACCAACAAATTAGCCGTGGGTGAGTTGGCCGTCGCGAGTTGGCCGTCGCGAAGTCACTCCTGATTGGTCAACAATTCCACTTATTTTTCCCACATTCATACCAATCACAAACAAATTAGCCGTGAGCGAGTTGGCCGTCGCGAGTTGGCCGTCGTGAGTTGACCGTCGCGAGGTGGCCGTCGCGAGGTGGCCGTCGCATGTCGCCTCTGATTGGCTAAAAATATCTTTTCCACAATAAAAGATTTAACCACTTGAAAACAATCGAGAACAACCAAGCCGATCAACTGGGGCAGCCGAGGGCGCATAACTTTTCGTTGGCTTCACCGCCATGAAGGGACCCGCCGTTGTACTAGTAAGTTGCGCCTATTTCTTGGCTCCCTTATGCACTGCTGACAATTCGTCTTCACAATTTGTTTGTCTTGTTATATCATGTGCCCTAGCGCCCCTTTGTTGTTGAGTATGATACCAAGGGCCCATGACTTTTCGTTGGCTTCACCGCCATGAATGGACCCGCCGTTGTACTATTAAGTTGCGCCTGTGTCTTGACTCCCTTATGCACTGCTGAAAGTTCGTCTTCACAATATATTTGTCTTGTTATATCATGTGACCTAGCGCCCCTTGTTGTTGAGTATTTGACCAAGAATCAGCGACGGCGGCTCAAGAAGCGTAGCGAAAATTTTGACACACTCCCTCGCCTCTCTGAGTTAACTGAATTTCAACGCAAACACGCCATCCAATTACGCGCCGGACTATAGCAGCCGTCATGAGTGGAAGAAAACACCAATTCCGATAAACGAGACTACCCGTAAACAAGGTGTGAGAGCTCTACTTAGCTGATTCAGGGATGCAGTGTCAGGAAATGTGCGAGTATGCTGCGGCCGAGTTGTGCGGCCAGATTGCTTCGATTTGTTTTATTGGTGACAAAAGTGTCTAAAGTGGGGCTCGAGAAGCATGAGCTGCTGCTGAATGTACTAATGAACGCTCTCGTTGTCATGACCACGGAGCCTACGGTCACTCTGGATGCGACTGAGGATCTGCGTTTCGTCAATCGTTCGTTTGTGGCTGATGGTCATATGCGCTTCTTTGCGGGATTTCACATGATTAAATCGGATGGATATGTTGTACGGCCATTTATTGTCACTGACCTCTTTTTGCGCGGACTGTTAGCTGGAGACAAGTATTTTTTTCTAAGCAACTTTCCAAATGTTGCAATCCGTGGCATGGAGCAAAATACATTGATGAGCAGTATAATACGGCTACAAGGTGGAGATATGCGCAAGGTAAAGGTTTCGATCCAATTCCCATCACCAACAGGGATGGAAATGACTGATCCAGAACTCACAATGCAAGAACTCTTGCGTACTGCGTATACGACCCAATGCCAGGTCCGCATGCAAGCCAGCTAACATCGTGCTACACTAAGTGTTCGTATTGTTCACCTATCAAAGGCATGACACAATCTTTGTCACTAATATTCAGTGTTTGAACGAATCACCAGCGTAAAAAACGTCATCGTGCTAGTATGCAGTGTTTGGCGAGATAAAATATACCAAGCATTGATAACTACCATAGTCCATCTTTTATATACTGTAAATATAGCTTCCACTTCACCACAGAATGCTATGCGAAGAAGTTAGCTCACATGTGGCACGGTCTTTTCCGTGTAGCAGAGCCGATCGGTGAGCATGCTGCCTGTCTGATCACGATCGGCACAGATTACAAAGTTTTTCCGATCGTGCACGTGTCCAAGCTGAAGCTGGTCAGAGAATTCCCCGATCGACCTAAAATGCTCTGTCTGGTGGACGAAGCGGATAGATTCGATTTTGATGAGGCTCTGCTGCCGGAGGACAGTCGGGAAAGGCCATTGGAAGAGGAAGCATTCGAGGTGGAAAAGGTTCTGGATGCCCGATCGGTCAAGAAGAACCGGTTACGGCCGCACCCACTGAGAATATCTGGTCCGCTGGAAGGAACATGATGAAGAAACTTGGACTGACGAACTCTACCTAAATTGTGGAGCACTGCTACGAGAGTTCGAGCGAGAACGAGTCAGTAGGAATCGCTTCGCAGTGATGCAGACCCACGAAGATCAAGACACACAGTAGCGCCGATCAGTATATCGATCGGTGTGAATATGTGTGAGGTCAGAATTTTGTGAATTTGTGATGAACTGTGATGAACCGTGACGAACTGGAGTACTGTAATGACGGACGTGGTGATGATTCTCGCGATATGGATGGAAGCTGTATATGATAACGTGTTGGTACAAGTTCGGAGAAAGTGATGGAATTTGGTCAAATGATTGGATGATCAGGAATGTGAGAAGAATGATGACATGTATTACGAATTATCTGGTCAGATAACTGCTTCATCAAGGATCATTATCGACCCACAGACGGCCGATAGTCAGCGCCGGATGGTCTTCGATCTGGTTCTGGTACTGATTGCGCCAGGGCTCCTTTCGATCGATCTGGTCCAAAGCGTCCTTGAGGTCGGTGACCGGCTCGTCACAATGAAGACCGGGATACCAGGCGCCGTCGTCAGCTAGCACCCCGCCTTTCTCAACCCGACGTTTATCCATATGGAGAACCACAGGATACAAGAAGATATCGAGGTCGCATTTGCGGGCCAGCATCCCTCCCAGAACAAATTGGCATAGGGTCTGCCAGGCCTCGCCTGCCCGACTTCGGCGCATCTTTCGGTTTCTCTGGAACAAGATCAGGCCTTGATCATGTTGTACTCGACCAGGAAGCACTAGATATTGCGTAGACTCCCAGATCGCTTGGCTGTAAGTTTCGTTGAAAGCGTTCACTCGACCTAGGAACGAGTCGATCCACGCAGTCGACGCGAACATGGACCCCAGCTTGGGGCGGACGAATACCTTCCATGGCTCATCTTCGTACAGACGGGCGATTTGTGGTGCTGTGAGTAGGTCCTCCCGCCATGCAGAAGCGTCAGGAGTATTGGGAGCTGGAGGAAAAAGCCAGTAGTCCGGGCACGACAGATCGGGCTAATATCTGCTTGGTCAGGGAATACTGGTACAAGCTACCGATCTGCCACGATGAGCATGGCGAAGTGGCATACGAAGTCAGCGATGGGAGAGGCCGACCTCCAGCCAACAACACAACCCTTTCAATCGGGCGTGCTTGTGCAGACCATATCTGCCGGGATGGAACGAAGGTACCGATCCGGTCGACCCGCATGTCGGTGCAGCACCATCACCCTTGTAGCTGATCAGCTTATTAGCCCCCGATGCGGGCTTCGCGAAACGGAACCTCGGCGTCGATCTGAACGGGACTTGGATAACGCAGTCATCAAGAATTTGGAATCGCTCGATCCGCACCCCCCCCCGAGTCCTCTCCGGATGAGACCTCTATGCTCTTGGTGTGCGCGGCACGGGAGGCGCGAGGGCGCACGAGATTTAGTGGCGATAGACGCGTCATCTGCGACCGATTTGGGGCTTGGGAGATGCTCCGGCGTCTTGGCTTTCTTTTGGGGCACCGCTCGCTTCTCCTAGATTTCGGAGTCGCGCGCTATGCCCCGCGCCCTTGAGCTCTTCGGCGAGTCCTTACGTTTTTTGGACTTGGAAGTTTTCAAAATTTCGGGTGGGTCACTTTTGGCCAATGAGTGGCGTCGGGTCCGGTCATGATGCAGACCGACCAGAACGGCCGATGCAGACCGTTCAGCATTAGATCGGGCAGCCGGACGCCGATGCAACAAGTCAGTAAACTGCTGGTAGCATCGATTTACGGCCGCCCAGCGACGATTTGATTCCTGGGTCATAGCGTCCGATCGGTCCTAGAAGGACTCGACCCTTCCGATTTGCTCCCGGACCACGACCTTTAACTTGCTGATCTGCCTCTCCAGGTCACCATGTTGGGTGCGGAGTAAGGTCCGATCGGACTGGTCCTCTAACATCTGTCGGTCAACCACCGCGAGCCGTTCCAGGAGATGATATCGGTAGGCCTCCAAGCGGGATATATCATGTCGTGCGACGATCAGCCCGTCCAAGATCGGTCGGAGATGATCGCGATGATCATGAGACTGCGGATCAGCCGTGAATAAGGCGTCGAATGTTTTGGCGATATCGGCGGACATGAAAAAGAAAGTCAGACCAGACCCAAGATGGAAACAGACCGATCGACCTACCTCGCGTTGCTTGTTGGACGATCTGGGCCCGGAGATGTGCGTTTTCAGCAGTCACCTCCTGCAACTTCGTGGACATGTGGATCAACATATCCACCTCCTTCCGAAGTTGCAGGGGTGAAGAATTCTTGATGTCTAACTGGGACTGGAGATCACGGACCGTCTTCCGGAGCCGATCGGCCTCGATCTGATGCCGGTCCGGTGTATCGGACCCGGGAGTGCTGAGTGGAGTGCTGAGTGGGCTGTCAGATCGGGCCGATCTGGTCGGCGAAATAAGATGGGGCGATGAGAAACGCAGGGCACCTGCAGCAAAGAAGGTCAAGAAAGGTCACAAGGAGATCGGGTGTGCAAGGCAAGTATCTGGTGAAGGTGGACTCGGAGACCTGTCCATTGGCGAAGTCCGCTTCTATGAAGATATAGATATGATGAGGTCGGGTCGCTACCGTTGAGCGGCTGCGACACGACTCAGGGGCGGCTGTGGTGAAGCGGACCCAAGAATTTTGGTCGTTTCTGGTCAGCAGAAGACCGATCGGCTTATCAGCGATCGGATTGGTGGCAATCCAGGAGGATTTTAAGCCGGTCATGTGCAAGGAGTGTCAAGAACACGGATTTGGGTAAGTCACATGAGTTTGCGTGTACGACATATTTTCATCTTTGGTACATATTGGGGACTATAGGGGGTAGGTAGTTTTTAAGTTTGGGTTTTGCCAAGTTTGAGTTTTGCTTCGTAAAGGTTTTGGCTTTAGCTTCGTCTAAGAAACCGTTGGACCTCTAACTCAACCGGGGTCGTTTCGCCTTTCACGTCAGTCGCCGCTGCACGCCGCAGAATGTTTTGGGAGCGGAGGATCGAGTAATCCCCTCCAGATCATTATACCCGGACGGGACGCGTCATAGACGCATTTGGCCCGCCGGAAGTCCCTCGACGGGAGTGCACTTTGGTCGACCTCTCAAGTTTAAGTTGCACACGTTTGGAACGTGCTATTACGTCTATTAGATTATTTCGTGGAGATATCGTTCGTAAAGTGTGTCACGTTCTCATTTGAATCTCCCTATTGGAATATTGGACCCTTTTGGATTACTGGAGTTTATCTCCCATATTGGTCGGGCTTTATGATCGGATCAGCGATCTGCCCTCTGGAGTATACTCAATTCAATTATAACTGGTCTACCCGTACCCAGGGTGAAGAGTTCCACCCAGGGTACATTACCCAGCACGGTCTACCACATTTAGACCACAAGTCAATTCCTAGCGCCGATCCGCCGAGTGTGTTACCAGCACAATCCATCGGGTACACAAGATGAGATGCAGAACAAATCGGACCAGGCGTCCTGTGTTGATGATCGGTCGTCTGTCAGCAGCGGACGATCCGATCGGATCGAAGGCGAAGGTTCGCGGGGTACCTTCCCCCCCCGTAAGTTGGAAGGCCGGGCACGATGGTGGTCAGGTTCTCGACACTACGGTGTTCGATTTTGAACTTGACTCCAACACACGATCGGTTGATCTAGAGACGACGCAAGTCGTGACGAGTACCGATCAACCCTTCCAACATTGTTTGGAGCAGATCGAAGTGGCCCTGCACCTGCCGAACGGTATCGACAAGTGTTTGCACGGCCGGAAAGATATCGATCTCCAGTGGATCTACATACAGAAGGAAGTTAAGATCGATCTAAAGTGGAGTTAACCGTGAATTGGCATACCTGATAGGTTTTGTTGCGGAACCAAGTCCTTGAGAAGTTTATTCTCGGCCATCAAGTATGAAAAATCAGCTTGTATAGCATCGATCAGCTTGGAAAGTCGTTTTGAGTCCCGGCGCATTTTCTGGAACGCGGTGTTGGTCACAATCTGCTTTTCGTGCGCAACTTTCTACTCCTTTTGGAGCGCATCAATGGTTTGTTGGGACCGATCGACCTCGCCTCGGTGCTCATCTTGTTCACCGACAATTGGAGTGTCGCCCGAGCCGTCTGAATGGTCCGATCGGTTAGAATTTTGAAGATGCGGAGAGGGCGGGCATCGATCGCCTACGAAGACAAATGTTAGTGAAGATGTGGCGATCAGAAGTCAAGTGGGTTTACCTGGTACATTGGACTTGGAAGATCGCATGGAATTAAAGACTGTTTGTGAGATCGGGCCGCTACCGTTTTGCGGCTGCGACCAGACTAAGGGGTGGCTGTGGTGAAGTGCAATTGAAACTATCGACCAATTTGTACCAGTGTACCAGTTGTCAAGGCAGATCGATCGGGTTGGCTGAAACGACGGAGTGTTTTGGGCCAATCGTGTGCTTGGAGTGTTTTGTACTCATATTTGATGTAAGGTACACGGTTTACATGTAGTTTACATATTGAATTTTAATTGTTTTGTTAAATACAGTGTTCGTATTACATTGGGTTGCGTATGTCGCCAGTGGCTCCGTAGGAGTTATTGGGAGCTCTTGCTCATTTAATCCCGGCCAGGACAGAGCTCCACCTGAAGTCCCACGACGGATAACTCCCATTACGTTCACTCACCCCTCAATTTCGGCCAAGTTAAGGAGACGTGTTTATTTGGATGGGTTTTTCGTCGATATCTGCGATCAAGTCCCTGGAATGACTGGATTACTCATCGCGATCTGCGATCAAGTGCCAGGACTATTATTGGCTGGATTACTCATTGCTTTTGCAATCAAGTACCAGAAACCCCATTGGCTGGATTACTCACTGCTACGTGCAGTCAAGTTCCAGGTTTAATTGCATTCGGGGTGAAGATTTCTGCTTTGTTTTCCGATAGGCCATATTGAATTAACTTTTCGTTGGAATTTTGGATCATTACCCCAGAAGTGGTATACCCGTACCGACACCTACTAAAGTCTTCACTAAGCGACGGTCCACCAAGTGTGTAGCCACCCATACCAATGGATACACAAGATGAGACACCAGAAGAATCGGAATAGGCGTCCTGTGTGCCGATCGTCACCCAGAAGAAGGTCCGCGGAGTACCCCCTTCGTTAATTGGTCGGCTGGGCGCGATGGTGTTTCAGTTCCGGACACTTCGATGTTCTATTTTGAACTGGACTCCACCACAGAAATGCTTATCTGGATTGACTTGTTCAAGGGGTTAGTAATTGCGAAAGCCAGCGCCTCTCGGTCCGCAGAGCAGATATCCCAAAGCTATGAAGAATATGTTCAGAAGATTTGGTGTCATTGAAGTTATCATACACGATCGTGAATCCGGTTTTATGGACGAAGTCTTCCGATCGTTTAACAACATGCTAGGCCAGAAACAAAGCGCGACGATGGCATATCGTCCTCAAGCAAATGGAACGGCTGAACGCATGGTGCAAACGATAACAAGGGCTAATAAGATGTATGTGGCCGATCCAGATCAGCTCGATTGGGACGACTATGCCGAGAGATTATGTTCGCGCTAAACTCTTCGATCGACCGAGTCAGAGTGGAAACACCTTTCTATCTATCGTATGTATGGAATACACGATCGAAACCGAAGCAGCAGTGCCGATCGGTTGTACTCGGACTCGTGATCAGGACGCTCGTCGCTGGCGTATAAAAGTCCAGAAGCATTACCAACCGAAAGAAGTGTTTAATGAGAAGTTACGTCAAGCGAAACAAGGACGAGCGGAACGGAACAACGAACAGGTCCTCCCTCATGTTATTGAGCCAGGGGCAAAAGTATGGCTATACCTCGATCGGGCAAGGAAGGCTGCGCTAAAAAATTAGCTCACATGTGGCACGGTCTTTTCCGTGTGTCAGAGCTGATCGACGTACATGCTGTCTGCCTAATCACGACTGGTACGAACTAAAAAGTTTTTCCGATCGTCAATGTTTCCAAGTTTAAGCTGGTAAGAGATTTCCCAGATCGGCCCAAAAAGCCCTGTCTGGTGGACGAATCGGCCAGATTCGACTTTGACGAAGCTCTATTGCCCGAAGACAGTTGGGAAAGACCACTGGATAACGATGCGTACGTAGTGGAGAAAGTACTACATCAGATCGTTCAAGAGAACGCGTTCTGGTCGGAATCATCGAGAATACCTGATCCATTGGAAAGATCATGAAGAAACAAGTTGGATACACGACTCGATCTGAAGTGTGGTGCGCTTCTAAGAGAGTTCGAACGAAATCGAGTAAGGTAGAATCGTTTCGGAATGATGCAACTCACGAAGTTGAAGATCAAGACTCACAGTAACATTCGTCGGCATGATTTGATACCGATTGACGTGAATATGTGTGATTTTTATATAATGATTATTTGGTGGAGTCAAGTTCAAAATCGAACACCGTAGTGTCGGGAAACTGACCACCATCGTGCCCGGATTTCCAACTTATGAGGGGGGGGGTACCCCGCGAACCTTCTACTACAATCCGATCTGATCGTCCCCTGCAAGCAGACGACCGATCATCAGCATAGGACGCCTGGTCCGATTCGTTCGTCATCTCACCTTGTGTACCCGATGGAATGGGCTGGTAACACACTCGTTGTATCGGTGATGGGAATTGATACGAGGTCTAAAAACGTGAGACCGGGCTCGGTAATGTACCCGGAGTGGAACTCTTCACCCTGGGTACGGGTAGACCTGTTATACTCCAAATTAATATACTTCAAAGGGCAGATAGCTCAATCGATTGTAGAGCCCAACCAATACGTGAAATAAAGTCCAATACTCCAATATAGAGATCAAAAAAGAACGTGATAAACTCCACGAACGATATCTCCACGAAATAATTCATTAACTTGATTACACGTTCCAAACGTGTGCAACTTGGGCTTGTGAATCCGACCAATGTGTACTCCCGTCTAGGGACTTCCGGCGGGCCAAGTGCGTCTGTGACGCGTCCCGGCCGTGTATAATGAGCAAGAGGGGATTAATCGACCCTCTGCTTCCAAAAACTCTGCGGCGTGCAGAGGCGACTGATGTACAGTGTGAAGAAACGACTTCTTATTGAGTGTTAAAGGCTACAAATTAACGACTATGTAAAACCAAAACTATCCCCCCTATGGTCCCCAATATGTACAAACGTAAAAATATGTAAGTACACGCCATATCATGTGACTTACCAAAATCCGTGTTCTTGACACCTCTCGCACACGATTGGCCCAAAAACCTCCTTGATTTTCACCAATCTGAACGCCGATAAGCCGATCGGTGTGCTGCTCACACAAAGCGACCAAAATTCTTGAGTCCGCTTCACCACAGCCGCCCCTGAGTCTGGTCGTAGCCGCGAAACGGTAACGACCCGATCTCACCATATCCTAGATCTTCGCAGAAGCGGACTTCACCGATGGACAGATCTTTAAGTCCACCTTCGCCAGGTACTTGCCTTGTACACCTGATCGTCTTGTGACCGCTCTTGACATTCATTGCTACAGGTGCCCAGCATTCCTCATCGCCCCATATCAATTCGCCTACCAGATCGGACCGATCTGATAGCCCTTACAACACTACAGAGTCCGACGCACAGGATGGGGGTCAGATCGAGGTCGATCAGCTCCAGAAAACAAGTCAGGGAGCTCCAGTCCCAGTTGGCCATCAAGGATTCTTCGCTCCTGCAACTTCGGAAGGAGGTAGACACTTTGATTCCTATATCCACGGAATTGCAAGAGGTGATCGCCGAAAACGCACATCTCCGGGCCCAGATCACCCAGCCAACAACGCAAGGTAAGCCGATCGGTCTGTTTTTCGTCTTGAATCTGCTCTAACCTTCTTTCGCATGCAGATAGGCTGCCCACCGACATCGCCAAAGAGTTTGACGCTTTACTCGCGGCTGATCGGCAGTCGCATGACCACTGCGATCAGCTTCGACCGATCTTGGAAGGGCGGATCGTCGCACGGCATGATCTGTCACGCTTGGAGGCCTACAGGTCCCACCTCTTGGAACATCTCTCGGTGGTCAACCGGCAGAGGTTGAAGGATCAGTCGGACTTTACTCCGCACCCAACATGGTGACCTGGAGAGACAGATTGGCGATCTGCAGGTCGTGGTCAGGGAGCAGATCGGGAAGTTCGAGCCCTTCCAGAGCCGATCGGACGCCTGGACCCAGTAGTCAGACCGTCGCTGGGCGGCCGTAAATAGGTGCTACCAACAGTTGACCGACTTGTTGCACCGGTGTCCGGCTGCAGGATCTAGCGTCGACCGATCGGCATCGACCGCTCTGATCGATCTGCACCAAGATTGGACCCGACGCCACTCATTGGCTGAAAGTAAGCACTCCAAATTTCCGAAAACTTCCAAGATGCGTAAGGAGGCGTCGAAGGGCTCAAGGGCGCGGGGCATAGCGCGCGACTCCGAGCCCGAGGAGAATCGAGCGGTGCCCCAGAAGAAAGCCAAGACGCCGGCGCATCTCCTAAGCCCGAGATCGGACGCAGGTGACACGTCTCTCATCACCAAATCGCATGCGCCCTTACGACCCCACGCTGCACGCACCAAGCGTATAGAGATCTCCTCCGGAGAGGAATCGGGGGACGGATCGGAAGATTCTGAGTTCTTGATCACTGCTTTATCCAAGTCCCGATACGATCAACGCCGAGGTCCTGTTCCTGCTAAGCCTGCATCGGGGGCTGATAAGGTAATCAGCTCCCAGGGTGATGATGCTGCACGAACGCGCGAGTCAACCGGATCGGTGCCTTCGTTTCAGCCCGTCACATTCAGTATGCGCAATCACGCCCGATTGAAAGGGTTGCTGATGGGAGGTCGACCTCTTCCAACTCTGACTACAGATGCCACTTTGCCATGGTCATCGTGGCAGATCGGTAGCTTGCACCTATCAGCTCTGACCAAGCAAGATCTAGCCCGGTCGATGTCCCGACCAGATTTCTGGCTCCTCCCTCCGGCTTTGAAAACCCCTGACCCGTCTGCGTGGCGGGCAGATCTGGTCACGGGCCGCAAATCTCCCGTCTGTATGCATATCGACCATGGGAAGTGCTGTTCAGAGCCAAGTTGGACTCCATGTTCGTGTCGACTCTTTGGATCGATGCGCTTCTGGGTCGAGTTCGGGCTTTTAATACAGCCCACTGCCAGGCGATCTGGGAGTCTACCTGTTATCTCATACTTCCCGCGGGTCGGAAGTTACGTGACCAAGACCTGATCCTGTTTCAGAAGCGTCGGAAACAGCGCCGTAGTCGTGCTGGCGAGGCTTGGCTGGCCCTATGCCAGCTTATTCTGGAAGGGATGCTGGACCGCGAGTGCTACATCGACATCTTCCATTATCCGGTGTTTATTCATATGGCCAAGCGTCGCGTTGAGAGCCCCGGGGCGTTGACTGAGGACGGCATCTGGTATACCGGCCTTCATTGCGACGGTCCGGTCGTAGACATGAAGGACGCATTGATCCTGATCGATCGGAAGGAGCCCTGGCGTAATCAGCATCGGCGGGACCAGATCGAAGACCATGCGGCATTTACTATCGGTCGTTTGTGGAGTGATTGCTACTCTTGATGCGTCAGATAGCTGACAAGATAATCCATAATACATGTCATCACTCTTTTAAAATTCCTGATTACCTGATCACTTGACCAAATCTCGTCACTTTCTCCAAACTTGTACCAACACGTTATCACACACAGTTTCCAATCACACCACGAAAATTATCGCCACGTTCTTCACTCCAGTTCATCACAGTTCGTCACGCTAGTTCACAATAATTCAGACCTTACACATATTCACACCGATCGATATACTGATCGGTGCTCCTGCGCGTCGTGATCTTCATCTTCATGAGTCTGCATCACTGCGAAGCGATTTCGACTGACTCGCTCTCGCTCGAACTCTCGTAGCAGTGCTCCACAATTTAGATCGAGTTCGTCGATCCATGTTGCTTCGTCATGATCCTTCCAGCGGACCAGATATTCTCGGTGGGTGCGACCGAAACGCGTCTTCTTGACCGATCGGACAGCTAGCACCTTTTCCACCTCGAATTCATCCTCTTCCAATGGCCTTTACCAACTGTCCTCCGGCAGCAGAGCCTCATCGAAATCGAATCTCTCCTCATCGTCTACCAGACAGGGAATTTTAGGCCGATCGGGGAACCCTCTGACCAGCTTTAGTTTGGACACCTGCACGATCAGAAAAACTTTATAATCCGTGCCGATCGTGATCAGACGGGCAGCATGCTCATCGATGAGCTCTGCTACACGGAAAGGACCGTGCCTCATATGAGCCAACTCCTTTGCATAGCCTTCCTTGACCCGATGGAGGTATAACCATACCCTCGCCCTTGGTTCAATACCATGAAGGCGTACCTGATCGTTATTTCGATCTGCTCGATCTTGCGTGGCCTGACGCAACTTTTCATTGACGACTTCTTTGGCATGCTGATAATGTTTCTGGACCTTCTTGCGCCATCGACGGGCATCGCAATCGCGGGTCCGAGTGCAGCCGATCGGTATCGCCGCTTCAAGTGTCGATCGAGGGTCCCATCCATACGCCAGATAAAAATGCGTTTCTCCTCGGACCCGGTTGAAGAGTTGAGTGCGAATACCAGTCACTCTGGATACTCATCCCAGTCTTGTTGGTCTGTATCGGCCACATACACCTTGATCGCCCTTGATATTTTCTGTACCATGCGTTCAGCCGATCCGTTCGCTTGCGGACGATATGCCATCGTCGCGCACTGCTTCTGGCCTAGCATGTTATTGAACGATCGAAACACATCAGCCATAAAACCGGGTTCCCGATCGTGTCTAATAACTTCGCTGGCGCCGAACCTTCTGAACACGCATTCCTCGTAACTCTGGGCGATCTGCTCCGCAGATCGGGAGGCACTAGACTTTGCGATCACCAGACCAGTGAACAGGTCGATCCAGATCAGCAGCTCAGGGTTGCCGCGTGTCGATCTGGAAAGCGACGGTATGTGATCCATCGCTATCACCTGGAAAGGATATGTAGCCTCGATATTCCGGGCGATCGGTCCTTGTTTATCGGTCTGCCCTTTCCGGTCTCGCAATCTGTGCAACAGCCCAAATATTTCTGTACACTCCGAAAAAGTCATTTCCAGTGAAAGTGGGCCCTGATCTTGTGGTATGTCCTGCCTATGCCTTGATGTCCCCCTTCTAAACTCACATGATATTGATGAAGGACATCCGGCTGCAGCAACTCAGGGATCACCAGTTTCGCCAGTCGATCTCGATCGGTACTGTTTTGTCAATGTCACGGCAGTAATACAACAACCCATTGTCGTCCACATCGTAACTGTCCGCGATCTTGGTACACTCTTTCGCCTGATCATTTGTTAACTTGGACAGTTCCCGCGCAGATAGGCCTTCAAGTTGACGATCCACTCTTCTTCGTCCTGCGCCTTGAGGATCCGTTCCGCCCTTAGCTGTTGTACAACGTACTCAATCAGCCTTTCCTTTAGGAACGATCGGCGAGACTTCCGAGTTCGCAAACTAGTCGCCGCCATCACATGCACCTGATCAGGGCTGTCCTTGGCCTTGATCAACTCCGGGAGCCTGTTTATATTCATTATTCATGTAGAATGACCTCCTTGGTGATCGTCGCCCCGATCTGGTCCCGCAAAGCTTGGGTCGCGAGGTGATCGGCGCTTCTGTTCCAATCTCGTTTCACGTGCAATAGATCGTGGTTTGGATAGTATTTCAGTGCCTTCATCACCCGATCATTCATCAACCTTAGCCGTGGAGCCTTACAGTCGATCTCCCCGGTGATCTGCCTTATCACTAGGTTGGAGTCACCACATATGATGATCCGCCCTTTCTCTTGTGATGACAGCAGATCAAGACATAGAAGGAGTCCCCGATATTCCGCCTCGTTGACCGTTATGTCAGGCGTGAAATCGGCGGTTTCTGCCACTATAGACCATTGTGGTAACTTCCACAGTATGGCACTATAGGCGCCTACCTTCTTCTTCACGCTAGCCGATCCGTCGAAACTCAAGACCAGGAGTTCCTCATCCCGATCGACGATCGGTGGCGGCCGTGATATTGACTGTCAAGGTTGCTTCCTTGGGGCAATCGCTATCAGAGCTTCATCCACTTCAGACCGAGGGGTGATACTGGCAGCCAATGTGCCCAATATCTCTTCCTCTCCCTTGGTGCACTTGACGACCGCGAGAGACCTCTGTGACAAGATCCCTGACCATCTGCCGAGCCGACCGTCCATCCCATTGTATGATAACAGCCACGCCAATGTCGACTTTCTTGAAAGGACATTTACATATCGGCCGACCAGTAGGTTGTAGCACACGTCCAAAATCCGTAGTAAAGCCAGAACTTCTTTTTCGACGATCCCATAATTAACTTTGTTCGGCTTCAACGTCCGGCTCGTAAGTGACCGGATGGTACACACCATCATGTTCTTGCACTAGAGTGGCATAAATGGCCCACTTACTAGCGTACACAATGACGATCGGCATTTTCCCGTATCGAAGTGTCTGAGAATCGGTGCCGTCGCCATCTTGGCGTTCAGCATACCGAAAGCAACCTTTGCACGCTTCATGTGATCCTCTTCCTCCACCTGCGGAAAATCTGCGGGCAGATCAGAGTCGCAGCCCTCTCGTAAAGTTGCCCGATCTCCTTCGCGCAACATATTGTAGTCGACTTCCCGGAGCTCGTACAGAACGGCCGCGTAGACCGCAAAGTCTTCAATGAAGCGGCTGTAGTAATTTAGGCTTCCCAAGAAGGACTGCATTGAATTCAGTGATAGGGGAAACGGGAGGTTGCTCAGTGACTCCATATCCTTAGGATTGGACTCTAGGCCACTGATTGACACCATATGACCTAAAGAGACGACCTTGGAGATGCCCCAAAAACTCTTCACAGCACTTATTGACAGGTTCCTGCGATCACACGTCTCCAACAACCGTTCAACCTTCTCGCACAGATCTCTCCATGACGAAGCAGGGATCAGTATGTCGTCGATGTACGATCGCCTCCCAAGAACGGACGGTCTCCTTTCCCGATCGGGTTAACCCTCAGTAAATACATCATGGTTTTTGGTGGGGTCCCGAACGTTAATGATCTTGAAATGTCCATACAGTGCGTTGTCGATCATCCTCTGGTAGATCTGGGGCGTGTTCTTCAAACAAAACGGCATACGGTTTCACTCGAACAGACCGAACGGCGTAACAAATGCGGAAATCTCGCGAGCCCGATCGGTCATCGAAACCACCCAAAAATACACTTGCCATATCCAGCGAGCAATACCTTAGGGTCTTGTCCAGATCTTCCAGCAGATCGCTGATCAGCGGCATCAAGTACACCATAAACTTGGTCAGCCGATTTACCAACCTATAGTCGATGCACAGCCTGATGTCGACGCTGTTCTTCTTGATTACAATCACGATCAGCGAGGCCCAAGGCGAGGTCGACGGTTTGATAATCTTGGTAGCCAACAGTCCTTTAATCAGATCAGACAATTTCTCACGGTACTGTGGCGCCACACGTCGGCATCGTTGGTCGATCGGCTTGGCGTCACCCACGTCGATGTCACAGATCGCTCCGCGAGAAGCAGGGGGTAAGGCGTTACCTTTCACGATCAGCAGATGTTTCTTCTTCCATATGATCTTATTTATCTGATCGATCTGGTCAGGACTGTTGACATCCTGATCACCCACTTGCAGATCGTCCAAGATTCCTTCGGGCGGATCGGCAGACACTTCAAGGAGGACTGCCATCTGGCTCTCCAGCTCCTGAATGTACTGATCCCCGCCCTCATGTATACAAACTTGATCGTCTTCCGGGGTAATATCACCCAAACCGTCCTGATCTGTTGCACACTGCTGTTCCCGATCGGCGGGTTGCTCTTCAACGACATCGATCTGCTTAGGCGCGCCATCGTGGTCCGCCCCAGCAATCCCATGTTCCCCTTTTTCTATTTCCGGCTCCGCTGTCTCCTGTTTTTGTGACGCCATAATGTTGACGAACCTTGGCTCATCTTCTTGATGGTCCACCATGTCCGGCGACTGCGGTGTCTTTCTTCGAATTAACATCTTCTTTGGGTTACATAGCTGGGTCGTTTCACCATAGGTGAGGTATCTTCTTCTACCGATCCATCATCGCTAATCAGATCGGTGGTCGCTTGGTATGCCAAGTTCTGCCACTCAACATACCGTCTCGACCCGATCGAGACGAACCCCATCTTTCTTGGCACCTTCCCTTCCGCCAGCCACATGACAACAATAATATTGCTGTCGAGCGTAAGCGGCTTGTCACCGATATTAGTGACTCGAACAAAATCATATCGGCCGGCGCTCTTCACAAAGGTCGACACCCACCGATCACCCCTGGTCACCCATAACTTCCTTGATCGAAAACATATATCGACCGTGGTATCAGCGGATTGGACGACTGGAATGGTGACATCTTGGTCCCACCTGACCAGATTGGTGTGCGGTCCGTATAGGGGTCGCCGCCCAGCTAACTGGATCTGGACCTCATCCAGATTGTAAGCACTCCATTAGACAGATCAAGTCGAATACCCGCCTGAACCATGAAATCCATGCCTAACAGGGCATCCTGACCGGCTAGCTTGCCAACCCAAGCGCTGAAGAAGTAGACCAACGAACCCGATAGTGTAGCCGGTGCGTATACGCACGGTGCGGCTAGCGCACAGAGGAAGGCTTTCCTTAAAGCGGCGTTCGCCGCTACTTAGCCGATACGCCCTTATTAAGGGCTTAGTAGGAGAGAGCTCTCCTACTCGGGGCCAAGATTGCCGGGTTAGTTTACTCTAGCCTGTACTAGTGCCTTAACGGCAAGGCTCCCTTACAAAGGGTGTAGCTAAAGGGAGGTCTCCCCTTACGCTACGGCACTCACTACACGCACGACCGGTCGAGGTCGTGCGTCTGTACTAAGGAGTGGAAAGTAAACATAATATATTTAATATGTAATTATTTAAACTAATATAAACTATATGTAACACTAAGTAGAATATTCCTAATTCGTACCTAGCTAAAATGTAGTGTACACACCTGTGTACTGACACATGGATGGCTGACACACCACCACACCAAGGGACCATGCCCTGATTGGTTAAAATAACCAAAGGTTCGAAACCTTTCAACCCGGCCAATACTGGCCGCAACCGTGGTGTACCAATGTACACCAACACTCAGTGTTACCCGAATGTAACCCCGTTACAGATAGGGTGATCTTCACCCGCGTCCTTCCTTTGGTCATGTAAAAACTTTCACCGATCCCGAAGCATTCTTGTCTCTGGGTGTCGTCTATACGACATCCGACCTTACGAGCAAAGGCGGGGTCGATAATTGAGACTTCGGCCCCAGAGTCGAATAACATCGTTGCCTTCTGGTTGTTTATCTTACCACAGGCTTTCGCCTGCTTGAACCATTTGTCGGGCGCATGATACTTCCAGTATCCGCGAGACTCCCCAGGCAGCAGATCCAGCTGCATGGCCACCTTCGATCGGTAATATTCATCGGTCGTGAGATTGTAGACCGGATGATCCCGATCGACGCAATTGAGAAAAGAACATGTATTGTCGGTTTTATTCGTTACCGACATATGCATAGATGCCAAACGTAGATCGCTCGGCTCGATCCAGATTCCAACCTGGCGAGCGTTCTAGTTTAACACCTTCTCAGCGTCAGGTGGAAGCATCCCCGCGTGCTTACCCGGCGCATACCACTTGCGCATCAGTTTGAAGAACTCTTCGATCTTGCACTGGCCGGCCTCGTGGATCTCTCCACATGACTTGCACACGAAGAGGAAGTGATCGGTGGGGTGGACGCGTCTTTCACACTTCTTGCATATCAGCTTCATCCAGCAGTTCCCACCATCGTGCTTGCTTGACCCGCAGTGAGAACACTTCTTGCGAGGTCGGTCCGGATCGGACTTGTTTCCACTCCTGCCCTCCCGATCTTCCTGGTTAGGCGTCGATCTGGTTCTTGGGGAAGGTTCCGTGACGAAGATGTGGCGATATTGGTCCTCGTCTGACTCCCTACTGGACTGTCCGCTACTTTCTTCTTCCGATCCAGTGCTGGCTTCGGTCACGATCGCCTTAACAACACGGGCCGATCTGGTCAGGGGACTCTTCACCGGATCGGTCTGGGTCTTATATATGTAGCGACCCCATCCAACGGCGACCTTCGCCCTCATGCTGCGTGAGTATTGCAACGTCCGCAGCGTCTGCTCCACTTCCCCCAAATCTTTGAGGCGCAGCAGAACGAGCTGATCTTCCAGCTCTTGGTCATCAAGGGTACTGATATAGTGACCCACGTGCTCCATAGCGGCACCGATCGGCGGGTTGCGAATTGCAGCCACGTTCAAACAATGCAGGTACTCAATCGGCGTCTCGTCTCCCCGCTTCTGCATATGATGGTATTTGCGGGCGGTAGAGAATCCGGAGTTGAAGTACTGCCCCTCAAATTCTGAACATAGCATATCCCAGTCAGATCGGACATCTCGACCCAAGTGTTGGATCCAGTTCGCAGCCGGTCCTTTCAGCAGATCCCTGAAGATCAGACACCGTTCCTTTTTTGGTGTCTGATCCTGCAAGAAAGCAGACTTGAACCGACCAAACCACGATCTGGCTTGCTTCTCGGCGGCGTCCCTGCCAGTGAAATCCTTGGGATCCGTGGTCGCAGCCATGCGAATGCGTGGGATCGCAGTAGATCCGAAATCAAAGGCGGTCGTAGAGGCTAGGTTAGCCCTGCGCGTTCTGCCCGCCCCTGCACCTTCTGACCTATAGTGGTCATCCGGATCGCCGATCGACTCCATGTCCAAATCACTTTTCTTGCTTGATCGGCGCGGTCGGGCTGGCTGCGTCTTGCGTCTTCCTCTGCCAACTGGTTTGCCACCTCGGATAACCTTATCCGTTGATGCCACTGACTCCATATCGACATCCCGGCAAGCATTGAAATTTTGCCGGGCAGATAGGTACTGGACATGCGGGCGCGGAGGCGATCGGCATCGGTATCCCAAGAAACGCTCCATCATCGCTTCAAACATGGCCTGGACGTTGGCTTGGGTCATGGGCAACGTGTTGTGTCCTCCTTTGGAGGTAGTGCAGCTCCTGGGGCCCAGACTGGCATGTAGCCCCTTGTTGCCGCACGTCCTTTTTATGCTCCCATGGGGTCTGGTCCGACCCCATGGTCATCCGCTCGACACCGACCTCCAACTCCGATGAGTTGTTAGAGGCAGGTGGAGACTGATACAACGACTTATCGTCGGAGCACACATCGTCGTATGCTACCGTGGCCTCAGCGGCAATGCCGCGGTGGGAGTTAAGCGGCGAACCGCCCCCACCAACGGCACCAAATGATCATGGAGGGTCGACATCAACATCTCCAGCTTTCAAGTGTCCAGATCAAACAGTTTCTGTACGTTGGAGAGGTGTTGCACTTTTATGCTGACCTCAGCCAACATCGCCAGCAGGTTCTTCACCAATAGCAACGGCCGATCGCTTTGGATCGGCTCGGTGGTGGGTCCGAGAAGGCGATCAGGGATCTGGGGGTTTAGAGTCTGCATGACCCGGTCTTCACGAATAAATCGCCTTAACTCGTGGATGTAATACATCCTGGTCAGGTCTTCTTCTTTGATGACCCCATCCCCGACCTGCGACTTTTCTTCCAACTCGTCTTCATCGGGTAGCATTCCGAGCCTCTTCTTGGGAACCATGGGAGGGTGGATCTGATCGTTCTGATAAGCCTCCAAGTCATTTTAATCTTTTATCTTTTCATCAAAACGTTCATTCAAATGCATAGGATCAGAACAAAAGTTCTGATCCTTTCCGGAACTATAGCAAGACTTGCTATAGTCCCGATCGGCTCCGGTGGGAGCCTTATGGGGAGGAAAAAACTTATTTATTCCTGATTTGGTCCTCCACCCGTCCGGATCGGACATCGCCATCCTTATCGACAACGAGAAGATAAGGCGATAGCCGTTCCTTATGTCATTTCCAGAACGATTCCACGTTTAATTCATTGTAATCAATTTTTGACGAGATGGTATCTTCTCGGTGATATCTACGATCACCAAGTGATCCGGGTACGCGCACCATTGTGGTGGAGTCAATTTCAAAATCTAACACCGTAGTGTCGAGAACCTGACCACTATCGTGCCCAGCCTTTCTAACTGACGGGGGGGGTACCCCGCGAACCTTCGCCTACGATCCGATCCGATCGTCCGCTGCTA
>CM047580.1:43843611-43870521 GCA_026184515.1 Peronosclerospora sorghi | reverse complement strand
TAGAAGGTTGGATGCGTACGCATCGCCTTCGGGATGTCTAATGTATACGACAAGCCCTTTCGGGTTAATTACTTAAAGGGCCCCACAAACCTGGGGCGCAGTTTATTCCTCAACACGTTTGAAACTGCATGTGTAGGAATATTTTTAGAGTTTAGTAAAACACTTTCTCCTACTTTGTATACCTTTTTGTTATGCCGCCCCTTTCGGTAAGCTTGCTCTTTCTGCTTGTCTTGGCTTTACTCCATGGCATCGCAGACGTGTCGTAAGATACCAAGGCGCGTTGATAAAACCTTATCGATGTGATTTCGCACAGATACAGGGCTGACATCGGGGAATCCTCCCCCCTCAAGCCCTGGGCCACACACACGTGGCGTCAACGGAACCCTCGGATTCACTAATCCGTTCACGTAAAACGGGGTAAACCCCGTAGATGCATGTACCGAATTGTTGATAGCAAATTCAACCATCGGAAGCATGTCACTCCAACTCTTTGGAGAATCCGGACATAAACTCCGGAGAATATCCTCCACAACGCGATTAACGCGTTCCGTATGACCGTCCGTATGCGGATGATCCGCAGTGGACATGAGGAGCTTGGTGCCTAGCACCTTAAACAACGCTCCCCAGAATTGTCCCGTAAAACGTTGATCCCGATCCAACCCAACGGAATCGGGTAGACCATGCTGTCGAAAGACACGGTCTAGGAACACTTTTGCTGTTCCTTGTCCATCTATGGACTCTGGCACCGCCGCCAGGTGAGCCATCTTGCTCAATCGGTCTACAAAGACCAATCTGCCGGTGTTCCCCGCCTTATCCTTCGGAAAACCGAAGATAAAATCCATGCTAATGGATTTCCAACACTCCGTTGGAACCGATAAGCTCGCCAAAGGCGCAGCTGAACTTGCAGAGGGTTTAACCCTCTGACACGTCTCACAGGAGTGTATATACGCACCGACCCACTTATACATGTTGGGCCACCAATACAAAGCGCTTAAAGCGCTGTAGGTCTTATACCGACCTAAATGACCCCCGGTAGGGGCGTCATGTGCCTCAAAGAGGACTCTATACTTCAGTTCCTCATCATGAGGAACTACCACCCGCGGAGTGTCCTCCGTGCTCGTGCTATAATATAGCAGACCGTCACAATACCTGTAACGGTGTAAACGAGCTCTAGCTCGACTTGACAGGGTTGGATCAGACGAGCCAATACCCTTTTCACCTAACGCACGGATAAGCGCCGTACATTGTGGGTCTTTTTCATACGCCTGGCGTATGAGATTCACCACAGACGTGGTGACGAATGTCGCGTGAGCGAGCTCGTAATCGGGACGACGCGACAACGCGTCTGCAAGCACGTTCTGCTTGCCAGGTTTATACTTAAACCTCAAACTTGTACTCCGCAAAGAAGGAGAGCCAACGGGCCATCCGTTGCGAGAGATGAGGCGACTTTGTCGCTGTCCGTAAGGACGCGTGGTCAGTATAAACCACGAACGGCTTTGAGCCGAGTAGGTGAACCCTAAATTTGACAAGAGCATACTTCATTGCAAGTAGCTCCTTGTCATGAACGGGATAATTCCGTTCTGAAGCTTTAAGCTGCCTCGACTCAAACGCAATTACGCGTTCCCTTCCTGCATCGTCTGCTTGTAACAAAGCACATCCGATTGCGAAATCGGAGGCGTCGCAGACGACACTAAATGGTTTCCCAGAGTCTGGGAGAGCAAGAACGGGAGCTTTTAACAAGATCCCCTTAACCGCTTCAAAAGCTTTTTGTTGTTCAGTTTCCCAACACCAATTAACATCCTTCCTAAGAAGGTCGGTCAATGGCTTCGCCATTTCAGCGTAGTTCTCGCGGTACTTGTGGAGATAGTTGGCTAACCCAAGCCACTTCCGTAAATCTCTAAGATTTACAGGCGAAGGCCACTCCACAATGGCTTTCACATTCGCGGGATCCGCCCGCACTCCATCCTTACCGATGAAGCATCCGAGGAAAGGAATTTCCTCAGCACCAAAGATACACTTGGATGCGTCTGCATATAACTTATGCTCTCGCATACATTCGAGCACTGCTCGAAGGTGTATCAGATGCGTCTGAACATCAGACGAGTCGCGTTCCGCGCGACTATGGACGAATATATCGTCGAAGTACGTCTGAGCGTACTTCCTATGAGGGCGGAAGAGTTTAGTCACCAAGCGATTGAAAGTCGCTGGTGCATTTGAAAGCCCTTGTGGCATAACAAGCCACTCCCACAGCATGCCACTAGGCGTGCTAACCGCTGTCAGCGGAATATCGGACGCTCGCATGAGCACCTGATAATACCCGTCCACCCGATCTAAGGCACTGTACACAGTACAGCCCGCCATATTGTTCTGGAGGACATCCTTCCGAGGAATCGGAGTCTGCATGGGTACAGTAGCTGCATTCAGCTTGTTATACGCATGCACAATGCGCCACTTTCCGTTCGGTTTACGAACACAAAAAGTGGGAGATGAGTGGGGAGACTTACTCTCCTGTACCATCCCTGCCTCTTCTTTCGCCTTGAAGAATGCGTCGATGACGTCGCATTGTTCCTTGGGGAGAGGCCACTGCGTAGTGACGCAGTATTTGGTTCCGGAACCAAATCAATTTCATGTCGGACTCCCCGATCCGGTGGTAACCCCATCGGCGGGTTGTCACTAATGACATCTCCAAATTCCTTTAATAAGGAATGGTAAGGGTCCTCATTATCCGCGAGGATCTTGAGGCCGCTTCGGGCATTTAATGCCTGTTTGGTTTGTACCAAAACTGACTCGTCCATCGTGGATGAGGAGTTCAACTCCTCTTCCGGACGCAACACGTCGACCTCGTCGATTTCATCTGCTTTCAAAGCAGTCTCAAACTCGTTGAAGGACATCTCCTCCAACGACAACAGTTCGCCTACCCCAGGCAACCGTTCCAGGCTTACGCCTTCTGTGATAATACCTGTCACACTATTCAGCATCCGATAGGACTGCTGACTACTGGCCTCGGGACTCATCCCGACACCCAGATGGGGGGAGTCAATTGCCCCATCTATTGGAAGCGCCACGCGCCTATCCACAGAGGTATCTACCTCTACCACCGGTGACTCGCCGGTCTCGCCTATACCGGCGTAATCGGAATCATTTCCGACGTGCGAAAGAGACGAACTTCGGTTCTCTTCGCTTGGAAGCGCCTCGCGCTTAACCACAGGGGTCTCTACCCCAACCACTGGAGTTACCTCATAGGAATTTACCTCTGCCACTGGCAACTCACCAGTCTCGCCGTTCACGGCGTGGGGATTAACCGCCGAATCCCCCTCGTTAAGGAATTCTTCCTTAACGCCATTGGGAATGATCGTTTCAGACATTCTAATATCTGGCATCTCACGCCAGAATCGCTTTTGCGATCGAGCAAAGGTGGGTTCATGACTCTACAATTTTTCACCCGACCGCGGGTGCGTTGTGCCAATGGACTTAGACTTCCAGTCTATCCATGGATCGTGGCATTCCAGCCACTTCATGCCCATAATGAGGTCATACCTCGAGTCCAAATCCAGGACTAGGCAACGTTCTAAGCTGTCGAAGTCTGCAAACTTCAGCTTAAGGTCAATCGAGACCTTGGGTACAGCAACCTGTACGCCCCTCGCAAGACGGAACGTGACAACGTCACGAGAACGTGCCTCTAGGGCCTCGGCATACAGCCGACTCTTCACAACAGAAGCCCGTCTGACATAGTTGTCAGACGCTCCAGAGTCTATCAAGACTCTCCAAGGCTTATCAAAGCCTTTCACGTCCTCAAGGACTACCAGCAAACCTGGCTGGTACACCAACTCGGTGCTAGAAAGCACCGCTTCCCTCGGGGCTTTGTGCTGTCGTCCCCTACCCTGGGGCTTAACAGCACTGAGGGGTCCCCAGTAGGGCGCCCCGCGCCTACTGGGAGCCGTCGTTTCCTGACGGCTTGGACAAGGGCTTTTTCCCCATCCTTGCTGGTCCCTTATAGCGAGTGTCTCGCTAGGGATTTTTCGGACATCTGTTCTTCAGATGATCCATGCTCCCACACAGGAAGCATCTCAGCGGCCCACGCTGCTGCAACATAGCCAAGAGCTCTCTCTCGAAGCTCTGTGAAAAAGAGTCCGAATGACTCTTAGCGGGAGGTTTCTCCTCCGCTTCGACCTGACTCAGGTCCATGGGTTCGGGACCCACTTTAGAGGAACGGAAGATCCTCTCGGCGTTGAACGCCATCTTGAATGCCTCTTCCAGGGATACGGGTCGGCATCGGAACAATTCCGAACGTGCTGGCCCTTCTCCCATGAAGACGGGGATGGACACATCGTCCGAATACGCTTTCGCGTACATCCCTGCCAACAGGGTCTTAAGCTCCTGGATATAAACCTCCAGGTCCTTAGTGCCTTGACGGCACCTCAGGAACACCAGTTGATTCTGGAAAACCAGATCAGGCGTTGCGTACATGTCCATAAGCTTCTGCTTAAGGACATTCCATGTTGGAAACACGTCCTTGACTGATTCCGAGCATGTAAACGCCCATGTACGGGCTTTGCCCGTAAGATGGGTCAATGCAAGTCCCACTTACAAGTGATCAGCGGTCATATTCGCTTTGGCGAAGGCCGTTTTGACGTCTCGCAACCAAACATAAAGGTTGTCACCCTTCTCTCCGGTGAACTCTTTTATCTTAAACGATAATGGAGGGCGCACCCCCGTGGAATGACCTCCACCACAACTCGCCTCATGAGCGATGAGGGCATTCACCCTTTCCTTTACGGCCTCAAGGCCCTGTTCCACTAGGAGCTTCATACCTTCTTCCCCCGTTAAGGGTAACAGCCTTTTAAAGGCTTCCTGTTGGACGAGGGTCAAACTATCCCAATCGTCCTGATTCATCCTTTGCAGAGGATGCCTGGTCTACCAACACAGGTGTTGGATTGACTACAAGTGCTACCAGATGTAGCCGGTGCGTATACGCACGGTGCGGCTAGCGCACAGAGTAAGACTTTCCTTAAAGCGGCGTTTGCCGCTACTTAGCCGATACGCCCTTATTAAGGGCTTAGTAGGAGAGAGATCTCCTACTCGGGGCCAAGATTCCCGGGTTAATTAACTTCAGCCTTTACTAGTGCCATAGCGGCAAGGCTCCCTTACAAAGGGTGTGGCTAAGGGGAGGTCTCCCCTTACGCTACGGCACTCACTACACGCACGACCGGTCGAGGTCGTGCGTCTGTACTAAAGAGTGAAAAGTAAACTGATATATTTAATATGTAATTATTTAAACTAATATAAACTATATGTAACACTAAGTAGAATATTCCTAATTCGTACCTAGCTAAAATGTAGTGTACACACCTGTGTACTGACACGTGGATGGCTGACACACCACCACACCAAGGGCCCATGCCCTGATTGGTTAAAAAAAAACAAAGGTTCGAAACCTTTCAACCCGGCCCATACTGACCTCAACCGTGGTGTACTCATGTACACCAACACTCAGTGTTACCCGAATGTAACCCCGTTACACGCCCCAACCAGCCCGAGCTCCGTTCTGGACCTCGTTTCTTACCAGTATCCAGTCAATACATTCGCAGAAGCGTTTGAATACACGATCAACGCGACCTCCGCTACGACCTATGGAGCAAACAAATCACGCGATGTAAAGTCAGAACAGTTATTGCTCCGCAAGACAAACATTTGTATTTTGTTTTTTTGATTTGATTGGTCGACAAGCTGACGGGCATGTATGTTATTTTCATAAAATCAGGGGCATGCATGTTATTTCCGCAAAAAGCGAGGGCATGCATGAAATTTTCCCTTAAATTTATTACCCCGTTGGTACAACGGGGCTAGTCCTTAATGACATCGGAACTTGGTTCCTACAGTACAACAAACAGTCGCATCATTGGCTGTAAATGCCATGAATCCTGCCCTTCCGGGGAAGTCGAAGCTCTCAGAATAGTTCCTAAAACAATAGGCCAGTACTCAATATTATCTTGTCCCTAACGATGGGATTTGTGGACTCGGTAATCTCCGAGTGGTGCGTGCGTCCGCTCTTCGCTTCCTAGCATCATCATTTTTAGCGATTTTTATTAACTAACATTGAACAAGTAGGTTCTGGTCCTACTTGGAAACTAGCGTCGGCCACGGATTGCCTTTGTGCACTACCAATTTTGTGTGACATTGTTTCTTTTTTGGCAACGCAATCGGCCTAGACCCTTCTTATTACGTAAGAAGAGGAGTTTCTAGAAAAACATCTACTGTAGTTGTTATTAGCAAGCTCTGCGACTGGGCTCGAATGATAGAAAAACTCAAGTCGTTTTTTTCTGCTTCAGGTAATGGTTGACCCTGACATTAACATGAGCTTCGTCAAGCAGATGAAGCTTCAACAATTTAAATGGCTCCATTGCCAACATCAAGCAGCCAACATGCTTTGAGATTTGCAACAGAAGTTGTATCAGCACAAGCACGCACACAATAACAGCGCCGCTCAAAAGTTAACCTGAAGTACGCGGGAAAGTAATTCTAGTCGACAAACAAATTCAGAAGATTATCCACAGTCGACCTAAGTGCCTTCATCAACAATAAATACAAGCATGGGACATCAAACGCAGCTGAATACACGATCTTAAATGTCCTTATAAATTAGTTGATACTGCGGGATATGTGACTTCTCAATCGGACACGTTACAATAGATTTTCCGCGTTTGGCACCCCGATAAATAACCTGTTTGACAAGCAGATCACAAAGCACCTAAGCACAAAACAAATACGGTAACTATAGTTTCACGCACCTCGACGAGGTCAACAAAGTCTTGTTTAGTCTGAAAAGCTCCGATGAATTTCGTGTGGTCAGGTGTGCTGTTCACACAGTTGCAATATAAATTACTAAGCGAGGAACTCACATTCTTTTGAAGAAGTACCTATAGTTGACTTTCATATGCTGACCATTCACAAAGAAAACTGTGGCAGGGATTAGCGTAATGTCGAAGTAGTGGCAGTACACTGGTACTTTATCTACTTCTACCAAACACACTCGCGCCATTTTTGACAACTCGTACTCGCATTTGGACAGCTACAACAGACACACAGAAGCCAATAATACTGGAAGTCACAAGACTAGAAAGCGAAATCTACAGCAATCCCGATACATACGATTTCGTCTTGCTGCATACACGATATTTCAGTCGATCGCCCGAAGCGCAAGACTAGCACGCGATCTTGTGTTTCGCGGATAGCGTCGTCAACCGCAGACTTGCTTTCGAGTTGCTGCAGTAGGAGTGACATTATTTTTAATGACACAAAATCTTGTACCGGTATCTCAAATTTGACCGCAACCACTTAAAACTAAAAAGAAACCTAATTTGGCGCCAAACGATATTAATGGTGACCATCACGCCTAATGCTGTATCAATGCTTTACAAGGATCAATCGCCTGATGGCTTTGAGCCGTGGCTGCAGATTATTGACACCAAGAAAATCAAACCAGCCAGTGGTGGCGTTGGCGATCGATATCGGTATGGCAAGCTTCTCTGAAATACGACAATTGTCTAAAGTTCTGTCTATTGCTAGTATCGTGCTGTCTGATGGCACATCCTACATCAGTGGAATGCTGGCAACGCAGCTAGCACCGGTATGTAGTAAAAAAAATTTGAACCACTGTATTTGTCATGCTAACGCATTGCTTTTCATGTTTAATAGTTAATAGAAAACGAAAGTCTCAAGACAAATTACGTGCTACAGCTTAAACAATTCTTAAGAAACGAAGTAAAAGGCCGACAAATTCTTATTGTGCTGAAAATTGGTGACATTGTGCCTGCTTTCGACCGCATAGGCTCCCCGTCGAGCATCGAAGGCACCAATGCTCCTCCTGGTGTAGCTGTTTCTGTGCCGACTGGACCAGCTTTAGGAGCGAGGTCTACCGCTACGGAACAGATCGCATATGAGCAACCGGAAGATCGTAGTAATCAGTTCCCTCAGCTCCCTCCTACTGCTCCATTAAACTATGCGCCTCCTATGAAGGCTTCCATGTCGACGTATAACCGCGGACCTGTCGCCCGTCAAGATCCGAATATCCGACTCTCGGACATTCAAAGCTTAAATCCTTACGCAGGTGGCCGTTGGACCATTAAAGCTCGAGTGACGACTCGTGCCCCGATTAAGAATTGGACCAATGTGCGCGGCTCAGGTAAACTCTTCAGTGTTGATTTGCTAGACGCAAAGGGGGGCGAAATCCGCGCCACATTTTTTAATGATGGCGTGGACAAGTTTTACGAAATGCTGCGTCCGGGTGGTGTCTTTTACTTTGCTGGTGGCAAGATCAAAATGGCCAACCGTCGTTTCTCTTCAGTTGACAACGATTATGAGGTGACGTTCGACACGAACTCGGACATTTCTCCGGCCCCCGAAGACGGACAGATCTCCCACATGCAATATTCTTTCAGGAAAATTGCTGAAATCGAAAATGTGCCAGCTGATTCGAACGTAGACATTATCGGTGTTGTACGTGACGTGGGTCAACTAAACGAGATCACATCAAAGGCTGGCAAGCAGCTGTTGAAGCGTGACATTTCGCTCGTTGATGACTCGAACGCTGAAATTAAGTGTACCATGTGGAAAGAACATGCTCAGGAGGATTGTTCTAACTGGCTAAACCAAGTTTTGGCTATAAAAAGTTGTCGTGTAAATGAGTATAATGGCCGGTCAATCAGCACTGGGGTGAGCTCGAGCTTTACCATTAATCCTGCAATTCCTGAAGCTGGTCACCTGGTCACCTGGTTCACAAACGGTGGAAATGCAACTCAAGCCAAGTGTCTTAGTAATGGTGGTGGTGGATTTGGTGGTGGTCCGCTTGGCAATTTCGCTGAACGTGCTGTTATTAGCGATATCAAAGGAAAGCAGCTGGGTTTTGGCCAGAAACCCGATTACATAACTGTGAAAGGCACCGTGAACTTCATCAAGCATGACACTGGCATATACTATCAGGCTTGTCCTAGGTGTCAGAAGAAAGTTGTGGCCGATGTGGCTCAAAATTATACGTGCGAAAAATGCCAAACGTCATACAGCGCTTGCGAAAACCGCTACATTCTTTCGGTAGTTATGCTAGACCACACAGGTAGCACATGGACAACATGCTTCAATGATCAAGGCAAGGTGGTGATGAACGGCCATACCGCAGATGAAATTGGTGAGCTTCGTGACACGAATCCGGCCATGTTTGAGTCACTTTTTAAGGAAGCGTTATTTAAGCAGTACGTTTGTCGTCTTCGTGTGAAGGCCGAGAACGTGCAAGAAGAACTTCGCGTTAAGGCTGGGGTCGTGTCTCTTGAACCTGTCAATTACGTGCAAGAATCAAAAGATCTGCTCGAAGCCATTGCTCAATACAATTAAGGAGGTCAAGAACGTGTCGAGGAAAATTTGCGTCAAGCAGGTACATTTCAATTTTCTGTAGCCTCCCACCCTCCTACAAATGTAAGCAAAATTGTCTGAGGTGCAGTTCGTTAGTCTTGCAGGCATATTGGAATTAATAAATTCGTTTAGTGCTATTGTTTCGCACTATATACTGCTTCGGTGGTATAATTGCCGAGACTATTTTACGAAGATAAGGCTTCTCTAATTCATTTTTTTGACAATTTGCAGGATTCTTCTTATCTGAAAAAACTTGCTTGGGGCGCGCTAGAGCAAAACCAAAAAATGATAGAGTCAAACCAATCGCGCTCCCGATTTATTTTTCGGTTAAATTACTTCCTTTTTTGTCCAGTAGCAAGTAACAGATTGTAAGCCCGCAGTTTAGAGCCGCCGGCGATCTGTGTCGCCGACAACGTATATGACAAGTTTAGAAAAAAGTTGTGAGTGGAAATATAATGTTGGATCTATTCAACACAATGCTTGAGACCCAAAGGTGCAACCAGAAATTCTGGAACGCATCCGTGAACTTGTTGGTCTCAAAGTACACTGGCGGGACGGGCCACGGCTTGGCCACAGAATCCACGAGCGATGGCATGGATTTATCATCGACCGTCGTGTTGGCACGTGTGATGGAGCGGCTGATCAAAGTTTTTGACGCTTCATCAGGCGGTACCACGGCGCCCGGACTGCCGACTAACGAAGGGGGTCCTCCGGTTGCCCTTGACTGCTTGTGTTTCTGCTCACCTTGTGTACCCGACGGCTTAGGCGTGGGTCGCTCTCCAGGTGGCGGGGATGTAGAAACGGCAATTCCTTGATGCAAGATTGGGGAACTTGTAATGAGTTGATCGAGGTGCTGATCAAACGTGATCCGGTGTAATCGAGCTCAAATCAGGTGCGAACAGGCTTGATCAGCAGTGATCAGGCTTGGGCAGGCACCGAAAGTCGTTGATCAGCTGTGATCAGGCTTGATCAGGCTTAATCAGGCACTAAAAGTAGTTGAAAAGCTGAGATCCAACTCGATCAGGCTTGATCAGGCACCAAAAGTAGTTGATCAACTGAGATCAGACTCGATCAGGCTTGATCAGGCACCAAAAGTAGTTGATCAGCACGGTGATCAGACTTGATCAGGTGCCAAAAGTCGCTCAGGTATCAGTTGGTGCGATCTGCGAGTCGTTGATCGCGGGTCACGAGTTGCAGAGTGTCGATCAGGTGTTGATCGGCGAAGGGGGTACTTGATCAGGCAGTGGAAGTCTTCACTGCCCGATCACGGAGCCTCTGAGTCTTCAAACAGCTAAAGGTACACCCAAATATATGTATTCCTAGCCTAGACCTACGAGGGGGGGGGGTAAATTTTGCTTAATCCACCGAGTTCCCGTGGGGCGCTTACAGCAGCCGAATTCTAGGGGCCAAACGCGAACCAAACGTGGAGAGGTGAGAGCACTGCTCAATCACACTCTCAAAACCAAAAAACCTTTACTGAAGAACCGCTGACACAGCGGGCGGGGTTACGGAGTGAGTTTCCAACACTCTACGTCTGCCGGTGGGCCAAAAATGCACAAAGTGCTCCCGCCCGGGACGTAGAGGTGTATACTAATAAGGGAGGCGCACAGATGCCGTACCGGAAACGATCTGCTAGATCGAACGCAAAAGGAAAACTTTATTATTGCTTAAATCCTAAGAACTACCAATTTCCTAATATCCACCAATTAGAACTGCCCGTTCCAGCGTCCTCCGTCGACCAGTCGACCTGATTTGTCCGTCGTCCGTCGCCGCTAGTCGATGTTCGCGAAGTACCCGTACGTAATCTTTCCATCTTCCTATGCCCTGTCTATGTCCTAACTATGTGCACCACGGTTGTACACGCAACTGTATACGCCGTGGTACCCACAATCCTATACGATTACGTACCGATTCTGACCGTAATCGCCCCCCCCTAAATCAGGTCCTATAATAAGGCCCTATAATAAGGCCTTATAATAAGGCCAGTTATTGGGCCCAATTATAACACGCTTTACGACACACACGCGACGGCATGACGTAAACTCGCTAAGGCTTCTTTGATGACACATCCTTCCGCACGGAGCATGCCACTCACATCAGCACGGAACATGTTGAGAGCATGATACGTTGCCTTTTCCTGTAGCACCGACCACTTTCATGACTCGAGCGTCTCGGCCACGTCTCGATACAAGAGGACAAAACTCTCTCGATTACGACGTAGAATGTGACTGATCTGATTCAGTTCCCCGCATTGCTCTGGATCAAGTGGGCTATCGCCGCACGATCATCGATTGGTGGTAAAGAGTACAGTCTCGCGTGAAACGCATCGTAGATCTTGCGCAGTTTATTCTCAATAAATATAGACTGGAAGAAAATGACAAAGGCGTGCTTGACGACCGGCTGCCCATTTGTTGGATCAACCAATGGCTCGTGAATGGGTGAAAACCGCGTAAAGCAATTGCCGCGTGTCGTGCAAAAGATCATTCGCTCAAACTTGAGTCGTTCGTCCGCGGGCACGACGCCCGTGACATTGCAAAAACGCAGCGTCAACGCGTCTTCTCCCGTTGTAATTGCAGCACTGGACTCTAAAACTCTGTACCCTCCCGTGCGTGACGCCGTTCGAGATCCATGACGTGTTTGGACTTCAGGAACTACATAAAACAATCTCAAGTGAGTGCAAGACGAAATGAACGAAGCATGAATGCTTCATGAGAACCAAGACGACTTCTCGTTTTTTAAGGTAGAAGCTGTGTGGTAGATACTTGTAAACCCTCCCCGAAGAAGCTCGTCCAGTCCTGACTCATTACACTGCACCGTGAGACTTCTCTCCACCCACTCTCATAGTTTCTCATTTCGGTGGCACCGACACAAACATCTACCGGACGGCTTCCTACTGGACAAAAAGAAAGTAATTTAACTGGAAAAAAAATCGGGAGCGCGATTGGTTTGGCTCTATCATTTTTTCGTTTCGCTCTAAAGCGCCCCCTTTATCTTTGAGTATGAAGGCGGATCGTTACAATAATTTTATCGCCGTCCCTTTTCATGTGAGTCGGAGAATCTAAACGGTTGTCAGAGGTTGTGCTTGAACTGATACCGTATCGTGCGGTGTGAAATGTAAGAACTGCTGATATGGGACGGATACGCTAGGGAAATGATTTACATACTTTGATTCCTCATGTCTTCTAGAAAGGTGCGCATTTGTTACAGTATAAAAACCAAATAAAAATTCTTATCCACTTTTTTATGATCTTAAACCACCTGGCCTGAAACTGTTTTACCAGGTGGGATCAATAATAGAGGCAAGCCAGTACGCGCCGATCGTCGGCCGCGGGAGGATTCAGTAAAGTTGTGCTTCGTAGGGTGACAATTGAATAATGTATTATGTAAAGTTACTTAAGTAGCTATTCAGAAGTAAACGATACTTAAACCTGCAACCGCCAATATATGCAAAAATATATGCCAACTCACCAGCCAATGGGACTGTGGTGGAGTGGCTGGCCAAATTTTGAGGCTTGAACAGTCGTTCCCACAGTGCTCAGACTACCGACTAACGAAGGGGGACCTCCGGTTGTCCTGTGACAGGCCTATGTCTTGCTCACCCTGTGTACCCGACGGTTTGGGCGTGAGTCGCTTTCCAGGTGACTGGTACGTATATCAGTGAAATTCCGATGCAGATCGATTGAATTCGTTGCAGATCGACAGATGTCGATCAGGTGCAAAAAATCGCCGATTCGAGATCCCGGGGAAAACTGGGGGTCGAAGATCGCAGATCGCAGATCGACCTAGTTGATCTTGCACGAATTGGCGAGATTGCGGGTCGATGATCGCAGATCGCAGGTCGCAGATCGACGATGTCGATCTAGTGGTAACTAGCGAAGGGGTACTTGTAACAGGAATGATCCTGTTACGGGCTTACACTGTATTTTGCGAGGAAGCGCGCAATACAATAATCCAGGATTAGTTGGTACCAACTAATCCTATACTAAAAGTAAATATAAGTATTTACTTATTCTTTAGAACGTAAACTAAGAGTGTTTATTAAATGGGTGGTTAGCGGCTAACAGTATAGTAATTACCTAACTAATATAATAATATCAAGTATTCAACTAACTGTACTATTAGTTAACCTGCATGATTCGGTATTTATACCGAATCGACTTTTCCTTCGTAGATTATAATAACTTATAATCTATTATTTTGATTTCAGACAACGCGTCTGAAATTCAACTGTAATATTCTAACTTGAATATCAATTATGTAATGGCACCCCATTACATCACCCCCCACTTAAGGTGGTTGGCCAATAATAATTGTTATTTTGGCCAATCATAGGTGGCACTTGTTGGTCGGAATTTCTCATTTACCAACTGATTGACAATCGACTCGATGGTCGAAGCACGCGGCGTCGCTCTAAAGAGCGCTGCTGATAACATCGAAGGAGCTTCTTCCTCCGCCTCAGCACTGGGTGCTGAGGTGTTGAGTGACAACAGTGACGCTGCATTAGCAGCGTCAACTACGCAAAGGTCGGAAGACGTACCGTCTTCGACCACAGATGCTGCTAAGGCGGCATCTGGCAAGAAACAGGGAGATGTTGCTAATGCAACATCTCGCACGATGACAACCCACGAATGGTGTGTTGCCAGGAAGGGTTCTTCCAAGTTCGGAGAAAGTTCTGACTCCGAACAAAGTGATTGGGGCACAGCTGTCCCCGCGAAAGGATCTAGCGAGTCGAAAATCGCTAGGTGCTCATCGCCTAACAGCGATGATAACTCTTGTGTCGCTGTCATAGCTGACAGCGACAATGAACATCACAGATGGTTGCGGGAACGCAGATCCCTACCTGGACCGAGTACGTGTCCACGTCGGGGTGGTTTAACCCCGGCGCGTGGTGTTGAAGCAGGAGGTGCTCCGCCTGCTAGAAGAGCTCGAACAGAAGCGGCGCCTGCCGCTTCTAAAGCGTATTATCGTACGGAACCACATGTTCCGTACAGAGTGGGGTTTTGGACCCCTGGCTGGGCTATTTCCCCCAACAGTGGCGGTCACCGTAAACGGGACTGCCAGTATGCGATGTTCGATATCAACGTTCTGGATGACTGCGAAGACATCCAGTCAAGTCGATTCGATCGAAGTACAGACGATAGACGTCTGTACTTTATTGACCTCTTTTTCCAGGTTCGATATTATTCGAGCCGGAAAGGGTCAAGGAGGAACAGGGACGATAAAGACGCCTTGACCCAGAGTTGGAATGCTTTTGTTGACAACTACAACAAAAGCCCAGATGATTACGTGAATAAAGTTCACGTAATGCGCGAGCGCTTTTTAAAGCACTCACGAACAGGCAAAATGGAATACATCCATTATGCTTGCATCAAAGAAGGGTTAAAGTGTGGTGTCCCTTCTCACCTCGTTTGCCCGCGGTGTGCGCAGGGCGCACCTCGTATGTCAGAGGAGGAGTTGCGGGGTACGGTGGTTTTTCCGTACCCGCCGAAATTCATTGATACCCTGAATGCATCAACACCTACTGTTGATGCTACTTCGCATTATGGGTTTGAGACTTCTCAAACTCAGTGAAAAAGTCTGGGCGTCGGCCCTCAGAACCTCAATCGGTTCCCAAGAGTCGAACTCTTGGGGATATCCCATCCAGCGTACCAAGTACTCGGTACGCTGCCCCTTCTTCGAAGGAACCGAGCGCTTCGAGATCAAGCGCTCGAGAATGTATCGCTTATTCCCCTGATTATCGATCAGGGGCGGCGGAGGTTGAGAATTCCCTCGCCGCTGTTGTTGCGGAGCATGGTTCTTTGCTCCGCAAGCTCGAGGAGGGTTATTCCTCCTTGAGCAGCGATATGTCTCACTGTGTGAAGACATATCGGTCTCTTCGAGAGGATGTCCGCGACATCCTCTGGGCGCACACTGACCTTCAGCAGAAGAATGATCTTCTGTACATCTAGCTTTCCCGCTGTAAGGAAGAGCTCGATCGGCACAAGGCTGATCTTGAGAAGTCGAACGCGGAGGTAATGACTCTCCGCTCTGCTCATCAACGGCTGGAAGCCGATTACAAGTCTCTCTTGGGAGACTTGGAGAAGCACGGTATCCGCCGTGGTTCTGCGTCTAGTCGTAAGACGAAGACGAATGATACGGCTTGAGCCGCCCAACATAGAATGTTGGGTGGAGCCGCATTGCTCTGGGAATTTCTAAGGTATAGGCATTCCCCCGAATCTCTTGGACCTTGAAAGGTCCAATGTACTTAGGAAGCAACTTCCGTTAAGGGAAGTTGCTTATTGAATGTATAGGCAAATTAGCAGTACTTAGTAATACCAATTCGCCTTTCAGAAAGGAGTTTTTGTTCTTCCTTCCTTGCTTGTCTGCATTTTGCTTCTGCTTATCAAAATCAGAGGCAAGTGCATCTTTTATATAGCGTACAGCTTGGCGCTGTAATGCGAATTCATCTACTGCTTTATCATCAGTAGGTGCATTGTCCTCGGTGTCTGCAGCCATTGCTGCAGACACATATTCATCGTATGCAGCTTTAGTTTCAATTGAAGCTGCTTCCACTTCTACTGTAATTTCAGTAGAAGGGCCATCGTTTTGTTCACAAGTTGCAGTCGCAACTTGCGCATTGACTTGCTCAAAATTTGAGCGGGTCCCTCCCCAACTTAGATTTGGCGTACCGCCAAGGAAAGCTGGGGTTCGTGGATGCCTTAAGGCATTCACGTAGAACGGTGTATGCTTAGTTGAAGCATGCACCGAATTGTTAATCGCGAATTCAGTGAGTGGCAGGTAGTCACTCCACTGTTCAAAGGCATGTGCGTATGATCGCAACATGTCTCCGAGAACGCGGTTAACCCGTTCCGTCTGCCCATCCGTTTCCGGATGGTCCGCAGTTGACATCTTCAACTGGGTTCCCAACAATGAGAACGTTTCTTTCCAGAAACGTCCTCTAAATCTCGGATCTCGATCCGAGACAATGTCTTCCGGCATTCCGTGCAAACGGAATACCGTATCAACGAATATCCGCGCTGTTTGTGCGGCGGTTACGTTCGCTGATACTGCAGTAAGATGTACCATCTTACTGAAACGGTCTACAAAGAACACTATTCCGGACTTACGACTATTGTCGGGTGGAAGACCGAATACGAAGTCTATTGAAATGGACTTCCAACACTCTGTCGGAACCGGCATAGATTGCAGCGGAGCCTGTGCAGAGTGCGCAGGCTTAACGCGCTGGCAAATCTCGCAAGCGCGTACGTATTTCCGCACCCACTTGTACCGGTTTCGCCAGTAAAAGTCACGTGCGAGAGAAGCGTATGTCTTCTCCCGACCTTGATGCCCCCAAATCGGTGCATCATGATACTCAAACATAATTTGATGTTTGAGTATCATCGTCGTTCCAAACGACGATGCGACTTTCATCTTTTTGGTCTGTGCTGTAAAGCAGCAGACCATCGTGCAGTCGATATCGATGCACGCAAGCGCGGAGGAACTCTGGGAGCTCGTCGCGCTTCTCACTTGATTGATTACTTAAGTAATCAATCAACAGACGTGTCTCCTCGTCTGTTTTGTACGCCTCGCGTACTTGTCGTATAATTGACGACGACAAAGCAGTGCAACGGATCGCGTTTGCACTGGCACCTTCGGTTACGGACGGTTTCGTCTCGTAATCGGGCCTTCGTGGTAGCGCATCCGCTATCACGTTCAAATTTCCGGGTTTGTATTCAACCGTAAAGTTGTATTCAGCAAAGAATGACAGCCATCCATCCATTCTTTGAGAAATGTGTGATGAATTCACGGCCGTGCGTAGCGACGCATGGTCCGTGTAAACCACAAACGGTCTATCTCCCAAGAGATAGATCCGAAATTTGGCCAGTGCATACTTCATGACAAGGAGTTCCTTGTCATGCACTGGATATTTGTGCTCGGCTGGGCGCAACTGACGCGATTGATAGCAGATTACGCGATCACGATCATCGGGATCACGATGCATCAAAGCACAGCCGATAGCGAAATCGCTCGCGTCGCAAACGACGTTGAACGGACGCTCATTATCGGCTATAGCCAAGACAGGCGCTTCAGTCAAGCTTTGCTTGACTGCATCAAAAGCATCTTGGCATTGGGTATCCCAATACCATTCGACATCTTTCTTAAGTAATTGAGGAAGAGGTCGTATTAACCCAGCATAGTTGCACGAATACTTGTGCAAATATGTTGCCAACCCAAGGAACTTTCGAAGTTACTTAACGTTGTTTGGCGTAGGCCATTCAACGATCACGCTGATCTTTTCTGGATCAGGACGCACCCAGTTCTTGCCCACAAAGCATCCAAGAACAGGTATCTGAGGTGCACCAAAGGTGCACTTCTTTAGATTTGCATAGAGCTTATGCTTACGCATAATCTCTAACACTCAACGTAGATGTTCCCTATGGACATCTACATCGCTTTTATCGTGTTCACCATTACTATGGATGAACACGTCATCGAAATAACTCGGTGCGAATTCTCGCACCGGGCGTAATAGATGCGTTACGCATCTGTTAAACGTAGCAGGGGCATTTCGAAGCCCCTGCGGCATAACAAGCCACTCCCAAAGCATGCCGCTTGGGGTGCTTACCGCCGTGAGAGGGATATCCTTCTCACGCATTAGGATTTGATAAAATCCATCTCTTAGATCGAGAGAACTAAAGATGGTGGTGCTCCCGCAACTGCCATCAATGATGACATCTTTTCGCGGTATCGGCGTCTGCGCCGGTACCGTCGCTGCGTTCAGCTTGTTGTAAGCGTGAACGATTCTCCACCCACCTGTGGAATTTTTCACACAAAAGGTGGGGGTAGAGTGCGGTGAGATAGACTCCCGCACTTGGCCTGCTTTACGACGAGCTTCGAAAAACTCGTCGATCGCTTTTACTTGATCACGCGGCAACGGCCATTGCCGCGTGACACAATACTTCGTGCCTGGCCCGAGGTCAATTTCATGACGAGTTCCCTTATCCTTGGGGAGCTCGCTAGGTACTTCTTCTGGGAATACGTCATCGTATTCCCAAAGTACCTCATAAAATGGGGAGTTCGCTTTAAGCGACTCCCAGCTCTGCGCTTCAAAGCGCTGAACATTGGTTTGATCATTGGGAACCTCTTTCCCAATGATTTCCACTTCTAATGTGGATATTCGTTCACGAATATCCACTTCTAATGTGGATATTCGTTCACGAATATCCACTACATCATCTGTTGCTACGATAATACAGATCTGTTCGATCTGATCATCGTGCAAGTTTCTCATAAACTTCTTCCAGCTTAGCGCTGGAAGAGCCATCACCTCCGAACCTTCTTTCGGAGGGTGTTCCATCAACAGAGATCGTCTCAACTGAACTGTCCATGCAATCAGACGCACTCGTCTGATTGACTGCTACACGGTGATTACGATTCACCGTGTGCGAATACTCATCATCATGGTGGCCACTGCCTACCATGGAATTTTGGCGATCAGATGTGCTCGTCTGACCGGCCGCCTTTTCTGCGACACGGTGGTCTGTATCACCCGTGTGCATGGCTAACGCAACGTGGTAGGCACTGGCCACCACGGAGTTGTGCTCACGATTGCACTCGATCGTGAGTTCACTCTCATCAACACGGAATTCTTTCATCGTGTTGGAACCTTCGGTCGCACAGTGGGTGTTTCCCACTGTGGATACTATTTAATTCTCACGGTGGGTGTTTCCCACCGTGGATATCACTTAATTCTCACGGTGGTCTTTATCACCCGTGGAATGTTTCTCTCCAACACGCAACGACTCTTCTGTTGCGTGTGGTAGTCCTTCTGAACTCTCACCAGCGGAGGTACCTTCCGCTGATCGTGTCAGAACAGACCGGATGGTGCCATCGCTATCCACCAGACAGTCTGACGCTGCGGTTGTATCCTCTGATACAGCCGGATTACACACAGGGTGATCAGATCCTGTGCATTCGCCGCAGTAGATCGATAGGTTAACCCAGTCGATCGAAGGTTTAAACTTGGACATCCATGGGATTCCAAGTATCACATCTAACTTGTCATCTAAATCGAGGACGATGAATTCATCCTCGAATGACAGTTCATTCAACTCGAAGCGTGTTTTAATGACACGCTTTGGAATAGTCACGGTTGCACCTGTTGCTAACCGAACTGACAACATACTTCGTGGGGTTTCTACCTCCACGAAGCTCAACAGCGTTAGACTCTGAGTTATAACGAAATTGTTTGACGCTCCTTTGTCAAACAAAGCTCGCATGGGGACATCGCTCCCGTGCGGCTTAACCTCCAGGGTGATAATAGGCTTACCATCACCCTGCACCTTTTGACAGGACATAGTCCCGTCTGGGGCTATTACCCTCACATGCCCTATGTCGGCATGTGGGATAACATTCCCAGTAGGGCGCCCCGCCCCTACTGGTGATCTACGTTTTTTGCACCAACAGGGTGATGTCCCTGTTGGTGTCGCCGTGCAGCGGACGGTTCCGTCCGCTGACTGCGTGGCACCGGACGCGGTGCCATACACTCATGGACAAAATGCCCCATTTTTGCGCATCGATTGCAGCGAATGTTCTTCTTAAATTTCGGTTGCTTCGAGTTCGAAACAAAATCAACCGATACGTCCATCGGCTCTGGACCTCCACCGCCCATACTCTGGCGCGAGTGGCTGTTCCTTGAGACGAAGTGTGAACTTCGTCTGCCCGACTGCTGATTGTTGACATGCTGTTGCGGCATGATAGCGAAGGGCTGTTGAGCCCTTCGGCTGTACCCAGCATGCGATGACGCTGATCGCATGCTGAACTCTTCACGGATGCTCATATCAATGGCATCCCTTAGAGTCTATGGCAGGTGCCGGTAGAGACTCTGTTTGACGGGACCATCATTGAGTCCCTTCATGAAGCCAGTGACCTGCATAGCAAGGGGCACCGGCTCATACACAATATTTGACAGCAAATATTGCGTCTTCTGAGCGTTATCTTGAAGGTCAAGCTTACCTTGCCGGAGTTCCATGAACTCCTGCCGACTACTTAGCTCCATTTCTGGACCTTCAAAGTTGAGCTTTAGCTCAGCTTTTAATTTCTGATAAGTCAGGAACGCAGAGTCATCAGTGTCTCTGCGACTCATCGCCCATGCCCTGGCTCTGCCGCCCAGACATGTTGTGGCGAAGTACGACTGTTGACGTTCGTCAACAATATTTTGCGCAGAGATGGCATCTTCCACCTCTGCGAACCATCTACGAAGGGGCTCGCCCCCTTCGCCGGTAAAGGGAGGTACTCGCGCGCTTACCACTTCAACGCTATGCGTTGCAGGTGCAGTTGCGGTCCGCGCTGCCTCTGGCGCGGGCCGTACTGGCTTTTCTAGGTGGTTTCACCTAAAGCGATTCGCCACCTCTACCACTTCCTCCGGGGACTTACCCAGGAGGAAGGTAATGATGTCGGTCCTCATAGACCGAACCATTTCCACCTTCGCGTCTTTACTACGCGACGAGAAGTGAGGGAAGTGTTTTTTCACCACTTCCAGCGTTATCTCTGGCTCGGCAGGCGTCATGTCTCGCGACATGATGCCGAGCGGCTCTTAATCTTCGCTCCGCTAGTTAACTAGCGAAACGGAACTGTGGTCGTTAGGACGGACCGCAAAGTGCTACCAGGTGTAACAGGACTGATCCTGTTACAGGCTTACACTGTAATTGCGAGGAAGCGCGCAATGCAACAGGGCAGGATTAGTTGATAACAACTAATCCTATACTAAAAGTAAATATATAAATATTTACTTGGGTTTGAGAACGCAAAATTAAGACTGTTTATTTAATGGGTGGTTTAGAGGCTAATAGTATAGTAACTACTTAACTAATATGATAATATCAAGTATTCAACTAACTGTACTATTAGTTAACCTGCAAGATTCGGTATTTATACCGAATCGACTTTTCCTTCGTAGATTATAATAACTTATAATCTCCTATTTAAATTTTGAGACAACGCGTCTGAAATTAAACTGTGATATTCTAACTTGAATATCAATTATGTAATTGCACCCCATTACATCTGTCCTATAGAAGTTCAGCTGCTCTAAGCGCCCCTTGGGAACTCTAGGTGGATTTTTCGAAATCCGTCGATCTGCACATAGAAAGTGCAGATCGATCCGCTTCCTCTTAAGTTTAGGCTATCAATACAGAATATATTAGCTAATTTCTTAGCGATACAGGCTTAAGAGGCTCGACGATCAAGTGGTGAAGACTTCCGCCACATGATCAAGTACTGTAATGGGGTGACATTACATAATTGATATTCAAGTTAGAATATCACAGTTGAATTTTAGACGCGTTGTCTGAAATTTAAATAAGAGATTATAAGTTATTATAATCTACGAAGGAAAAGTCAATTCGGTATAAATACCGAATCTGTGGTGGAGTCAAGTTCGAAATCGAAAACATTAGCATCGATAACCTGACTACCACCATCGCGCCCAGCCTTCCAACTTTCGGACGGGGTACTCCACGGACCACCACTCGAGATCTGGTACAATCGTCCGCTGCAAGCAGACGACCGGTCGTCATCAGAACCCACTTGGTCCGATTGTTTAGTGTCCATCTCACCTTGTGCACCCGATGGAATGGGCTAGTTACACACTCGGTGGATCGGGATCGCAGATTGGATCGAAGCGGTCTTGAATATAGAAGACCGATCTGGGTAGGTATCTCTGGGGCGGAACTATTCACCCCAGGTACGTACAGACCAGAGACACTTCCAAAAGATAAATTCCAATAGGTCGATCGTCCAAACGATCTAGACCTGACCAATACGAAATAATAGAGGATAGAACAATCAACCGGTCTAGCCCCTGACCAATATAAGAGAAGACCAAAACCGGTCTAGTTTCCAACCAATATTAAAACGAGCCAATATGTCCGCGTAAAGACCCAATATGCTCGTGAAACTCCACAAACGATATCTCCACGCCAAGACCAATCCAGTGAATAGCACGTTCCAAACGTACTTGAGTTGAGGTGTTGAGATCGCCAAATCGTACTCCCGTCGAGGGACTTCCGGTAGGCCAAAGTGCGCGTGCGGCGCCTCCAGACCGGTTATAATAGGCGAGAGGGGATAATTCAACCCTCTGCCCCCAAACACTCCGCGGCGGGCGGAGGCGTCTAGTGTACGAAAAGGGAAGAACGGCGACCCCTAGCTGTGGTGTGAACCAAGACCACAAGAGGTTTTCGCCACTTATCCGAAAGCTAAAAGATTTCCTTACTTAAAGGTATAACCTCTGTCCTAAAAGGTAAAACCACAACCAAAAGCCTCTTACTTGGAAAAACCACAACTAAAATACTACTACCCTATAGTCCCTAAATGTACCCACACAAAAATATGTAAAATACCCAAAGTCGGGTGACTCACCAAAACTTGCGTTCTTGACACTTCTTGAGTCTGATAGGCTGAAAAGCCCCCCCTGTTTAAACCAATCCGCAATTAGACCAAATGCCTTGACAAAACTTGACCAGAAGTGTGCCAAATTTTGGGCACGCTTCTCCACAGCCGCCCCCGACTCAGACCGTGTCGCACAGCGACAACGGTCTGACCTCGTCCATCAAATTCAGTTGAACCTTGGTCATTCAGACTTTTCCGACATGGAGCAACCATCTTCTTCATCCGTTCCAGGTACTTGCACTGCTGGACTTGACCTTCTTGTATTTCCTTAACGACCTTTCTTGTAGGCACCTCGCATACCACGTCATCGCATGTCACTTCGCCCGTCCGGTCGGTCCGGTCTGGCAGCCCCCATCGTTCTACTGCACCTCAGACATCGGCAGGGCATCATACCGGGACCGACGCGCAGTTGCAATACGCACTTGAAGAGATCGCACGTCTCCAGGAGCAGATTGCTCAACAGGCGACACAACGTAAGCATGCATGTCCGGTCTTCACCTTGGACCTGTTCTAACCTTCGTTTGTCTTCAGCCCGTATACCTCCAGCCCGTATACTTCCTGGCATCAGCAAGGCGATCAATGCTCTGCTTGCCGCCGATCGGCAGTCAAACACGCATGACCTCCAGCTGCGTCAGATTTTGACCGGACTAATAAACGCGCGCAATAGGTTGACCCGCTTGGAGGCTCATCAGCTTCATCTTCGGGAGCAGCTTGTGCTGATCCAACTGCAGCAAGCGGTAGGCCTGCTGGACCAGACCACGTTGAGTGTTCAAAGCGACGATCTCGAGAGGTGTCTCACCGAGCTCCGAATTTCGATTCAAGACCAGACCGAGGAGGTCCGGTCTTGTGAACGCAAGTCGAACGATTGGACGCAGGCAGCGAACGGTCGTCGGGAGGTATTGAAAGAATGTCATCAGCGCTTGGTTGACCTGTTGCGTCTTCGTCGGCATCCGGTTGCTGCCTCCAGCGTAGACCGGTCTGCGTCGGCCGCATTGGTGGACCTACACCGGGACCAAGACCAAGGCCTTTCATTGGGCGAAATTCTTCAGCCCGAAATTGCACACAAATCAAAGAAGCGCGCGGACGCGCCGGGTAGCTCGAGGGCGCGGGGCATAGTGTGCGATCCCGAACTAGGTGGGAAGCGTGCGGTGCCCCATAAGCGAGCCAAGACGCAGGCGCCCCTAGTGGGCCCAAGCTTGGACGAGGATGACGACAGTAACATCTCCAAAAATCAAGCGCCCTCGACCGCCGGTGCTGACCGTGCCAAGTATTCAGAGGTCTCGTCCTGGGATGGCTCCGGCGAAGTCTCCGGTGATTCGGAGTTTGCTGTCCCCATCCCAACCAAGTCGCGAACAAGTCCACATGAAAGTTTTGTTCAAGTTGCATCGACTTCGGAGCAGACCAAGAAGACCGGTCCGCATGGTGGCGTTCCACCACCTCATGCGTCGACAAAGTCAACACCTACGGTATTGCCTGGGACGTCCAAGATCCACAAAGATGCTTTGTTGGCCAACGTGGCAATTGACAGTTCTTCCCTTCCGCCACGAACGCGTGAGGATACTTTGCCGTGGTCGCCAGGGCAGATCGGTTGTTTACGCCAGTCCACCCTGACCAAGCAGCTCCTGGTCCGGTCTTTCACTCGTCCAGACCATTGGCTTTTCCCGCCGGCGAAGAAAGTTCCTGCCGCGTCGGAATGGCGGCCGGACTTGATCACGTCGGCACAGATCTCCTGCTTTTACGCTGACGAGCCGTGGAAGATTTTCGAGCATCCCAAGATGGGGTTCATCTTCCACTCGACTCCTTGGGCCAATGCTTTCATGAGTCGGGTGAAATATTTTAACAAGACTCACGCTCAAGCCATCTGGGAGGCATCCCACTATCTGGTGCTTACCCCGGAACGAGTTCGGCAAGACCCTGGCTTGGCGACCATCCAGAACAAGCGCAAGCGGCGTCGGATCAGAGCGGGTGAGGCCTGGCAGTCCCTGTGCAAATATGTTTTGGACGGGATGCTGGCCCACGAGTGCGACGTCAATGTGTTCTTATATCCAGTTGTACTTCATATGCCGCGGCGTCGCGTCGAGAGGACCCGGCTGCTGGCTGACGGTGGCACATGGTACCCCGGTCTTGGGTGCACTACACCGGTCTTGGACCTCGGATGCTTTGGTCCAACTAGACCAACAAGAACCTTGGCGTAACCAGTACCAGTACCAAGTTGAGAAGCATCCGTCGTTGACCGTCGGCCGTCTGTGGGGTGATGGAGAGTGAGGTCGTAAGTAGTCGACCAGATAACACTTAATATATATCATCGTTCTTTTTCACATGTTCGGTCATCAAATCACTTGAGCTAATTCCACCACTTTCTCCAGAGTTGCACTAGACACGTGATCACCAACCGTTCCACTTACATCGCGAAAAAACAATCCACGTTCGTCACTACACTATTCCAATTCGTCACATATTCACAATACACATACACAAGACACAAGACCTTCCACCTCTTCACATCGGTCGGGAAGACGGATGCTACTTCATGTCTTGGTCTTGGTCTTCATGGGTCTGCATCACTGAGAAACGGTTCCGACTGACTCGGTACCGTTCGAATTCTCGTAGTAGTGCTCCACAGTTAAGGTCGGACTCATCGATCCAAGTTGTTTCCTCATGGTCCTTCCATCGGACCAGATATTCTCGGTGGGTCCGGCCGAACCTGGTCTTCTTGACCGATCGGACATCCAAGACCTTTTCCACTTCATATTCGTCCTTCTCCAGCGGTCGTTCCCAACTGTCCTCCGGCAGTAATGCTTCATCGAAATCAAACCGTTCTGCCTCGTCTACTAGACAGGGCATTTTGGGACGATCAGGAAATTCTCGGACCAGTTTTAACTTGGACACATGTACGATCGGGAAGACCTTGTAGTCCGTGCCGGTTGTTACTAGACGGGCAGCGTGTTCACCAATCATCTCGGAAACACGGAAAGGGCCGTGCCATATGTGAGCCAGCTTCTTCGCATAGCCCTCCTTCACTCGGTCTAGGTACAACCATACCCTCGCCCCTGGTTCTATACCGTGGGGTTGGACCTGGTCGTTGTTCCGGTCTGCCAGGTCTTGTGTAGCTTGACGTAACTTTTCGTTGACAATTTCTCTTGCATGCTGGTAATGTTTCTGGACCTGCATGCGCCAACGTCGAGCACCACGATCGCGGGTCCGAGTGCAACCAATAGGTATCGCGGCTTCAATAGTGGACCGGGGGTCCCATCCATACGCAAGATAAAAAGGCGTTTCTCCTCGGACCCGATCGGTCGACGAGTTGAGTGCAAACACCAGCCTTTCTGCGTATTCGTCCCAATCGCGCTGGTCTGGATCGGCAACGTACATCTTGATTGCTCTTGTAATAATTTGTACCATACGTTCTGCCGATCCATTCGCTTGCGGACGATATGCCATCGTCGCGCTCTGTTTCTGGCCCAGCATATTGTTAAACGACCGGAACACCTCGGCCATGAAACCGGGTTCTCGGTCGTGTCTGATGACCTCGCTGGCGCCGAACCTTCGGAACACGCATTCTTCGTAACTTTTGGCGATCTGCTCGGCAGACCGGGACGCACTAGTCTTCGCAATAACTAGACCGGTGAACAGGTCTACCCAGATCAACAACTCAGTATTGCAATATGTTGATTTAGGCAGTGACGGTATGTGGTCCATCGCTATGACCTGGAAAGGGTAGGTAGCCTCGATATTTCCGGGCGATCGCCCCTTGATTACCGGTCTACCCTTTCCGTTCTCGCAATCCGTACAACAACCCACATATTTCTGTACACTTCGAAAAAGACCTATCCAGTGAAAGTGGAAACTGAGCTTGTGATACGTTCTGCCTATGCCCTGATGTCCCCCTTCTAGACTCAGATTGTAGTGATGGAGGACATCCGGCTGCAGCAACTCAGGTATCAACAATTTCGCCAATCGGTCCCGGTCTGCACTGTCTTGGTCGGCATCGCGGCAGTAATATAGTAAACCATACTCATCCACTTCGTAACTGTCTGCGATCTTGGCACATTCTTTCGCTTGACCATTCGTCAACTTAGA
>CM047580.1:43742583-43823611 GCA_026184515.1 Peronosclerospora sorghi | reverse complement strand
TATACCACAGCAAGGGGTCGCCGTTTTTCTTTGCACGTACACTAGTCGCCTCCGCCCGCCGCGGAGTGTTTGGGGGAAGAGGGTTGAATTATCCCCTCTCGCCTATTATACCCGGTCTGGACGCGCCGCACGCGCACTTTGGCCTACCGGAAGTCCCTCGACGGGAGTACGATTTGGCGATCTCAACACCTCAACTCAAGTACGTTTGGAACGTGCTATTCATTGGAATGGTCTTGGCGTGGAGATATCGTTTGTGGAGTTTCACGAGCATATTGGGTCTTTACGTGGACATATTGGCTCATTTTAACATTGGTTGGAGTTTAGACCGGTTTTGGTCTTCTCTTATATTGGTCAGGGGCTAGACCGGTTGATTGTTCTATCCTCTATTATTTCGTATTGGTCAGGTCTAGATCGTTTGGACGATCGACCTATTGGAATTTATCTTTTGGAAGTGTCTCTGGTCTGTACGTACCTGGGGTGAAGAGTTCCGCCCTAGGTACACCTAGCCAGCACGGTCTCATATTCAAGACCGAATCAGATCGATCTGCGATCCCGATCCACCGAGTGTGTAACTAGCCCACTCCAATGGGTACACAAGGTGAGATGAACTTAAGTGAATCGGACCAAGTGTCTTTGGATGATGACCGGTCGTCTGCCAGCAGCGGACGATTGTACCAGATCTCGAGTGGTGGTCCGCGCAGTACCCCCCCCCCGTAAGTTGGAAGGCTGGGCACGATGGTGGTGGTCAGGTTGTCGATACAAATGTATTCGATTTCGAACTTGACTCCACCACACTGTCATTCGAGGATAAATTCATCGCCCTCGATTTAGATGACAAGTTCGATGTGATACTTGGAATCCCATGGATGTCCAAGTTTAAACCTTCGATCGACTGGGTTAACCTATCGATCGACTGCGGCGGATGCACAGGATCTGATCACCCTGTGTGTAATCCGGCTGTATCAGAGGATACAACCGCAGAGTCAGACAGTCTGGTGGATAGCGATGGCACCACCAGGTCTGTTCTGACACGATCAGCGGAAGGTACCTCCGCTGGTGAGAGTTCAGAAGGACTACCACACGCAACAGAAGAGTCGTTGCTTGTTGGAGAGAAACATTCCACGGGTGATAAAGACCACCGTGAGAATGAAGTGATATCCACGGTGGGAAACACCCACCGTGAGAATTAAATAGTATCCACAGTGGGAAACACCCACTGTGCGACCGAAAGTTCCAACACGATGAAAGAATTCCGTGTTGATGAGAGTGAACTCACGATCGAGTGCAATCGTGAGCACAACTCCGTGGTGGCCAGTGCCCACCACGTTGCGTTAGCCATGCACACGGGTGATAAAGACCACCGTGTCGCAGAAAAGGCGGCCGATCAGACGAGCACATCTGATCGCGAAGAAAATTCCATGGTAGGCAGTCGCCACCATGATGATGAGTATTCGCACACGGTAAATCGTAATCACCGTGTAGCAGTTAATCAGACGAGTGCATCTGATTGCATGGACAGTTCCGTCGAGACGATCTCTGTTGATGGAACACCCTCCGAAAGAAGGTTCGGAGGTGATGGCTCTTCCAGCGCTAAGCTGGGAGAAGTTTATGAGAAACTTGCACGATGATCAGATCGAACAGATCTGTATTATCGTTGCAACAGATGATGTAGTGGATATTCGTGAACGAATATCCACATTAGAAGTGGAAAACATTGGGAAAAAGGTTCCCGATGATCAAACCAAAGTTCAGCGCTTTGAAGCGCATAGCTGGGAGTCGCTTAAAGCGAACTCCCCATTTTATGAGGTACTTTGGGAATACACGCTGACGTATTCCCAGAAGAAGTACCTAGCGAGATCCCTAAGGATAAGGGAACTGGTCATGAAATTGACCTCGGGCCAGGCACGAAGTATTGTGTCACGCGGCAATGGCCGTTGCCGCGTGATCAAGTAAAAGCGATCGACGAGTTTTCGAAGCTCGTCGTAAAGCAGGCCAAGTGCGGAAGTCTATCTCACCGCACTCTACCCCCACCTTTTGTGTGAAAAAGTCCACATCTGGGTGGAGAATAGTTCACGCTTACAACAAGCTGAACGCAGCGACGGTACCGGCGCAGACGCCGATACCGCGAAAAGATGTCATCATTGATGGCAGGTTCGGGAGCACCACCATCTTTAGTGCTCTCGATCTAAGAGATGGATTTTATCAAATCCTAAAGCGTGAGAAGGATATCCCTCTCACGGCGGTAAGCACCCCAAGCGGCATGCTTTGGGAGTGTCTTGTTATGCCGCAGGGGCTTCGAAATGCCCCTGCTACGTTTAACAGATGCGTAACGCATCTATTACGCCCGGTGCGAGAATTCGCACCGAGTTATTTCGATGACTTGTTCATCCATAGTAATGGTGAACACGATAAAAGCGATGTAGAGGTCGATAGGGAACACCTACGTCAGTGTTAGAGCTTATGCGTAAGCATAAGCTCTATGCAAATCTAAAGAAGTTCACCTTTGGTGCACCTCAGATACCCGTTCTTGGATGCTTTGTGGGCAAGAACTGGGTGCGTCCTGATTTAGAAAAGATCAGCGTGATCGTTGAATGGCCTACGCCAAACAACGTTAAGTAACTTCGAAAGTTCCTTGGGTTGGCAACATATTTGCACAAGTATTCGTGCAACTATGCTGGGTTAATACGACCTCTTTCTCAATTACTTAAGAAAGATGTCGAATGGTATTGGGATACCCAATGCCAAGATGCTTTTGATGCAGTCAAGCAAAGCTTGACTGAAGCGCCTGTCTTGGCTATAGCCGATAATGAGCGTCCGTTCAACGTCGTTTGCGACGCGAGCGATTTCGCTATCGGCTGTGCTTTGATGCATCGTGATCCCGATGATCGTGATCGCGTAATCTGCTATCAATCGCGTCAGTTGCGCCCAGCCGAGCGCAAATATCCAGTGCATGACAAGGAACTCCTTGTCATGAAGTATACACTGGCCAAATTTCGGATCTATCTCTTGGGAGATAGACCGTTTGTGGTTTACACGGACCATGCGTCGCTACGCACGGCCGTGAATTCATCACACATTTCTCAAAGAATGGATGGATGGCTGTCATTCTTTGCTGAATACAACTTTACGGTTGAATACAAACCCGGAAATTTGAACGTGATAGCGCATCCGCTATCACGAAGGCCCGATTACGAGACGAAACCGTCCGTAACCGAAGGTGCCAGTGCAAACGCGATCCGTTGCACTGCTTTGTCGTCGTCAATTATACGACAAGTACGCGAGGCGTACAAAACAGACGAGGAGACACGTCTGTTGATTGATTACTTAAGTAATCAATCAAGTGAGACGCGCGACGAACTCCCAGAGTTCCTCCGCGCTTGCGTGCATCGATATCGACTGCACGATGGTCTGCTGCTTTACAGCACAGAACAACAAGATGAAAGTCGCATCGTCGTTCCAAACGATGATGATCTCAAACATCAAATTATGTTTGAGTATCATGATGCCCCGATTTCGGGGCATCAGGGTCGAGAGAAGACATACGCTTCTCTCGCACGTGACTTTTACTGGCGAAACCAGTACAAGTGGTTGCGGAAATACGTACGCGCTTGCGAGATTTGCCAGCGCGTTACGCCTGCGCAGTCTGCACAGGCTCCGCTGCAATCTCTGCAGCTTCCGACAGAGTGTAGGAAGTCCATTTCAATAGACTTCGTATTCGGTCTTCCACCTGACAATAGTCGGAAGTCCGGAATAGTGGTCTTTGTAGACCGTTTCAGTAAGATGGTACATCTTACTGCAGTATCAGCGAACGTAACCGCCGCACAAACAGCGCGGATATTCGTTGATACGGTATTCCGTTTGCACGGAATGCCGGAAGACATTGTCTCGGATCGAGATCCGAGATTTACAGGACGTTTCCGTCAAGAAACGTTCTCATTGTTGGGAACCCAGTTGAAGATGTCAACTGCGGACCATCCGGAAACGGATGGGCAGACGGAACGGGTTAACCGCGTTCTCGGAGACATGTTGCGATCATACGCACATGCCTTTGAACAGTGGAGTGACTACCTGCCACTCACTGAATTCGCGATTAACAATTCGGTGCATGCTTCAACTAAGCATACACCGTTCTACGTGAATGCCTTAAGGCATCCACGAACCCCAGCTTTCCTTGGCGGTACGCCAAATCTAAGTGGGGGAGGGACCCGCTCAAATTTTGAGCGAGTCAATGCGCAAGTTGAGACTGCAACTTGTGAACAAAACGATGGCCCTTCTACTTAAATTACAGTAGAAGTGGAAGCAGCTTCAATTGAAACTAAAGCTGCATACGATGAATATGTGTCTGCAGCAATGGCTGCAGACACCGAGGACAATGCACCTACTGCTGATAAAGCAGTAGATGAATTCGTATTACAGCGCCAAGCTGTAATACGCTATATAAAAGATGCACTTGCCCCTGCTTTTGGTAAGCAAGAAAAATGCATACAAACAAGGAAGGAAGAACAAAAACTCCTTTCTGAAAGTGAATTGGTATTATTAAGTACTATCAATTTGCCTACACATGCAATAAGCAACTTCCCTTAACGGAAGTTGCTTCCTAAGTACATTGGACCTTTCAAGGTCCAAGAGATTCGGGGGAATGCCTATACCTTAGAAATTCCCACAGCAATGCGGCTACACCCAACATTCTATGTTGGGCGGCTCAAGCCGTATCATTCGTCTTCGTCTTACGACGAGACGCAGAACCACGGAAGATACCGTGATTCTCTAAGTCTCCCAAGAGAGACTTGTAATCGGCTTCCAGCCGTTCATGAGCAGAGCGGAGAGTCACTACATCCGCGTTCGACTTCGCAAGATCAGCCTTGTTCCGATCGAGCTATTCCTTACAGCGCGAAAGCTCGATGTACAGAAGATCATTCTTCTGCTGAAGGGCAGTGTGCGCCTAGAGGATGTCGCGGACATCCTCTCGAAGAGACCGATATGTCTTCACACAGTGAGACATATCGCTGCTCAAGGAGGAATAACCCTACTCGAGCTTGCGGAGCAAAGAACCATGCTCCGCAACAACAGCGGCGAGGGAATTCTCAACCTCCGCCGCCCCTGATCGATAATCAGGGGAATAAGCGATACATTCTCGAGCGCTTGATCTCGAAGCGCTCGGTTCCTTCGAAGAAGGGGCAGCGTACCGAGTACTTGGTACGCTGGATGGGATATCCCCAAGAGTTCGACTCTTGGGAGCCGATTGAGGTTCTGAGGGCCGACTCCCAGACTTTTTGACTGAGTTTGAGAAGTCTCAAACCCATAATGCAAGTAGCATCAACAGTAGGTGTTGATGCATTCAGGGTAACAATGAGTTTCGGCGGGTACGGAAAAACCACCGTACCCCCGCAACTCCTCCTCTGACAGACGAGGAGCGCCCTGCGTACACCGAGGGCAAACGAGGTGAGAAGGGACACCACACTTTAACCCTTCTTTGATGCAAGCATAATGGATGTATTCCATTTTGCCTGTTCGTGAGTGCTTTAAAAATCGCTCGCAAATTACGTGAACTTTATTCACGTAATCATCTGGGCTTTTGTTGTAGTTGTCAACAAAAGCATTCAAACTCTGAGTCAGGGCGTCTTTATCGTCCCTGTTCCTCCTTGACCCTTTCCGGCTCGAATAATATCGAACCTGGAAAAAGAGGTCAATAAAGTACAGACGTCTATCGTCTGTACTTCGATCGAATCGACGTGACTGGATGTCTTCACAGTCATCCAGCACGTTGATATCGAACATCGCATACTGGCAGTCCCGTTTACGGTGACCGCCACTGTTGGGGGCAATAGCCCAGCCAGGGGTCCAAAACCCCACTCTGTACGGAACATGTGGTTCCGTACGATAATACGCTTTAGAAGCGGCAGGCGCCGCTTCTGTTCGAGCTCTTCTAGCAGGCGGAGCACCGTCTGCTTCAACACCACGCGCCGGGGTTAAATCACCCCGACGTGGAGAAGTACTTGGTCCAGGTGGGGATCTGCGTTCCCGAAACCACCTGTGATGATCAGTGTCGCTGTCATAGCAGACAGCGACACCAGAGTCTTCATCGCTGTTAGGCGATGAGCACCTATCGAGTTTCGACTTGCTAATCCTTTAGTGGGGACAGCTGTATCCCCATCACTTTGTTCGGAGTCAGAACTCCCGAACATGGACCTCTTGTCAACACGCCATTCGGAAGTTGCCATCGTGCGAGATGTTGCATTAGCAACATCTCCCTGTTTCTTGCCAGATGCCGCCTTAGCAGCATCTGTGGTCGAAGAAGGTACGTCTTCCGACCTTTGCGTAGTTGACGCTGCTAATGCAGCGTCACCGTTGTCACTCAACACCTCAGCACCTAGTGCTGAGGCGGAGGAAGAAGCTCCTTCAATGTTTTCAGCAGCGCTCTTTAGAGCGCCGCCGCGTGCCTTGACCAACTATTCGATGGTCAATCAGTTGGTAAATGAGAAATTCCGACCAACAAGTGCCTCCTATGATTGGCCAAAATAAGAATTATTTTTGGCCAACCACCTTAAGTGGGGGGGGGGGTGATGTAATGGGGTGTCATTACATAATTGATATTCAAGTTAGAATATCACAGTTGAATTTCAGACACGTTGTCTGAAATTTAAATAAGAGATTATAAGTTATTATAATCTACGAAGGAAAAGTCGATTCGGTATAAATACCGAATCTTGCAGGTTAACTAATAGTACAGTTAGTTGAATACTTGATATTATTATATTAATTAGGTAGTTACTATACTATTAGCCTCTAAACCACCCATTAAATAAACACTTTTAATTTTGCGTTCTAACCCTTAAGTAAATATTTATATATTTACTTTTAGTATAGGATTAGTTGTTATCAACTTATCCTGCCCTATTGCATTGCGCGCTTCCTCGCAATTACAGTGTAAGCCTGTAAAGGATCAGTCCTGTTACAACAGATGTGTGGTGAAGTGTACCATAAAATTGGTACATAATAGGGGGCGTGACTATGGGCGCCACTGTGTGTGTAACTGTAGGCACAACTGTGTGTGTACTGTGTGTAAAACTGTGTGTGTACCTGCAGGTGCATGGACGGGACATAGACGGGGAACCATGAGAAGGGACGACTAGGTACGGGTACCTAACGGTTAGCGACGGACGACAGATAAATCAGGTCCACTGGTCGACGGAGTTTATTGGAAAGGTTAGTTCTGATTGGATAAAATTAGTGAAATGGTAGATCTAAGGATAAAAGCGATAAAAAAGTTCTCTTTTTGCGTCCAAACACTAAGGACACCTCCGGGAAGTCACCTTTTCGCCTCCCGTTATTACTACACACCTCTACGTCCCGGGCGGGAGCACTTTGTGCGTTCTTGGCCCATCGGCAGGCGTAGAGCGCTGAGAACTCGCCCCGCGACTCCGTCCGCTGTGTCAGCGGTTCTTTTTAAAGGTTTTTTTGGTCTTGGAAACGTGATCGAGCAGCGTTCTCTCACCTCTTCCCATTGGTCCACGTTTTTGGCCCCTAGAAGTTCGGCTGCTCTAAGCGCCCCCAAGGGAACTCTAGACGGATTTTAGGGGAAACCGTCGATCAGGCCGCCGCTGATCGGACCTCTTCTTAAGTTTACGTGTAGAATACATATTATACTGGGTATTCTATCCGCATACTAAGCTTAAGAGGCTCAGCGATCGCGTGGTGAAGATTTCCGCTGCCTAATCAAGTACCCCTTCGCTGATCGCCACCAAGACCATCGATCTACAACCCTCGACCTGCGATCAACTGTTCGTAACTCGCGCGACTCGTAAGGAATCTTCGAGATCGATCAAAGGTCCTGATCACCGACTGTCTGCGCCTGATCAAGTCTGATTGCCCCTGATCATCGATCAACCCTTGATCATTGATTATCGGACTTGATCATCCCTTATTATTGTTAAGCGGTCCTGATCGTCGACTATTTGTGCCTGATCAAGCCTGATCAAGCCTAATCGCACCTAATTCACCCGGTCGGTCCAATACGAATTACCCCAATCTTGCATCAAGGAATTGCTGTGCGACATCCCCGCCATCTGGAGAGCGACCCACGCCTAAGCCGTCGGGTACACAAGGTGAGCAGAAACTCAAGCAGTCAAGGACAACCGGAGGACCCCTTCGTTAGTCGGTAGTCCGGGCGCCGTGGTACCGCCTGATCAAGCTTCAAAAACTTTGATCATCCGCTCCACCACAGATGCAAACCAATGGGGGAAGAAGTGAGAACAGTTGGCTCGATCTCCCTCCCAGTAGCCTTTCCGAACGGGGCCGCTGACACAGCGAGCAGAGTTTAGGGTGAGTTCTCAAGAACTTTACGTCTGTCGGTGGGCCAAAAAGAGCACTACGTGCTCCCGCCCGGGACGTGTAAGTTGCGTATGCAATGAAAGGGAGGCGAGAAGTTATCACGCCGTCCCAATCGATGATCGTGTTGATAGGACGCAAAAAGAGAACTTTATTTATCCTTATGTCCTAAATTCAACCAATTACCTATTTTTCGACCAATCAACTCTATCCAACGTGATATGCATAATCGACCAGTCAACTTGAAATATTGTCCGTCTGTCGCTTACCATCATGTACCTGTACCCTGCGTCGCTTCTTCTCCGGATGGCCCGTTCATGTTCACAACAATTTCCCCCAAAAACATCCATACGCTTCTCCACAACCGCCCCTGAGCCTCGTCCCAGCCGTACACCGGCTGGGGCGTGGGTCGATTATGCCCTTGCCACCCATCGATCACCCCTTTCTCCCTTCGGGTCATCATCGATCATGTCGTTGCCACCCATCGATCATGTCGTTGAAAACCCATCGATCAGGTCATCGTGATTATTCATTTCCATATTTTCGATAAGGTGTTCAGGAAGTCGATCATGGATGCTAACTCATAAGCTCTCGATCGATCCAAGGCTGATGAGATGATCTCGATGATAAATCAAGCCTGCACGCAACAAGAGGAGATCCACGCGCAACAAGAAGAGATCGTCACGTTGAATTACTCGCTGTCGATTCTCGGAGACTCCGTCTAGATACTTCAGATGTCAAACGCATGCCTTTCCCGAAAACTCGCTGATCGTGAGAAGCAGATCAAGTGGTTCTGTGGTGGAGCGGCTGATCAAAGTTTTTGAAGCTTGATCAGGCGTTACAACGGCGCCCGGACTGCCGACTAACGAAGTGGGTCCTCCGGTTGTCCTGTGAATGCTTGTGTTCCTTCTCACTTTGTGTACCCGACTGCTTGGGCGTGGTTCGCTCTCCAGGTGGCGTGGATGTCAATTCCTTGATGCAATATATGGGTAATACTTAACGAGTCGACTGGTGTCGATCAGGAGCGATCAGGATTGATCAGACTTGATCAGGCTTGATCAGGCTTAATCAGGCGCAAACAGTCGATGATCAGGAACTATGATCAGTCCAGTTGATTCCCCACGAATTGGCACGAGCTGCGAACAGGTAATCGCTGGTTGCAGATCAACGATCTGGGTGGTGATCAGCGAAAGGGTACTTGATCAAGCAGCGGAAGTCTTCACCACTTGATCACGGAGACTCTTAAGATAAGTTCTCCCAGGAAATACCCAATATATTAATGTATTTCTGATCTAAACTTGATAGGAGGGTCGATCATCTACGGGCAGATCGACGGTTTCCACTAAATTCCACCTAGAGTTCCCGTGGGGCGCTTAGAGCAGCCGAACTACTAGGGGCACTAGGGGCCAAAAACGTGGACCAATGGGGAAGAGGTGAGAGCGCACTGCTCTATCACGGTCCCAAGACCAAAAACCTTTAAAAAGAGTTCTGCTGACACAGCGGGCGGAGTTGCGGGGCGAGTTGTCAACACTCTAGGCCTGCCGGTGGGCCAAAAATGCACTAGGTACTCCCGCCCGGGACGTAGAGGTATGTGTTACTAAAGGGAGGCTCTAGGTGCCGTCTCTTAGGTGTCCTAGGAGGTTGGACGCAAAAGGAGAACTTTATTAGCACTTATATCCTAAGAACTACCTATTACCTAATTTCAACCAATCAAAATTACCCATTCCCATCTACTCCGTCGGCCAGTCAACCTGATTTATCCATCGTCCGTCTCTAACCATTAGGTACCCGTACCTAGTCGTCCCTTCTCACAATGCCCCGTCTATGTCTCATTTATGTACCTGCAATTGTACACAGAGTTGTACACAGAATTCCACACACAGTTGTGCCCACGATCACACCCACACTTATGCCCACAGTTGTACCAATTTTGCGGCACAATTTACCACAGTTTGCGCGATCACGTTCGTGCTACTGTCAACGAGCTCTAGAACAGACTGAAAACCACCGAAGGAACCATATCCGAACAACACCGTCGGATCCACGATCTGGAGATTGTTCATGATCTACATCGTTATCATCTATCGTTCCAAGCGGAGACCATCGATTATCAGGCTGCGGAGATATCGCGCCTTGAGGCACTGCAAGATCGAGCAACGATCGATCAACTCCGTCAACGCTTGAGCACGATGCAAAAAGAGCGCGATCATGTCTTATCGAAGAACAAACGCTTGACTGAGCGGGTAATCAAGCTCGCATCCAAGGCCAGCAAGCGAAAAAAACAATGCGATCACATCGGGTGGAGAATGAGGCTAATATTGTCAAGATGAAAGAATTCGCTGCCTCCACCGCTAAGGTTGAAGAACTATTTGTACGCCACTATGAGGTATCGATCAGCAATACCGAGCTGGAGAAGCTACGTGCCCAGAATGCAAGTTGCAGGCCGAACTTTCGACGGCGCGACGCCGCCTCAATCTCCAATATTCTCAGCTACGCGATCTTCAGTCAGTATCAGCAGATCGTGACGCCCTGCGCGACGAGTTGCAACGCGCTCAGGACGAAGCTACGCGATTGCGTTCGCAACATGCGCACGTCCAATACATCTTGGCTGGTACTGCGTTACACATGCAGATCGACCCGAGTGCAGCCTCTCCTTATGCAGATCCTGATCATGCCACAAGCGTATCTGCTGATATTCAGGGCGATCCATAAAATTCCTTCATCCGCCCAACTTCGTCGCTCCAGAAACGCGATCGGCGATCAAGGTCTACTCCTCAGTCCAAGCGGCAACGTCGAGTTCCTCCCATTCCAGAGGAGAATGGATCGTCGGATGATGACCGGTCGTTTAGAGATTCTCCACTTCAGCTATTCCAGGGTACGGGGCACGATCTTCCCAGTCCTGATCAGCCAGATGATATTCAAGGCGATTTAAGGTCTGCGATCAGCGATATCGAGAGCGAAGATTCGCTCGATCAAGACTCTGCTTGGTTTCTCTTCCTCGCACGGGAGCATCCAGATCGCTAATCTTGGTGCCCGATGGTGTGCAAGATGCGGACATCTTGCTGTGGGTCCCAGATCAGCTTGACGGCTTCGATCTGGATAACATCTCGGCACGCATGATCCGTGATTACTTGTCACGCCCCGTGGGATGTTGTTTCCAGTTGCTACGGAAGCCCCTGCGACTGATCAGAGGTGTAGTCACCTGATTACCGGTCTGAAGTGGAGTTACTGTATGTGCGACGCCCCTGGGAGTTCTGCAAACAGATGCTGCCACCCATCTCTTTCCGCTCGGTCGGCTGGTTTGCTGACTTCGAAGCGAGGTACCAGACATTCCTGGATCATCATGCACAAGCGATATGGGAGTCGACTCATCATCTCCCGATAGATCGAGACCTAAGAGAGCGTGATACCTTCTTCCATGATTACTACGAGAGTCAACGTCAGCGTAGGAGTCGTGCCGGAGCATTGTGGAAGAAGCTGGTGGAGTTCGTGTTACGGGGCATGGTCGACGGAGTATGCGATCTTGATATTTTTCTGGACCCGTCGATCTCGCACTGCACCCGGAACCTACCCTTTAAGTATACTCAAGTTGATGGTGGATTATGGTACCCAGGGTACCTATCGGATCCACCACCTCGAAGCTTGGAGGATGCACTACGTGAAGTCGACGCCGATGAATCTTGGCGGATCCGGTATCGTCTTTCCCATTATTATCATCCTGGCGATGACATTCCTCGCCTTCGCCATAAGTTTTATGGATCAGGATAGCTGGTTTATCATTTCTTCCTCAATCAATAAACATCCTTGATCATACCCCTCCCAATTGTCGCTTCGTCACTTTTCATTCATATACATAAATCGATCTTTAATCGGCTCATCTGCCTTTGCTCCACTACCATATCTCGCATTATCCATCGTACATTCACAACTTCAAGTCAATCGTCACTCCTCTAATAATCGTGATTTCATAAATCGATTTCCTCTAATCGAGGGTTCGTCAGTCATAATTTAATAGTCAATTTGTCGATCATGCGTTAGTTGGACTCTTCGTCCACTTGCATCACGTCGAGCCGATGTATGTTAATCATCTTCCTTTCGAAGTCCTTGATCAGAGCATCACAATTTCGATCTGCCTCGTTTACCCATGACGGCTCGTCATAACCCTTCCATTAAACTTGAAATTCGCGTAACGTTCTTCTATACCTAGTCTTTCGACCAGATCGGACATCGGTGACACGATCAACTTCAAATTCGTCCGGCTCTAGGGACCTTTACCAGCTTTCTTCGGGTATAAAGCTTCATCGAAATCAAAACGATCTTCTACCCCAGCTGCTAGCACAGTAGTGGGGCGATCTGGAAATTCCTTCACCAATTTCAACTTGGACAGGTGTACCACTGGAAATATGCGATAGTCGGTGCCGGCTGTAATCAAACTTGCAGCATGATCACCGATCACCTCATCAGGTCTGGAAGGTCCATGCCACATATGCGCCAGTTTCTTCGCGAACCCTTCTTTCACCCGACTAGGTATAATCAAACCCTCGATCCGGCTTCGATCTTGTGCGGTGACACTTGATCATTATGATTTTCAGCTCGATCAGCCATGGCTTTGTGCAATCGAACACTCACTTGATCACGGGCGTAACGGTAGTCTTTCTGAAGCCTATATTTCCATCGACGAGCATCACGGTCTTTGCGCCGAATTCCACCAAGTTGACGCGTTGATTCCAATGGTGATCGGGGATCCCACCCATATGCTAAGTAAAATGGTGTATCTCCACGGATCCGATCAGGGGTCGAATTTAGTGCAAATACCAATCGTTCTGCATACGAGCTCCAATCCTTCTGACTGACGTCTGATACATACATCTTGATCGCTCGTGTGATTTTTTGCACCATTCTTTCCGCTTTTCCGTTCGATTGTGGACGGTACGCCATAGTGGCACTCTGTCGTTTTCCCACGATCTTGTTCACCGCACGAAATACTTCGGACATAAAACCGGGTTCTCGATCATGCCTGATCACCTCACTAGCTCCAAATCGGCGAAATAAATACTCTTCGTAATTCTCGGCGACTTTATGTGCTGTACGAGATGATGCAGTTTTCGCGATCACCATACCCGTGAACAGATCAGTCCAGATCAGCAATTCCGTATGCCCATCAGTTAATCGGGGCAACGACGGGATATTGTCCATGGCATCACTTGAAATGGGTACGTAGCTTCGATATTTCCCGGCGACATACCCTTGATCGAAGGTTGGCCCTTCCCCGTCTCACAATCTACGCATTGCCCAACAAATCGTTGCACTCTGCGAAAAAAAACAACGCCAATGAAAATGTCGCCTAATCCGCTGATATGTACGCCCTATACCCTGGTGTCCCCCTTCCAAACTCACATGATAATGGTGGAGGACATCCGCATGTAGGGTCTCAGATAAAATCAGCTTGATCAAAGAGTGTCGATCATCTCTTTCATCTTGATCACAGCTTGCTTTTCCTTTAGCCATATTTCCACAGTAGATCAACAACCCCTGATCATCTACATCATAGTTGTCGGCGATTTTTGCGCAATCTTTCACCTCGTCTACGCTCAATTTTGAAACGTTACCATGCAAGTAACATCGCAAAGCAAAATCCACTTCTCTTCGTCTTGCGCCTTTTTAACACGTTCCACTCTTATCCCTTCTATGGAAACTTCGGGCCACGTTGACGGCCGCAATTGACGAAGATTACGTGATCGCGTCGTCACCAGCACTTGTGGGACAGTGGGATCTTCCATCCAAGTGATCACCTTAGACAATCGGTTGAGATCAACTAATTCGTCCAGTTGGTGATCGTCGACAATTTCATACCGTGTTCCATCCCGCATGGCCGAACTGTTGATGTGATCGGCACTCTTGTTCCTCTCCCTTTTTACGTGCAGCAGATCGTGATCAGGCCATTCTCGAAGTAGTTTTATGGCACGCTGCTGCAATATTTGTAGTTGCGGTGCTTTGAACTCTATTTCGCCACGCATTTTCCTGATCACCAAATTCTAGTCTCCACACACGATCACCCATCCTTTGGGATACAGAGACAGTAGATCCAAACTTAAAAGCAATACACGATACTCGGCTTCATTCACCGTGATGTTAGGTGCATGACCAGCAACCGCGACCATGATCTTCCACTCCGGCAATTTCCACCAATAGCACCAAACGCACCAACACATCGCTTAACACTAGCAGATCCATCGAAACCGATTAATTACAGATCTTCGCCTTTCTAAACCGTGGAGGTGGCACTTCAATCATCTGCCTAGGGTGCTTTTTCGGTGCGATCGCGATCAGGGCTTCATCAATTTTGGCGAGAGGGGTGATACTTGCGGCTAACGCCCCTAGTACCTCCTCTTCTCCATGCACAAATTTCTTTATCTCCAAGTCTCATTGTGACAAGATCGCCGCTCATTTTCCCAATCGTCCGTCTATCCCGTTGGATGTTAACAACCACTTCAACGTAGACCGACGTGACAGGACAGTGATCGCCTTTCCGACCAACATAGTGGGATAGACTTCCAGAATTCGCAGAAGAGCCAAAACTTCCTTTTCGACGGGGCTGTAATTCATCTCACCGCTCTTCAGTGTCTGGCTAGCAAATGCGACGGGACAATATACTTGGTCATGCTCTTGTACCAACGCGGCAGATACTGCCCACTTGCTGGCATAAACCACGATCAACGGCGTTTTGGCTTGATCAAAATGGCGCAGGGTTGGGGATGACGCAATCTTCGCTTTCAGCATAATGAATGCCAGTCACGCTCTGGTTAATCTATCGTCTTCATGATCCGAACTCTCCTTGATCGATGATCGTCTCTTTAACTCTTGATAATCTATCTCTAGTAGTTCTTAGAGTACAGCGGCATATATCGCAAAGTCCTCAACAAATCGACGGTAATAATTCAGACTCCCCAAAACCAATTGCATAGCACGCAAAGTGCCAGGAAAGGGCAAATCAATCAGATCATCCAAATTCTTCGGATTTGTTTCCAGACCACGGCTAGAGACTTTATGTCCCAAATAAGGCACTTGTCTTAGCCCCCAATACCATTTAACCACGCTGATCGACAAGTTCCACTGATCGCAATTTTACAACAGGTTTCGCACTTTGTCACAAAGGGTTGTCCATGTGGGTGCCGGGATCAAAATGTCATTGATATATGGCCGTAGCTGCAACACAGACGGGCCTCGTGCTTTGTCATACTCTCCCGTAGTAAACACATCCGATGACTCATCGGCACCGTCCTTAACCTTGAGATATACAGATAGTGCATTGTCGATTAACCGCTGGTAGATCTGCGGAGCATTCTTTAGGCCAAAGGGCATCCGATTCCATTCAAACAATCCAAACGGGGTAACAAAAGCCGAAATCTGACGTGCTCAATCAGTCATAGACACGACCCAAAACCCACTTGCCATATCCAAAGAGCAAAACCACAACGCCTTATTAAGTCTTCGAGTAGATAAGAGATCAAAGGCATTGGGTACACCATCAGACGGGTGCGTTAATTCACCGGTCGATAATCGATACATAATCGAACATCAACCCCATTCTTCTTCACGATGATCACTATAGGTGATGCCCAGGGTGAAGTAGATGGTTGGATGGTCTTCGTTGCAAATTTAGACCCTTGATCAAGGCTGATAACTTCTCGAAAAATTGTGGAGCGACCTTCCGACACTTTTGAGCGATCGGGCGAGCATTGCCTACGTCAATATCACAAACAACTCCACGTGCAGCCGGAGGTAGCGCATTTCCTTTCCCAATTAACAGATGTTTCTTCGCCCAGATTATGTCGCGAATCTGGTCAATTTTTTCTTCTGCCGTGTTGATCAATGGATCACCGACTTGCAAATTGACCTTGGTCACTTCTTCAGTACTTACAGACACCTCAGGCAGCGTGGAAAGCTGTTTCTCCAACTCTTCCACGTAACAATCTCCACCTTCATGGTAGCAAACTTGATCATCGGTAGGAATCACACCTAATTCGCTATGATCGACTAAGACGGGGTGATCACGCACATCTTGATCAGGCTCATCTCTTGCAACAGATCGTTCAACTTCATGATCAAGTGTCGGACTCTTCACACTCGGTTACAGATCGCACTCTCGGACTCTTACACTCGGTTCCAGATCGCACTTCTCTCTGCACTTCTTGCACCTTTTGCGATCTTCCGGTTACTAATGCCACAGATGATGTGATCGAGTTCATAGGTCGTACCAAAATTTCTTGAGGGATAGGATACTCCTTTTTCTACCTTGATCGACATTTTTTAATCGTCATGCACAGAATATGTAGAAGTTTGATACGCGAAATTCTGCCACTCCTTATAACGATTAGACCTCACCGAAGAAATCCAGTGTGACGGGGCACGTCGTCTTTGCCCATCCAGATACCTAAAATCGTATCGTCGTGTAGGATAATCGGATGATCAGAGACGTTCGAAATGCGCAAATACCGTAGATTAACCACTCCCCTAGTCACAGTGTGTACCAAATTCTTTCCGCGAGTAATCCACAATTTCCGAGATCTTTGATCACGAATCCGAACCTCAGTAGATCGACCTACTGGGATCTGCTCATACTGATCAACTTTCATAAAGTTTCCACTTGATCCATACAACTGCCGACGTCCTTCCAATGGGATGATCACTTCATCAGTCTACTTAGTGCGCCGTGGGCGACGTCCAATATAACACCAGCTGGGATCATAAAATCCATTCCCAATATAACATCTTGACCAACAATATTTCCCACCCATGCATGGAAGTAATAAGCCAAAGAGCCCGCTAACGTCACCTTGATCCTAGTACGCCCTTCTTTGAGGTATGCACTTTCTCCGATACCAACACATTCTTGTGTTCGGCTCGTGTCGATTTGACAACCCACCATACGAGCAAAGGTTGAGTCGATGATCGACACTTAGGCACCAGAATCGAATAACAACGTGGCACGTTCGTTATTAATTTTACCACTCGCCTTGGCTTGTTTAAACCTTTTTTTGGGCGAGTGGTACTTCCATGATCACCGGGGACCGAGAAAACTCATCAATGCGGAAATTAGCCAAACGTTGTAAATCAGGCTGATCAAATTTTTCATTATTCTTCTCTTCTGCTCGATCATCCTTCTTATCCACATATGCAAAAAATACAAACCAGAACGCTCGTCTCGTACCAGATTCCAACCTGGTGAGCGTCCTAGTTTTACATGTCCTCCGCTTCCTCGGGCAACATTCCGGCATGCTTGGTAGGGTTCTACCACTGGCGAATGCGATTATAAAATTCTTCCATAGGGCACTTGCCCGCATCCTGAATTTCGCCGCATTCTCGGCAGACATATAAGCACTGATCCGTCAGGTGACCATTCTTGCCGCACTTTAGACAGGTAAGGCGCCTTCAGCAACGTAAATTGACTTTCTTGATCGATCCACAATGACTGCACTTCTTCGTTACCCCTTGAAACTGCACTTGGTTCACTTCGTTTGCCCGATCGAGGCTCACTAGGTTGATCGTGCGTCACTGATTGATCACGCATAGCAGCAATCATGTAAAGACACTGATCAGAAAAAAATCACTTTCCACTGTCATCTCAACTCGATTCTTCACTCCCAGACATCATCTTGATCGCGCGCAATGCTTTGGGCTTCCGCGCTGGGGCAGCTGATCGAGCATCGCCAAATTTCTGACGGAATTGGCTAGTGCCTACCGCCGCCTTTAGCTGGCACGACTTATTGCGCGCATAATCCCTCAGCGTCTCTTCCAACCCCGTAAAATTCTCCAAACGCAAAGGTGCCAGTTGATCAGCAAATTCGCGATCATTCAACGTGATAAGCAAATGCTGCAAATGTCACGTAAGACCGTAGGCGGACCTTCTTTGATCGACAACTTGGCTCAAATTCCCGCCACATTCAACCTGTGAAGATACTCAATAGGAGTTTTATCAGATAGCTCCTTCGTGTAGTAGTATTGGCGAGATTACGATTGACCACTTCCACAGTACTGAGTTTCAAACTCGTCGACAAGACTTTTCAGTTGCCACGAGTCGATCTGCTCAGCTGGCGATGCCAATTGCGCGCCGTTCCTTTAAGCAGATCACCCATGATCAATCACTTCTCGTGATCAGGGAAGTGATCACGCATAAATGCTGATTTAAGACGACTGATACAATTTCGCGCTTGATCTTCATCCACTTCCTTCCCTGAGAATTCCTTCAGATCACTGATCGCGGACATCCTGATCCTGGGAATCAGCTGCTGATAAGGCACTCCAGTGTATGCCGACGCAGCCATAGCTGGTCGAGGCGGAGTGATCGGCTCATTCGGATCGAGATAATCCTGCTGGAATTGTTGATCATGGAGCGAATACACAGACTCCATGTCAACATCCTTAACAGTAGCGCTCTTCCTGGCTTTGGCGGGTGACTTTTCATGCGTACAGCTTCAGGTGTCGCCTTGCCTCTTTCCTCAGCCAAAAAACGCCCCATAGCTGCATTAAAAAAAGCTTGCAGCCGCGGGTCTTCTTGTGACTGATCATCTTATTCCTTGGCTGATCGAGGTTCCTTCTTTCACGGCCGAGAACTTGACTTCATCCTTCTGGCAGATCGTCATCCGAGTGATCTTGGGTTCCACACTATCCAAATCACTGCTCGAATCCACCTCAGACACTTCGCCCTCGAAGGATCAGATTCATAACAGGATGATTCCGTGTGTTCTGTCACGTTGATCAACGGACCCGCTTCAATTTTCAACGCAGAGAGAGATGGTTCCACCTAAGCAGATCGACCCACTACAAGCACCAACAGATCAAACAGCCGCTGGGTAGAGGTCGCAACATCTTTAGGATCCAGATCGAACACTTCTCCAGCATCGTAGGCTCCTTTCTTCAGACCAACTTGCTTGATCATGCGCGTCAGCCCTAGCACCAGCTGAAGCTTATCCTTCCCGTCCGTCACTGGTTGATCGACTGGTCCATTCAGCTTTCCGCTGATCGTGACGCCAAGTAGGCTCATGATCGAATCCATCAATAAGAAATTTTCCGGTTCCTTCATATGAAACGTCCTCACCAGATCAGAGTCTGATGGCGGCATACTTGATCCACTTTCGTCGCTCTCCAACCTAGGCGCCTTCGGCAACGCCTACGGTTGTTCAGTCTTGTAATACGTCACCACCGGCTTCCAATCCGGTCCATTATATTCATATGCAATTAGCGGATCATAACTTGGGTTATGATCCGCAGGGGATCCCGAAGGAGCCTTGGGAGGTTATATAGGCTTTTCCTCCTTTATGTCAACAGGATACCTCCCCAGGTCCTGATGATCAGCATTTCCTTTCTTCTTCAGAAGTGGCGACGGCGAAATGCCTTCCATCGTAACAGCCACCTCCTCCTTTTCCACTTTAATCTTCATTTCTGCTTCCACTTCTGTCTTCACTTCCGCGTCAGCGCCATCTTGCAGGGAATCGTGGTGATATCCCGAGTCGCCCAAAGATCAGGGCACGCGCAGCTTTGTGGTGAAGCGGCTGGCCAAATTTTGAGGCTTAACCAGTCGTCCCTATAGTGCCCAGACTACTGACTAACGAGGGGGTCCTCCGGTTGTCCTGTGACAGGCCTATGTCTTGCTCACCTTGTGTACCCGACGGTTTGAGCGTGGGTTGCTCTTCAAGTGACTGGGACGTAGATCAGTGAAAATCCGATGCAGATCAAGTGAACTCGTAGCAGATCGACAGGTGTCGATCAGGTGCAAAAAATCGTCAATTCGAGATCCCGGGGAAAAACTGGGGGTCGAAGATCGCAGATCGACTAAGTTGATCTTGTGCGGATTGGCGAGATTGCAGATCGATGATCGTAGATCTCAGATCGATCTAGTTAATCTTGTGCGGATTGAAGAGATTGCAGATGATCGCAGATCACAGATCGCAGATCACAGATCGATGATCGCAGATCGCAGATAGCAGATAGATCTAGTTGATCTTGTGCAAATTACCGAGATTGCGGATGATTGCAGATCGTAGATTTTGATCGATGATCGATGATCGCAGACCGCAGATAGATCTAGTTGATCTTGCACGAATTGGCGAGATTGAGGGTCGATGATCGCAGATCGCAGGTCGCAGATCGACAATGTCGATCTAGTGGTAATTAGCGAAGGGGTACTTGATCACATGGCGGAAGTCTTCACCACTTGATCGTCGAGCCTCTTAAGCCTAGATCGCTAAGAAATTTCACCGTATATTCTGTATTCCTAGCCTAAACTTAAGAGGAAGGGGATCGATCTGCACTTTCTATGTGCAGATCGACGGATTTCACAAAAATCCACCTAGAGTTCCCAAGGGGCGCTTAGATCAGCCGAACTTCTAGAGGACAGATGCAAACCAATGGGGGAAGAAGTGAGAACAGTTGGATCGATCACCCTCCCAGTAGCCTTTCCAAGCGGGGCCTCTGACACAGCGGGCGGACTTGAGGGTGAGTTCTCAAGAACTTTACGTCTGTCGGTGGGCCAAAAAAGTGCACTACGTGCTCCCGCATGGGACGTGTAAGGTGCGTATGCAATGAAAGGGAGGCGCGAAGTTCTCACGCCGTCCCAATCGATGATCGTGTTGATAGGACGCAAAAAGAGAACTTATTATCCTTATATCCTAAAATCAACCAATTATCTAATTTCGACCAATCAACTCTACCCAATGTGAAATGCACCATCGACCAGTCAACTTGATATATTGTCCGTCTGTCGCTTACCATCATGTACCTGTACCCTGCGTCGCTTCTGCTCCGGATAGCCCGTCCATGTTCACAACAATTTTCCCCAAAATCTTCCATACTCTCCTCCACAGGATTTCACCATCTTCAAGGAGAGAAAAGTCCAAAATGTATACATGCACTTCCAACACTCCTCCTGGAAGACCGGAGGCTGTACCTTCATCACTTCAATCCCAGACCTGCACGCATCTCTTAAATCCTTGGCGCACTAAGGTCCTTGGTCAACAGATCAGCCAACATTACCCCACTTGGTACATGGCTAGCAGATATGACGCCCTTCCTTGAAAAGTCCTTCAGAAATTTTAGGTTGATATCGACATGTTTCGCGCTTGCAGCGCTGGCCTCGTCTTCCAACTTCTTTATCTCCGCCTGGTTGTCCATCTTGAACACCAGGGGCGTCTTCGCGTGCATGCCAATTTCAGCAACCATTTCACGTGGTCCTAGCGCTTTCTTTTCAGCCATAGAAGCAGCAAAAAAATCCGCTTCAGCCGTCGATAAGGCCACCGCCGTCAGCTCCTTGCAGGCCCAATTTTCTAAAACACCATTTACGAAAATCACCATTGCCGATATGCTTTTACGATCCGCCTTGTCGGTAGCGAAATCCGCATCGCTGTACCCAGCGGTTGCGGCAGATAGTCGTCGTGCTTTAAAAACAGTTTCAAATGACTCGTTCCCTTAAGATACTTGAGGATTATTTTCGCAATCTTGTAGTCGACGATAGTGGGTGCATGGGTCTTGAGTGTGGCACGGTGGACAGCGAACGAAATGTCAGGACGCGTGCACCGTGCGACCCATATCATACTGCCCACAAGCGATTGAAAATTCTTGACACACGGCAGGTTATTCATCGGTTCCATCTAAAATATTCACGGAACTCCTTGTCTTCATTAATCACCAGCACAAGTGTTCGGGTTGGGTGTATTTTTTCCAACTTGTGCGTGGTCAAAATTTCCTTGATCGTGGTTTGTTGATCCAGAACGCAACCGTTCTTTGGATCGCCCCCAATTCTGATACCAAGGAACTTCGTAACACTTCCCAGGTCTTTCAATTCCAGTACTTTCATATCCACAAAGAAACCATCCACAATTTTTTCACAGGTGGCGGTGACCAGAATTCCATCAACGTATGCACCAACCACAATCGTTTCACCTTCCATGCGCTTCACAAAAATGCAGGTGTCTGTGACACACTACACGAAATCAAACTTCGTCAATGTTTCACACAAACTTTGATGCTACAGGCACCCAGCCTGCTTCAAACCGTAGAATTGCGCTTTAACTTCAGCGCTAGCTCCTTTTGGTATTTCACCCCGAAATTATTCAATTTTTCTGCCGCAATTTCCATTCCCTGAGGCACTTGTAGATAGATGTCTTCGTCGCTCTCGGACTTCGCCTTGGGGTAGACACTTGGCACATCGCCGTGGCGTGCCGCCACCCCCCCCATACTTGCGCTAGCATCAGCACGAGCTTAACGTTATTTAGCTCTATAACAGTCGAAAATGTGATAAAATAGTCGTCGCCGAAACCCTGTTTGTCGCTCCTTGCAACCAACATTGTCTTGTACCTCTCCACCGACCTGCTTGCACTAACTTTCGTTTTGTACACCCACTTGGTCGTGAGAGGTACTTTGTTCGCGGGGCGACGCACGACATCCCACGTGTCCAACTCTTGGAGAGACTTCAGCTCCTCCATTTCCGCGCGACTCCACATCATAGCTTGAGGGCCACTATGCGCCTCTCTGAAATTTCTTGTATCCTTCTGTATCATCAAAGTAGTCTCCACTACAGCACCCTGCTCGCACACCGCGAAAACACATAGGGCGCTTTCAGCACTTCGTTCATTTTCATCAGCCTTTTTCGATATTTCGTCGCTTGAAACTGCCTTTTTGGTTCTTGACGCTTCGTACTCCTTCCCGTTCATGGTCTTCTTCGGCTTCCTGTGCGTTTTTCGCGCACCTTGGTTAACCATTTTCGCGCGTTTTGGTGGCAACCGTAGGCTCTGCAACCTCATCATTTCGACGCTCGAAATGCGTTGAACTTGTTCCTGATTCACCCGAACGTGAACCCGCCGATTCTTGCATCTATATTTCACTCTAGTCTTCCAGCACCTTTTTAATATTCTCTCTTGTCGCGGTGCTAAGTGTTTCGATCGCGGTGACATGCCTCGTCACCACTACCACCCGGCCTTTTAGCAGCGGCACCTTATATTCCTTGGTTTCATCACTTTCCCAGAATAAGAGCGCGCTCGGCGTGCTTCGAAAGCGTCTTCTTGTTTGGGTCCTTCCAAACCATCCATGGGGACCCAAAAACCACTATATCTTTGACTTCCGGAGGCTTGTCGGTCAAAATTTCAAGAGGCGAAATCCGGCCTGGATTTGACCTTGTCGGAGTGCGGTTGAGTATATATGCGGCATACCGAGACGCCTCCGACCAATAGATCAGGGGCAAACCCGATCCGAATATCATACACCGGACCATGTTGAAAATGATCCGGTTCATCCGCTCTGCCTTCCCATTCGATGCCGGTTTGCCGGCTTCAGTTATTTGGCGGCGAACACCCGTCTGTTTGTAGAACACATCTACATTACGGTATTCGCCGCCGCTGTCCGTGAGAAGCACATGCACTCGGAAGGAAAATTCATTTTCGAACCACGCCAAAAAATGTTCGAACATTTTTCCGGCTCTTTCCTTGGTGCGTGTGGCGAACACGCGAGCGTAGCTTGAAAAATGATCGACAAAAACCACCAGGTACCGGTTGCCACGCCTGTCACGGGGAGTGATGGGACCTTTCAGGTCACTGCATATCACTACCCCGATCCTGTAAATCGGTGATTTTCCACCTGTATCAGTCTTCGGCTGAGCCTTTCGCGTGGCTTTGCCCTCGGCACAGGTCAGGCAATTTGGCCTGCTAGTGTCCGTAAGGGTTATGCCTGACCTGGGGTCCCTGGCCAGACTTTCGACAGTGTCGTAGCCCAGGTGACCCAAGAGCACGGAAAGTGGTGGAGGCTACCGGTGTGCACTTCATAGCCGACGTCCTCCAGCACACTGCCTACCCCCATGCTCTCGAAATCCTTTGAAAATCCACCGGGTTTTTCAGCCGTCAACTTCGCAAAAAACACAGATCCATGAGTAGTCACATAAAAAAAATCTTTTTTTATCATCACACGTAGTCAATCGCCGTCGTCAACAATGGCACAACCCTTCTCGCACAATCTGCCGAGCGAAATTAAATTTTTCGCTAATTCGGTCACGAAGTATACTTCGGTCAAGACAACGACCGTTTCACTTACTTCCGTCGCACTTGCGCAACGTAAGCTTGCCAGCCTTGGTTACCTTCAAAGTGCCGCCATTTTTTAATGCAAATGTGTCGCTAGGACCGCACGCCTTGAAATCTTTTAAAAGATCAGCGTTCGACACCAAGTGTCTACTTGCTTCACTGTCGACAATCCATATGTTTCCATCAAATTTCCGCTACCGCATGCATTTATGCCTGCATCTATTGCGGTATCCACTGTTGACAACACGAATCTATTCGACGACTTGTTCGCATGCACCTTGATTCGATCCTTGGTTACTGCTTCCACCACCTTTCCGACGTTTTTCGGGGCAATACCTCTGTATGTTCCCCTCATCACCGCATGTATAGCATGCTCGGCGACCCTTGCCCGACGTTGCTGCATGTGTCTGCAACTTAACAACTTGCTTGCTCTTGATTGCATCATTTTCAAGCTCTTGAGCCCATGCGATTAGCTCCTGGTTGTGGCAAAGGTAGTCGGTCCGGCTCGGATCATACCTAGCCATGAGCATCACTTTTAACCTTGGCGCAGCAAACTTCAGAATATTTTCAACTATCAACTTTTGGCTCGACCCACCTTAGCGGGCCAGAGCTACTAGGTAAAAATAGTGTTCCATCACGTTCGCTTGGAATCCTTTTCCGCCGCGAACCATATAGCAGTTTGGTGGTGGGATATGTTCACCTTTAATCGCAGCCACATCTGCTCCAGGACGTAATACAATTGCGGGCACACTTGCCACCACGAACCAATGTTCGAGCGGAAATATTCCGCGTCAGTGCCCTCTAGATACTCACCCAGTTTATTCACCTTTAACATTTCGGTCCACAGGTAAACGGACGAAATTTCACCGATTTCAACAGCCTTCATAAAGAGGTAGGCACTTTGTCGAAATCCTGCACCCAATCTAGAATACAACTCGTCCTGAAAACTTTTCGACCGACAAGTTTGGAATTTTATGACCGGCATGGTACATCGGCACATGACCTTGCCCAGCAGGTCATTAACGCCTCCTGCACCTTGCACTCCAACGGGTACTCCGTGAGGCGCTGCGTTCACATTTGGGCGTGGACTCGTACCAACTTCCACCCCTTCGTCCTCGACCAGACCGTTCAAAGTCATCTGGTGGACGAACGGACGGTAGTTAGGAAGGCTGTCTCGAAACTCTGTGTTTCGGACACGCACCGGGGAGCGCTTTGTCGACCCGGACGAGACACTTGCAGTGACTGCTTGACCTTACCTTATTCCACAACAGCAAGGCGAGTCGTGAGGTCCTTCAAACCTTGCATGATGGCCCCGAAATCATTTGCAGAGGGCACATCATTTCCATCGGAATCACTCATCTTTAATAAAATCGAAAAACCTCGATAAGACACGTCACACCACTAGCCCTCGTAATAGAGGACTTTCCACTAGTTCCACGTGACGTAGCCACGAAAAATTCCACGAAAGCACACTCGATATACCAAGAAAAATCCACGTGATACTTATGCGAGCATTGGGCTCATAACCTGTAGAAAAAACAAATAAAAGTTATTATCCACTTTATATGATCTTAAATCACCTGGCCTGAAACTTTTTACCAGGTGGGATCAATATCAGAGGCAAGCCGGTACGCGCCGATCGTCGGCCGCGGAGGATTCAGTAAAGTTGTGCTTTATAAAGTGAAAATTGAAAAGTATATTATGTAAAGTTACTTAAGTGGCTATCCGGAGGTAAACGCAACTTGAAACTGTAAATGCCAATATATGCAAAAATATATGCCAACTCACCAGCCAATGGGATTTCACCATATTGAAAGAGTGCAAAGTCCAAAATGGATACATGCACTTCCAACACGTATTGTCATGTTGTTAGCACAGCCAGGTGTCGGTGACGACGCCTGCTCACTTGAGTGCTGTGAGCTTTGCGGTGCGCGTGCGGTGTAGGCTTCTTATAGCCGCCGCTAGAAGTGTTTTATGCCTTATGCTTTAGTCTTTAAAAAGAGAAGTAAGATATATTATATAATTAAAATAATTTTAAGCGAAAAAATCCACTTAAGCTCACTAAGCGCTATAGCCTTGAAATCTTCTAACACCATGTATTCAGGCAATTAGAGCCAATTCGTCTCCACCAAGGGATTTCACTCGAAAGCCAAATATGGCTATGAAAATCATACTCCTCCTGAAACGGCGCGCGCTGTAACACCTTCAATATAAACCAATTTGTTTCCGCAAATCTTGCATCCGTTGCGCGTTGAAATCATTCTTGAGCAGGTCTGCTATCATCTCCAAATTTAGTACGTGAGTGCCCTTGATCACACCTTTCTTATTCAAGTCCTTCGGAAGTTTCAGCTTGACATTAATGTGCTTGGTGCTGGCTGCGCTCGCCTCACACTCCACATGCTTTATGGCCGCTTGATTGTCCATCTTAATCAATAGCGGTGACCTTGTAGGTATTCCAATCTCCATAAATAACTCGCGTAAACCTAATGCCTATCTACCACCCACAGCTGCAGCGGCAAATTCGGCCTCAGCTGTGGATAGGGCCAACGTACTGTGCTTCTTACACTTCCACGAAACGACAACTCCATTAACGTAAATCACTGCTGCATTTATACTTTTACGATCCACTTTGTCGCCGGCAAAATCAGCATCAGTATAACACATAATGCGAATTGGGAAAGGTAATTCGTCATCATGGTTCAATCGGATCTTCATCGATCTTGTGCCTTTCAAATATCTCGCAATCCTCCTTGAAATCTCCCAACGAGGGTGCATGTGTGTCTCGTTGCACGGTGCACCGCGAACGCAATATTGGGTCGCGTGCAACGAGAGACCCATAGGAAACTGCCGACCAGCGATTGAAAATCTTAACACTTGGACACTTGTTCCATGACTTTGCTGGTAACCTCTTTAAAATCCTTGATTTTATCCAAACCCATCACTGGCGTACGCGCCGTAGTAATCTTTCCAAATTAATGCGCGATCAGGAGCTCATCAACAGCAGCCTCCTGATCTAATTTATCGCCATCCCTTGGGTTTCCTTCAATACGTATCCCCAAGAAATTAGTCACGACACCCAAATCTTTTAGTTCCAGTACATTCATCTCGATAAAAAAATCATCAACCGCTGCTGTTGTAGTCCCCGTTACCAACAAATCGTCGACATATGTCCCGACCAAGACAATACCACTTGCAACACGTGTTACGGACACACAAGTATCCGCAACGCATCGGTTGAGCTCCAATTTCTCCAAAGTTTCACACTATAACTGGTGCCACAATCTTCCAGCCTGTTTCATGCCATACAAATTTCTCTCCAATATTAGCGAAAGCTCATCACTTGATTTCACATTAAAAGTCTCGAGAACTTCACTTGATATTTCCATGCCTTGTGGAATCTTCAATTGTATCTCGTAATTGTCCTCCATCTTCGCCTTTGGATAAGCGCTCGGTACATCACCGCGCCGCTCCGGTATCCCCCAGACTTGTGACATGGCAAGGATTACTTTCACGTTATCGACTTCCATGAATGTCGAAAACGTGAAGTAGTAGTCCTACCCGTAAACCTGTCTGTCACCGCGTGCCACGAGCCTAGCCTTGTAGCGCTAGACCGTTCCATTCGCACGCAGCTTGGTTTTGTATACCCACTTAGTGGGCAACAACTTCTTATCTAGCCTCGTAATGATTTTCCATGTGCCAAGGCATTCGAGCGACCTAATATCCTCCTGTTCGGCTTGCGACCACAAGCTTGCATTTACTCCTCGGTGATCTTCCTTGAATGACCTTGGGTCAGGCACCCAATACGAGGCGTACCTCCAACATCAATATTCCAACACACAGCATACACACACACATCGCACCTCCATCAGAAACGTTACCAGAAATTTTGTCTTCCACTTCAGTTACTCCATTCAAAATTTCAACTTCTGCATTTTTTTCTCACGTCCTTCAGCACTTGGTACTTCAGCCGCACTCCTTCACTTTCGCATCTATTCATACCGGCGTTCCTTTTAGCCGTTTCCAGCGCGACTGCCTTGTAAGTTTTCTTCCGCGTGCGCTCAGACTTTCTGGGTTGCCCTCGTGCTTCTTGGTCATCGCCTTCCACTGGAACTCGGCATGTTACCGGGGTTTCTTGTACCAAACTTGCATTTTTCGCCTCCAGCTTGTCTTTCGAGCTCCGCCTCAGCCGAAATATGCAATGCCCTTGTAATTTGATCACTCGCCCCTTTGTGTAGTGCAATCGCAATACATGGCGAGTGACCGTCACCACTCTGTCCTTGACCAATAGTACCTTAACCCCCTTGGTTTCTTCACTTCGACCGAGTATGAGGGCTTGCTCGCATGTTTAGTGAGGGCCTTTTTCCGTGGCTCCCTCCAAATCATGCACGGCGAGCCAAAAACCAGAATTTCTTTTGATGAAGGTTTCTTGCTTGTTAGTACTTCCAACGGCGATATTCTGCAGGGATTAGACCGGGTGGGGTTCGATTTAAGATGTACGAGGCGTATTCCGCCGCCTACGACCAGTACATCAAGGGTACCCCCGACCCAAAATTCATACACCGGACCATATTAAAAATGGCCCTGTTCATTTTTTCGGATTTTGCATTTGATTTTGGATTACCAGCCTCCGTAACTTGTCTGCGCACTCAGTCTTCTTGCAGAACAAATCCACCGTTCTATACTCTCCACCTCCATATCTGCGTAAAACGTGAATTCTGCACTTGAATTCATTTTCGAACCAAACTAAAAAATGTTCGAACATTTTTGCCGCTCTGTCTTTAGTTCGAGCGGCGAAAACTCGCACGTAACAGGAGTAATGATCCACGAAAACAACGAGATATCTGTTTCCACGTCTGTCGCGCAGTGTGATCGGACACTTTCGGTCACTTCAAATCACACTGCCTACCCGCTCTATTGGCGAATTTTGACCGGTATCACTCCTTGGCTGTTTCTTGATCGTTGCCTTTCCTTCGGCACAGATACGGCAGTTGGTCGGTTACTATCCGTCAATCTGATGCCTGACCTGGGGTCCTTGGCTGAAATTTCGACCGTTTCGTAATCCAACTGACCCAAGCGGTCATTAAAGTGATGTAAGCTGCCTTCCTGTACATAACATTCAGTCTCGACAGCAACATCATTCAATAACATATGCTTGAACTGCTGCGTGCGTCTACTTAGCCTTTCTGGGATTAAACTTGCACCACAGATCGATCCACATATTTTAACTGGAAATAAAGTAATCCAACTGACCCAAGCGGTCTTTAAAGTGATGTAAGCTGCCTTCCTGTACATAACATTCAGTCTCGACAGCAACAGCATTCAATAACATATGCTTGAACTGCTGCGTGCGTCTACTTAGCCTTTCTGGGATTAAACTTGCACCAAAGATCGATACACATATTTTAACCGGAAATAAAGTCCTTTCATTCCATCGAATCGACAAAAATTCACCATCATCCACTATTTTACACCCCTTTTCATGCAACTTGCCAAATGAAATAAGATTATTGGGAAGTTTGGGTGAAAATACACCTCACTCAACTCAATGAAAATAGAATGGTCTCCTGGCGTGAGCAACTCTAGATTTCCAACCTTGGTGACAGATTACCTGCTACCATCAGACAGCATAAAACCATCATCCGGTCCGCACATGACCGGGTCTTCCAGTAGGCTCTCATCTGCCACCAGGTGCCTACTGGCCCACTATCCACAATCCATATTGTTTCCGATAGTTCATTTCCGTCAGTCATTCCATTAATAGCTTCATCTTTTGTTACCCCAATGGTAGACAACGCAACCTTACTATTCCCTTGACCACCAGAGTTCCCTTGGTCCTTCGAATTGATTGACTTTTGCGTATTTCTACTTTTCGGAGGGTACTCTTTCTTGACATGTCCGGGCTTTCCGCACCCGTAACATTTCTTCACGAACTCGGTTTCGATCACCGAATTCGCATGCAACTGTGCAGGTTGCCTTCCCTTCAACATATCATCTTCCAACTCTTGCGCCCACGCTATTATTTCTTGCGCATGTGTCGTAAAGCGTGTTATAATTGGGCCCAATAACGGGCCTTATTATAGGGCCTTATTATAGGGACTTATTATAGGGACTTATTATAGGGCCTTTTTATAGGGCCTAATTTAGGGGGGGCGATTACGGTCAAAATCGGTACGTAATCGTATAAGATTGTAGGTACCACGGCGTACGTACAGGTACTCAACGAACATCGACGAGCGGCGACGGGCGACAGACAAATCAGGTCTACTGGTCGACGGAGGACGCTGGAACGGGTAGTTCTGATTGGTGGATATTAGTAAATTGGTAGTTCTTAGGATTTAAGCAATAATAAAGTTCTCCTTTTGCGTTCGATCTAGCAGATCGTTTTAGGGGCGGCACCTTTGCGCCTCCCTCACTAGTATATACCTCTACGTCCCGGGCGGGAGCACTTTGTGCATTTATGGCCCACCGGCAGACGTAGAGTGTTGGGAACTCACTCCGCAACTCCGCCCGCTGTGTCAGCGGTTCTTCAGTAAAGTTTTTTTTGTTTTTGAGAGTGTGATTGAGCAGTGCTCTCACCTCTCCACGTTTGGTTCGCGTTTGGCCCCTAGAGTTCGGCTGCTGTAAGAGCCCCACGGGAACTCTAGGTGGATTAAGCAAAATTTACCCCCCCCCTCGTAGGTCTAGGCTAGGAATACATATATTTGGGTGTTCCTTTAGCTGTTTGAAGCCTCGGAGGCTCCATGATCGGGCAGTGAAGACTTCCACTGCCTGATAAAGTACCCCTTCGCCGATCAACAACTGATCAACTTTCTGCAACTCGTGACCCGCGATCAACAACTCGCAGAACACACCAACTTGTACCTGAGTGACGGTTGGCACCTGATCAAGTCTGATCACCGCTGATCAACTACTTTTGGTGCCTGATCGAGCCTGATCAAGTCTGATCACCAATGATCAACTACTTTCGGTGCCTGCCCAAGCCTGATCACTGCTGATCAAGCCTGTTCGCACCTGATTTGAGCTCGATTACACCGGATCACGTCTGATCAGCACCTCGAACAACTCATTACAAGTTCCCCAATCTTGCATCAAGGAATTGCCGTGTCTACATCCCCGCCACCTGGAGAGCGACCCACGCCTAAGCCGTCGAGTACACAAGGTGAGCAGAAACACAAGCAGTCAAGGACAACCGGAGGACCCCTTCGTTAGTCGGTAGTCCGGGCGCCGTGGTACCGCCTTATCAAGCGTCAAAAACTTGGATCAGTCGCTCCACCACAATGGTGCGCGTGCCCGGATCTTTGGGCGACGCGGGATATCACCGCGATTCTACGCAAGACGGCGCGGATGTGAAAGTAAAAACGGAAGTGGAGCAGAAGCAGAAGCAGAAGTGAAGATAAAGGTGGAAAAGGAGGAGGAGGTTGTGAAGATGGAAGGCAGTTCGCCGTCGTCATGCCTGAAGAAGAAAAGAAATGCTGATCATCAGGACCTGGGGAGGAATCTTGATGAAATAAAGGAGGAGAAGCCTCAACCACCTCCCGAGGCTCCTACGGGAGCCCATACGGATCACAACGCAAGTTATGATCCGCCAAAAATATGTGTATATAATGATCCGGATTGGGATCCGGTGGTGAAGTATTACAAGACAGACCAGCCGAAGGTGTTGATGAAGGCGCCTGGGTCGGAGAGCGACGAAAGTCGATCAAGTACACCACCAACTGAAGCTTATCTGGTGAGAACGTTTTACCGAAAGGTTTACAGAGGAAAACTGGAAGATTTCTTTTTGACGAATTCGATCATGAGCCTGCTCGGGGTCTTAATCAGCGGGAAGCTAAACGGACGGGTCGATCAACCAGTTACGGACTGGAAGGACAAGCTCAAGATCGTGCAAAGACTAACACGCCTGATCAAGCAGGATGGTCTGACGACAGGCGCCTACGATTCTGAAGAGGTGTTTGATCAGGTCCCAGAAGATCTGACAGAAGCTACCCAGCAGTTGTTTTATCTGTTGGTACCTATCGTAGGCCAAACTGCTAAGGTGGAACCCTCGCACTCTCCGTTGAAGATTGAAGCGGGTCCGTAGATCAACGCAGCAGATCACACGGGATCATCCCGTTATGAATCTGCTCCTTCCGAAGGTGTTGCTTCTGAAGTGGAGTATGTGTATTCACTCCGCGATCATCGATCAAAGCCAGGAAGATCGGCGACGGTTAAGGATGTTGACATGGAATCCGTGTATTCGTTCCATGATCAACGATCCCAGCGTGATTATATTGACCTAGACGAGCCGATTACACTGCCTCGACGAGCCACAGTTGCGTCCGCGTATACTGGAATGCCTGATCAGCAGCCGATTCCCAGGATCCGGATGTCCGCGATCAGTGATCTGAAGGAATTTTCAGGAAAAGAAGGAGATGAAGATCAAGCGCAGAATTGGATTAGTCGTCTCAAGTCGGCATTTATGCGTGATCAAGCCTCTGAGCATGAGAAGGGTTTGATCATGGGCGATTTACTTAAGGGTCAAGCGCGCAATTGGCATCGGCAGCTGAGCAGAACTACTCGGTCAAGCTGGAAAAGTCTCGTGGATGAGTTTGAAACTCAGTAGTGTGGAAGTGGTCAATCGGCATCTCGCCAATATTACTACATGAAGCAACGACTTGATGAAAATCCTATCGAGTATCTTCACCGGTTGAATGTGGCCGGAATTCGGGCCAAGTTGTTGATCAAAGAAGGCCCACCTATGATCTTACGTGAACATGTGCAACATTTTCTTGACACGTTGACTGATCGCGAATTCGCGGGTCAACTGGCACTTTTGCGTTTGGAGAATGTTACAGAGTTGGAAGAGAAGCTGCGGGCTTATGCGCGCACTAAGTCGTGCCAGCCAAGGGAGGCGGTAGGCACTAGCCGATTCTGTCAGAAATTTGGCGATGCTCGATCACCTTCCCCGGCGCGGAAGCCTATAGCAGTACGCGCGATTAAGGTGATGTCTGGGAGTGAGGAATCGAATGCCGAAGACAGTGGAAGTTATGGCGATCAGCGTCGTTACATGATTGCTTCTATGCGCGATCAACACGTGACGCACGATCAACTTGATGAGCCCCGATCTGGTAATCGACGTGGTTATAGTGCAGTTGATCAAGGGGCGTTGAAGAAGTGCAGTCATTGTGGATCGATCAGGCATGATAATTTACGTTGTTGGAAGCGCCTGACCTGTCTGAAGTGTGGCAAGAAGGGCCACCCGACTGATCACTGTTTGTACGTCTGCCGTTCGTGCGGCGAAATTCATGACGCTGGCAAGTGCTTTATGGAGGAATTCTACAATCGTATTCGCCAGTGGTACAACCCTACAAAGCATGCCGGAATATTGCCCAAGGAAGCTGAAGACATGTTAAACTAGGACGCTCGCCAGGTTGGAATCTGGTACGAGACAAGCGTTCTAGTTTGTGCGGTTTTGCATATGTGGATAAGAAGAAGGCTGATCAAGCAGAAGGAAAGGATGATTAAAAATGTGATCAGCCTGATTTACCACGTTTGACCAATTCCCTTATCGATGAGTTTTCTCGGTCCCCGGTGATAATGGAAGTTGATCTACTTCCGGGTGAATCACGTGGATATTGGAAGTACCACTCGCCTAAGAAATGTTTTAAACAAACCAAGGCGAGAGGTAAAATTAATAACGAACGTGCCACGTTATTGTTTGATTCTGGTGCCGAAGTGTCGATCATCGAAGCAACCTTTTCTCGTAGGGTGGGTTGTCAGATCGATGCGAGCCAAACACAAGAATGTGTCGGTATTGGAGAAAGTGCATACCTCACAGAAGGGAGAACTAAAATCAAGATTACATTAGCGGGCTCGTTGGTTTATTATTTCCATGCTGGTCGGGCAAACTTGTTGGCCAAGATGCTATATTGGGTTTGGATTTTATGATACCAGCTGGTGTTTGATTAGACGTCGCTCATGGTGCACTAAGTTTGCCTGATGAGGTGATCATCCCATTGGAGGGACGCTGAAAGCTGTACCGATCGAGTGGTAATTATATGAAGCTTAATCAGTCCGAACAGATCCCAGCAGGTCGTTCTGCCGAGGTTCGGATTTGTGACCAGCGATCTCGAAAGCTGTGGATCACTCGTGAAAAAAATTGGGTCCCCACTATCACTAGGGGCGTGGGTAATGTGCGATACCTGCGGGTTACGAACATCATTGATCATTCGATCATTGTGCAAGACGATACGATTTTAGGTATCTGGATGAACAAAGATGACGTGCCCCGTCGCCCTGGATTTGTTTCGGTAGGGTCTAATCGCTATAAGGAGTGGCAAAATCTCGCGTATCAAGCGTCTACCGATTATGTGTATGACGGTCAAGAAAGTGTCGAACAAGGTCCCCTAGTCGAGAAGAAGGAGTATCCTACTCCTCGAAGTATTTTAGTGCGTCCAACGGACCCGATCGTCACATCTGTGGCATTGGTAACCGTAGATTCGCAAAAGTTGCAAGAGGTTCAAGAGCGGTGCAATAAGGAGCCGGGGACGAAAGGTCCGACCTTAGATCACGGAGTTGAACAACCGGTTACAAGAGATACGTCTGGTCAAGATACGCGTGAGCACCCTGTCTCAGTCAACCCTAGCGAATTTGGTGTAATCCCTATCGATGACCAAGTTTGCTACCATGAAGGTGGAGATTTGTATGTGGAAGAACTAGAGAAGCAGCTTGGTACGTTTTCCGAAGTGTCTGCAAGTACCGAAGAGGTGACCAAGGATGATCTACAAGTGGGTGATCCATTGGTCAACACGGCAGAAGAGATTGATCAGCTTCGCGATATATTTTGGGCGAAGAAACATCTGTTGATAGGTAAAGGGAACGAGCTACCTCCTGCTTCACGTGGAGTTGTTTGCGATATCGATGTAGGCAATGCGCGCCCGATCTCCCAAAAGTGTCGAAAGGTGGCTCCACAATTCCGCAAAAAGTTATCGGCATTGATCAAGGGGCTATTAGCTACAAAGATCATTCGGCCGTCTACGTCACCCTGGGCAACACCTATAGTGATCATCGTGAAGAAGAATGGGGTTGATATTCGCTTATGTATTGATTATCGCGCGGTGAATCAACTCACGCGTTTGATGGTATACCCAATGCCCCTGATCTCTGATCTACTCGAAGATTTGGATAAAGCGTTGTGGTTTTGCTCTTTGGATATGGCAAGCGGTTTTTGGGTCGTGTCTATGACCGATCGAGCACGTCAGATTTCGGCGTTTGCCACTTCGTTGCGATTGTTTGAATGGAATAGGATGCCCTTTGGCCTTAAGAATGATCCGCAAATCTATCAGCGGCTGATTGATAATGCATTATATGGGTATCTCAAGGTAAGGGACGGTGCTGACGAATCAGCTGATGTATTAACTGTGGAGAGCCCGACCAGACACCGGGAGCGCCGGTGCTGCAGTGGCGGTCATATATCGATGATATCTTGATCCCCGCACCTACATGGACTACCCTGTGTGATAGGGTGCATAATCTATTGGAAAGATGTGATCAGTGGAACTTGTCGATCAGCGTGTCTAAATCGTACTGGGGGCGGGGTGAAGTTCCTTATTTAGGACACCGCGTCTCTGGCCGCGGTTTGGAAACAAATCCGAAGAATTTGGATGATCTGATCAATTTGCCTTTTCCTAGTTCTTTACATGATATGCAGTCGTTTTTGGAGAGTCTGAATTACTACCGTCGATTTATCGAAGACTTCGTGCTTTATGCTGCCGCACTCTATGAGTTACGAGAAACGGAATATCAAGAATTAAAGGGTAGGTCATCGATCCATGGGAGTCCGGATCGCGAAGATGATCGATTGATGAGCGCGAAAGTGGCATTCAGTATGCTGAAAGCGAAGATAGTGTCATACCCAACCCTACGTCATTTTGATCGAGCCAAAACGCCGGTGATCGTGGTTTATGCTGGAGAGTGGGCAGTGTCTGCTGCGCCAATGCAAGAACATGGTCAGGTGTATTGCCCCGTCGCATTCGCTAGCCGGACACTGAAGAGCGGTGAGCTGGATTACAGCCCCGTCGAAAAGGAAGTTCTGGCTCTTCTGAGGATTTTGGATGTCTATTTCACGATGTTGGTCGGAAAGGCGGGCACTTTCTTGTCACGTCGGTCTACGTTGAAGTGGTTATTAACAGCCAACGGGCTAGACGGACGATTGGGCAGATGGGCTGCGATCTTGTCACAATGGAACTTGGAGATCAAGGAATGTGTGCATTGAGAAGAGGAGGTACTAGGGGCGTTAGCCGCAAGTATCACCCCTCGCACCAAAATTGATGAAGCCCTTATCGGGATCGCACCGAAAAGACAACCTTGGCAGATGATCGAAGTACCACCACCCACGGTTGAGAAAGGCGAAAATCTATACGTGATGCAAGTCGACGAAGAGTCCAACTAAAGCATGATCGACGAATCGATTATCGAAATTGTGTTTGACGAACCCTCGATTAGTGAAAATTGATCGACGAAATCACGATTAATGGAGAAGTGACGATTAATTTGATGTGGTTAATTACGATGGATATTGCGAGATTGGGTTATGGAGTAACGGCAGATAGGCTGATGGAATATCGATTACGTATATGCATGAAAAGTGACAAAGAAACAATTGGAAATAGTATCATCAAGAAGTCTATCAATGGAGAACGAAGGGATCAATCGAAGCTGTACTCAAACTATAGACGTGATTGCATTTGTACCACATACCGGTATCCTGAGTGCGGCAACATGGGGGGGGGCGGCTGCATCGCTGCATCAAGTGCTGGGTCTCGAGCTGTACTGCTTCTTCAAGAACCCTCCCAATGATCGATATCGATGGGGGGCACGGATGGAACGATGTGCGCAGAGGCCGTGAGAAATGCTCGTGACAAACAGGTACACGCATTTCGTCTCGTGTCATCAGGTGAGTCTCAACCGGATCGTCATGGGACTGGACGAAAAACGACTCGGCGTTGATTGCCTCGATTCTACCACAACAGAACAGACCGAAACAAAGCAGCCTCGTTTCCTCCAACCAAGTCGACGAGTTTTCTCTACCTAATTGACGATTAAGCGCTTCGACACGATCGTTCCATGCGCAAGAGAGCTTCGTGCATAGAAATAAGCGCCGGTCACGATCCAGGAGACGAGTCAAGCATCCAGGACGCAGGAAACCGGTTTCCAGTAGAACGGGGCGATCAATTGGTTGCGCCGATCCCACAAACACGTGGTCCGTCCCACCTCCAGTGAACCCATCGATCTCGGTCAATCATTGCGACACCACACGATCCATGACACTACCAGCGTCGGACCCACAACCACGCATGAGCGCGAGCGAATCCAATGCATAAAAAGAGAGAATACAGCGACGATCTTTGGAAAACAAACACTTGGCGCACATGTTTCTAGCTCTTGCCAAGATACATAGGCAATTGTTCGGGTCCCTTGGCACTTGGGAAACCCAGGGTGCATGCCGTGGTACTAGCTTTCGCTAGAGAGGGTCTTGCCCGTCCCTGGAGGTCCAGACCACAAAGGACCGGATCGCTGACGCACGCCACTGGTAAAGAGTGCTGGATGCTCGATCGGTAGCGGCACAACGTACAAGATATCCTGCTCGACGTCGTCGAGACCGTGTACGTCCCTTTATTTCGCATGTGGAATCGATGAGTGGCCAATGCTGGTAGATAAGGCTTGAGCTGGACGATTCTCTGCCGCATGGGACCAAACCTTGGGATGATAGACTACACTCATGATCATTAAAAGGGATAGTTAATGCGCGGCAACGGCAGGATCGAACCGCGCCGCAACCGCTGTACAGCTGGGACGAGGCTCAGGGGCGGCTGTCGTAAAGCGTGTTATAATTGGGCACAATAACGGGCCTTATTATAGGGACTTATTATAAGGCCTTATTATAGGGCCTAATTTAGGGGGGGTGATTACGGTCAAAATCGGTACGTAATCGTATAGGATTGTGGGTACCACGGCGTATACAGTTGCGTGTACAACCGTGGTGCACATAGTCAGGAAATAGACAGGGCATAGGAAGATGGGAAGATTACGTACAGGTACTCAGCGAACATCGACAAGCGGCGACGGGCGACAGACAAATCAGGTCTACTGGTCGACGGAGGACGCTGGAACGGGTAGTTATGATTGGTGGATATTAGGAAATTGGTAGTTCTTAGGATTTAAGCAATAAAAAAGTTCTCCTTTTGCGTTCGATCTAGCAGATCGTTTTAGGGACGGCACCTTTGCGCCTCCCTCACTAGTATATACCTCTACGTTCCGGGCGGGAGCACTTAGTGCATTTTTGGCCCAAAAACCGAAGATAAAATCCATACTAATGGATTTCCAACACTCCGTTGGAACTGAAAAGCTCGCCAAAGGCGCAGCTGAACTTGCACAGGGTTTGACCCTCTGACACGTCTCACCGGTTCGTATATACGCACCGACCCACTTATACATGTGGGCCACCAATGCAAAGCACTTAAAGCGCTGTAGGTCTTACCCCGACCTAAATGACCCCCCGTAGGGTCGTTATGTGCCTCAAAGAGGACTCTATACTTCAGTTACTCATCATGAGGAACAACTACCTGTGTAGTGGCCTCCGCGCTCGTGATATAATATAGCAAATCTTCACAGTACCTGTAACGGTGTAAACGAGCTTTAGCTCGACTTGACAGGGTTGGCTCAAACGAGTCATGTCCCCTTCCACCCAACGCGCTGATAAGCGCCGTACATTGTGGGTCTTTCTCATACGCCTGGCGTATGAGATCCACCACAGACGAGGTGACGAATGTCGCGTGAGCGAGCTCGTAATCGGGACGACGCGATAACGCGTCTACAAGCACGTTCTGCTTGCCAGATTTATACTTAACCTCAAAGTTGTACTCCGCAAAGAAGTAGAGCCAAAGGGCCATCCGTTGCGAGAGATGAGGCGACTTTGTCGCTGTCCTTAAGGACGCGTGGTCAGTATAAACCACGAACGGCTTTGAGCCGAGAGGTGAACCCTAAATTTGACAAGAGCATACTTCATTGCAAGTATCTCCTTGTCATGAACGGTATAATTCCGTTCCGCAGCTTTAAGCTGCCTCGACTCAAACGCGATCACGCGTTTCCTCCCTGCATCGTCTCCTTGTAACAAAGCACATCCGATTGCAAAATCGGAGGCGTCGCAGACGACACTGAATGGTTTCCAAGAATCTGGGAGAGCAAGAACGGGGGCTTTAACAAGCTCCCTTTAACCGCTTCAAAAGCGTTTTGCTGTTTGGTTTCCCAACACCAATCAACATCCTTCTTAAGAAGGTCAGTTAATGGCTTCGCCATCTCAGCGTAGTTATCGCTGTATTTGTGGAGATAATTGGCTTATCCAATCCACTTCCGTAAATCTCTAAGATTTACAGGCGAAGGCCACTCCACAATGGCTTTCACCTTCGCGGGATCCGCCCGCACTCCATCCTTACCGATGAAGTGTCCGAGGAAATGAATTTCTTCGGCACCAAAAATACATTTGGATGCGTTTGCATATAACTTATTTTCCCGCATACATTCGAGCACCGCTCGAAGATGTATTATGTGCGTCTGAACATCAGACGAGTCGCCTTCCACACGACTATGAACGAATATATCGTCGAAGTACGTCTGAGCGTACTTTCTATGAGGGCGGAAGAGTTGTGTCACCAAGCGATTAAAAGTCGCTGGTGCATTCGAAAGCCCCTGTGGCATAACAAGCCACTCCCACAGCATGCCACTAGGCGTGATAACCGCTGTCAGCGGAATATCGGACGCTCGCATGAGCACCTGATAATACCCGTCCACCAGATCTAAGGCATTGTATACAGTACAGCCCGCCATATTGTTCTGGAGGACATCCTTCCGAGGAATCGGAGTCTGCATGGGTACAGTAGCTGCATTCAGCTTGTTGTACGCATGAACAATGCGCCACTTTCCGTTCGGTTTACGAACACAAAAAGTGGGAGATGAATGTGGAGACTTGCTCTCCCGTACCATCCCTGCCTCTTCTTTCCCCTTGAAGAATGCGTCGATGACGTCGCATTGTTACTTGGGGAGAGGCCACTGCCTAGTGACGCAGTATTTGGTTCCAGAAACCAATTCAATCTCATGTCGGACTCCCCTATCCGGTGGTAACCCAATCGGAGGGTTGTCACTAATGACATCTCCGAATTCCTTCAGTAAGGAATGGTAAGGGTCCTCAGGATCCGCAAGGATCTTGAGACATCTTCGGGCATTCAATGCCTGTTTGGTTTGCACCAAAACTGACTCGTCCATCGTGGATGAGGAGTTCAACTCCTCTTCCGGACGTAATACGACAACCTATTCGATTTCATCTGTTTTCAAAGCAGTTTCAAACTCGTTGAAGGACATCTCCTCCAATGACAACAGTTTGCCTACCCCGGGCAACCGTTCAAGGCTTACGCCTTCTGTCACAACACCTGTCACACTATTCAGCATCCTATAGGACTGCTGACTACTGGCCTCGGGACTCTCCCCTTGACCCAGATGGAGGGAGTCAATTGCCCCATCTATTGGAAGCGCATCTCGCCTATCCACAGAGGTCTTTACCTCTACCACCGGTGACTAGCCGGTCTCACCTAATAACGCGTGGTCGGAATCAATTCCGACGTGCGGAAGAGACGAACTACGGGTCTCTTATCTTGGAAGCGCCTCGCGCTTAACAACAGGGGTCTCTACCCCTACCACTGGAGTCGCCTCAGAGGAATCCACCTCTGCCACTGGCAACTCACCAGTCTCACCGTTAACGGCGTGGGGATTAACCGCCGAATCCCCCTCGTGCAGGAACTCTTTCTTAACATCATTGGGACTGATCATTTCAGACATCCCAATCTCTGGAATCTCACGCCAGAATCGCTTTTTGCGATCGAGAGAAGGTGGGTTCATGACTCGCCAATGCTTCACCCGACCGCGGGTGCGTTGATCCAATCGACTTAGACTTCCAGTATATCCATGTCTCGTTGCGTTCCAGCCACTTCATGCACAGAATGAGGTCATACCTTGAGTCCAATTCCAGGTCTAGGAAACGTTCTAAGCTGTAAAAGTATGAAAACTTCAGCTTAAGGTCAATCGAGACCTTGGGTACAGAAACCTGTACGCCCGTCGCTAGACGGACCATGACAACGTCACGAGAACCTGCCTCTATGGCCTCAGCATACAGACGACTCTTCTCTACAGAAGCCCGTCTGAAATAATTGTCAGACGCTCCAGAGTCTATCAAGACTCTACAAAGCTTATCAAAGCCTTTCACGACCGCAAGGACGACCAGCAATCTTGGATGGTACACCAACTCGGTGCTAGAAAGCACCGTTTCCCTCGGGGCTTTGTGCTTTCTTCCCCTACCCTGGAGATTAACAGCACTGAGGGATCCCCCAGTAGGGCTCCCCGCACATACCGGGAGCCGTCGTTTCCCGAAGGCTTGGGCGAGGGCCTTTTACCCGCCCTCGGCCCCTTATAGCGAGTGTCTCGCTGGGGGTTATGCGGACATCTGTTCCGCAGATGATCCGTGCTTCCACACAGGAAGCATCTCAGCGGGCCATGCCGCTGCAACATAGCTAAGAGCTCTGCTTCGAAGCTCTGAGAGGAGTCAGAGTGACTCTTAGCGGAAGGTTTCTCTTCCGCTTCGACCTGACTCAGGTCCATGGGCTCAGGACCCACCTTAGAGGAACGAAAGTTACTCTCGGAGTTGAGCGCCATCTTGAACTTCTCCCCCAGGGATTGGGGTCGGCATCGGAACAGTTCCGAACGTGCTGGCCCTTCGCTTAGGCCTCCCATGAAGACGGGAATGGACACATCGTCCGAATACGCTTTCGCGTACATCCCTGCCAACAGGGTCTTAATCTCTTGGATATATGTTTCCAAGTCCCTAGTGCCCTGACGGCACCTCAGAAACGCCAGTTGATTCTGGAAAACCAGATCAGGCGTTGCGTACATGTCCATAAGCTTTTGCTTAAGGACTTCCCAGGTTGAACACGCTCGTGACCGAATCCGGACACGTAAAACGCCCATGTACGGGCTTTGCCCGTAAGATGGGTCAATGTAAGTCCCACTTGCAAGTGATCAGCGATCATATTCGCTGTGGCGAAGGCCGTTTCGACCTCTCGCAAGCACACATAAAGGTTTTCACCCTTCTCTCCGGTGAACTCATTTATCTTAAATGATAATGGGGGACGCACCCTCGTGGAACGACCTCCACCTAAACTCGCCTAATGGGCGATGAGGGCATTGACCCTTGCTTTCACGGCCGCAAGGCCCTGCTCCACTAGGAGCTGCATGCCTTCGTCACCCAGTAAGGATAACAACCTGTTAAAGGCTTCCTTCTGGACGAGGGTTAACCTATCCCAATCGTCCTGATTCATCCCTTGCAGAGTATGCCGTAGCCTACCAACACAGGTGTTGGATTGACTACAAGTGCTACCAGATGTAGCCGGTGCGTACACGCACGGTGCGACTAGCGCACAGAGGAAGACTTTTCCTTTAAGCGGCGTTCGCCGATACATAGCCGATACGCCCTTATAAAGGGCTTAGTAGGAGAGAGCTCTACTACTCGGGGACAAGATTCCCGGTTTGGTTTACTAGTAGCCTTCGCTACTGCCTTAACGGCAAGGCTCCCTTACTAAGGGTGTAGCTAAAGAGAGGACTCCCTTTACGCTACTGCACTCACTACACGCGCGACCGGTCGAGGTCGCGCGTCTGCAGTTGTTGAGTGAAAATGTAAACTGAATGTATATTTAATATATAATTAGTCTAAATTAATTTAAACTAATGTAAACTATATGTAATACTAAGTAGAACTTACTAAATTCGTACCTAGCTAAAATGTAGTGTACAGCACCTGTGTACTAACACGTGGCTGGCTGCCACGCCTCCACCAAGGGCTCCTGCCCTGATTGGTTAAAATAACCAATGGTCCAAAACCTTTCGGACCGGTCAATACTGACCCCAACCGTGGTGTACTCACGTACACCACAAACTAATGTAACCCGAATGTAACCCTGTTACACACGGGAACTCCAGGTGGATTAAGTGAAATTTACCCCCCCTCGTAGGTCTAGGCTAGGAATACAAATATTCGGGGGTTCCTTTAGCTGTTTAAGACTCCAGAGGCTCCGTGATCGGGCAGTGAAGACTTCCGCTACCTGATCAAGTACCACCTTCGCCGATAGACACCTGATCGACACTCTGCAACTCGTGACCCGCGATCAACAACTCGCGCATCGCACCAAATTGTACCTGAGCGACGTTTAACGCTTGATCAAGCCTGATCAAGTCTGATCACAGCTGATCAACGTCTTTCAGTACCGGATCTAGCCTGATCAAGCCTTATCACAGCTGATCAACGTCTTTCAGTACCAGATCGAGCTGATCAAGCCTGATCACAGCTGGTCAACGCCTTTTAGTGCCTGACCAAGCATGATCACACTTGGTTCGAGCTTGATTGCACTTGATCACGCCTGATCAGCACCTAGATCAACTCGTTACAAGTTCCCCCAATCTTGCATTGAGGAATTGTCGTGTTTACATCCCCGCCACCTGGAGAGCGACACACGCCCAAGCCGTCGGGTACACAAGGTGAGCAGAAACACAAGCAGTCAAGGACAACCGGATGACCCCGTTTGTTAGTCGGTGGTCCGGGCGCCGTGGTACCGCCTTATCAAGCGTCAAAAACTTGGATCAGTCGCTCCACCACAATGGTGCGCGTTCCCGTATCTTTGGGCGACGCAGGATATCACCGCGATTCTACGCAAGATGGCGCTGATGCGGAATTGAAAACGGAAGCGGAAGCAGAAGCAGAAGCAGAAGTGAAGATAAAGGAGGAAAAGGAGGAGGTGGTTGTGACGATGGAAGGCAGTTCGCCGTCGTCATGCCTGAAGAAGAAAAGAAATGCTGATCATCAGGACCTGGGGAGGAATCTTGATGAGATAAAGGAGGAGAAGCCTCAACCACCTCCCGAGGCTCCTACGGGAGCCCATACGGATCACAACGCAAGTAATGATCCGCCAAAAATATGTGTGTATAATGATCCGGATTTGGACCACCCAACGCGGTCTCACGTTTAAGACCTAAATCAATTCACGACGACGATCCACCAAGTGTGTAACCAGCCCATTCCATCGGGTACACAAGGTGAGATGGAGACACGAAAATCGGACCAGGCGTCCTATGCTGATGATCGGTCGTCTGCTAGCAGCGGACGATCAGATCGGATCGAAGGAGAAGGTTCGCGGGGTACCCCCCGTCAGTTGGAAGGCTGGGAACGATGGTGGTCAGTTTCTCAACACTTCGGCGTTCGATTTTGAACATGACTCCACCACACCGACCCCAATCCCTGGAGGAGGCGGTTAATCTGGCGTTTAACGCCTAAAGAATCTTTCGTTCCTCTAAGGGTGGTCCTGAACCCATGGACCTTAGTCAGTTCGAAGCGAGGAGAAACCTTACGCTAAGAGTCACTCTGACTCCTCTCAGAGCTTCGAAGCAGAGCTCTTAGCTATGTTGCAGCGTCATGGCCCACTGAGTTTCTTCCTGTGTGGAAGCACGGATCATCTGCGGAACAGATGTCCGCATAACCCCCAGCGAGACACTCGCTATAAGGGGCCGAGGGCGGGTAAAAGGCCCTCGCCCAAGCCGTCGGGAAACGACGGCTCCCGGTATGTGCGGGGCGCCCTACTGGGGGATCCCTCAGTGCTGTTAATCTCCAGGGTAGGGGAAGAAATCACAAAGCCCCGAGGGAAACGGTGCTTTCTAGCACCGAGTTGGTGTACCATACAAGATTGCTGGTCGTCCTTGCGGACGTGAAAGGCTTTGATAAGCTTTGTAGAGTCTTGATAGACTCTGGAGCGTCTGACAATTATTTCAGACGGGCTTCTGTAGAGAAGAGTCGTCTGTATGCTGAGGCCATAGAGGCAGGTTCTCGTGACGTTGTCATGGTCTGTCTAGCGACGGGCGTACAGGTTTCTGTACCCAAGGTCTCGATTGACCTTAAGCTGAAGTTTTCATACTTTTACAGCTTAGAACGTTTCCTAGACCTGGAATTGGACTCAAGGTATGACCTCATTCTGTGCATGAAGTGGCTGGAACGCAACGAGACATGGATATACTGGAAGTCTAAGTCGATTGGATCAACGCACCCGCGGTCGGGTGAAGCATTGGCGAGTCATGAACCCACCTTCTCTCGATCGCAAAAAGCGATTCTGGCGTGAGATTCCAGAGATTGGGATGTCTGAAATGATCAGTCCCAATGATGTTAAGAAAGAGTTCCTGCACGAGGGGGATTCGGCGGTTAATCCCCACGCCGTTAACGGTGAGACTGGTGAGTTGCCAGTGGCAGAGGTGGATTCCTCTGAGGCGACTCCAGTGGTAGGGGTAGAGACCCCTGTTGTTAAGCGCGAGGCGCTTCCAAGATAAGAGACCCGTAGTTCGTCTCTTCCGCACGTCGGAATTGATTCCGACCACGCGTTATTAGGTGAGACCGGCTAGTCACCGGTGGTAGAGGTAAAGACCTCTGTGGATAGGCGAGATGCGCTTCCAATAGATGGGGCAATTGACTCCCTCCATCTGGGTCAAGGGGAGAGTCCCGAGGCCAGTAGTCAGCAGTCCTATAGGATGCTGAATAGTGTGACAGGTGTTGTGACAGAAGGCGTAAGCCTTGAACGGTTGCCCGGGGTAGGCAAACTGTTGTCATTGGAGGAGATGTCCTTCAACGAGTTTGAAACTGCTTTGAAAACAGATGAAATCGAATAGGTTGTCGTATTACGTCCGGAAGAGGAGTTGAACTCCTCATCCACGATGGACGAGTCAGTTTTGGTGCAAACCAAACAGGCATTGAATGCCCGAAGATGTCTCAAGATCCTTGCGGATCCTGAGGACCCTTACCATTCCTTACTGAAGGAATTCGGAGATGTCATTAGTGACAACCCTCCGATTGGGTTACCACCGGATAGGGGAGTCCGACATGAGATTGAATTGGTTTCTGGAACCAAATACTGCGTCACTAGGCAGTGGCCTCTCCCCAAGTAACAATGCGACGTCATCGACGCATTCTTCAAGGGGAAAGAAGAGGCAGGGATGGTACGGGAGAGCAAGTCTCCACATTTATCTCCCACTTTTTGTGTTCGTAAACCGAACGGAAAGTGGCGCATTGTTCATGCGTACAACAAGCTGAATGCAGCTACTGTACCCATGCAGACTCCGATTCCTCGGAAGGATGTCCTCCAGAACAATATGGCGGGCTGTACTGTATACAATGCCTTAGATCTGGTGGACGGGTATTATCAGGTGCTCATGCGAGCGTCCGATATTCCGCTGACAGCGGTTATCACGCCTAGTGGCATGCTGTGGGAGTGGCTTGTTATGCCACAGGGGCTTTCGAATGCACCAGCGACTTTTAATCGCTTGGTGACACAACTCTTCCGCCCTCATAGAAAGTACGCTCAGACGTACTTCGACGATATATTCGTTCATAGTCGTGTGGAAGGCGACTCGTCTGATGTTCAGACGCACATAATACATCTTCGAGCGGTGCTCGAATGTATGCGGGAAAATAAGTTATATGCAAACGCATCCAAATGTATTTTTGGTGCCGAAGAAATTCATTTCCTCGGACACTTCATCGGTAAGGATGGAGTGCGGGCGGATCCCGCGAAGGTGAAAGCCATTGTGGAGTGGCCTTCGCCTGTAAATCTTAGAGATTTACGGAAGTGGATTGGATTAGCCAACTATCTTCACAAATACAGCGATAACTACGCTGAGATGGCGAAGCCATTAACTGACCTTCTTAAGAAGAATGTTGATTGGTGTTGGGATCCAAACACCAAAACGTTTTTGAAGCGGTAGAGGGGAGCTTGTTGAAAGCTCCCTTTCTTGCTCTCCCAGATTCTTGGAAACCATTCAGTGTCGTCTGCGACGCCTCCGATTTCGCAATCGGATGTGCTTTGTTACAAGCAGACGATGCAGGAAGGGAACGCGTGATCGCGTTTGAGTCGAGGCAGCTTAAAACTGCGGAACGGAATTATACCGTTCATGACAAGGAGCTACTTGCAATGAAGTATGCCCTTGTCAAATTTAGGGTTCACCTCTCGGCTCAAAGCCGTTCGTGGTTTATACTGACCACGCGTCCTTACGGACAGCAACAAAGTCGCCTCATCTATCGCAACGGATGGCCCGTTGGCTCTCCTTCTTTGAGGAGTACAATTTTGAGGTAAATTATAAACTTGGCTAGCAGAACGTGCTTGCAGACGCGTTGTCTCGTCGTCCCGATTACGAGCTCGCTCACGCGACATTCGTCACCACATCTGTGGTGGATCTGATACGCCACCCGTATGAGAAAGACCCACAGTGTACGGCGCTTATCAGCGCGTTAGGTGAAAAGGGACTTGGCTCGATTGAGCCAACCCTGGCAAGTCGAGCTAAAGCTCGTTTACACCGTTACAGGTACTGTGACGGTTTGCTATATTATAGCACGAGCGCGGAGGACACTCCGCGGGTGCTAGTTCCTCATGATGAGGAACTAAAGTATAGAGTTCTCTTTGAGGCACATGACGCCCCTACCGGGGGTCATTTAGGTCGGGACAAGACCTACAGCGCTTTAAGCGCTTTGTATTGGTGGCCCAATATGTATAAGTGGGTCGGTGCGTATATACGCACTTGTGAGATGTGTCAGAGGGTTAAACCCTCTGCAAGTTCAGCTGCGCCTTTGGCGAGCTTGTCCGTTCCAACGGAGTGTTGGAAATCCATTAGTATGGATTTTATCTTCGGTTTTCCGAAGGATAAGGCCGGGAACACCGGCATATTGTTTTTTGTAGACCGTTTGAGAAAGATGGCTCACCTGGCGGCGGTGCCAGAGTCCATTGATGGACAAGGAACAGCGAAAGTGTTCCTAGACCGTGTCTTAGACAGCCTTCGACAGCATGGTCTACGCGATTCCGTTGTCTCAGATCGGGATCACCGTTTTACGGGGCAGTTCTGGGGAGCGTTGTTTGAGGTGCTGGGCACCAAGCTCCTCATGTCCACTGCGGACCATCCGCAGACGAACGGACAAACGGAACGCTTTAATCGCGTAGAGGACATTCTCCGGAGTTTATGTCCGGATTCTCCAAAAAGTTGGACTGGGATGCTTCCTATAGCCGAATTTGCTGTCAACAATTCGGTTCATGCATCTTCGGGGTTTACCCCGTTTTACGTGAACGGATTAGTGAATCCGATGGTTCCGTTGACGCCACGTGTGTGTGGACCAGGGCTTGAGGGGGGAGGATTCCAAGATGTCAGCCTTGTATCTGTGCGAAAGCACATCGATAAGTTTTAATCGATGCGACTGAGTGTATTCCGACACGTTTGCGATGCTATGACGGAAAGCCAAGACAAGCAAAAGGAACAGGCCGACCTCAAGGGAGGCGTAACAAAAAGTCGTATATAGTAGGAGAAAGTGTTTTATTAAACACTAAAAATCTTCCTACACCTGCAGTTCTAATGTGTTAAAAAACAAACTGCGCCCCAGGTTTGTGGGGCCATTCAAGGTGCTAGCCCGAAAGGGCTTGGCGTACACCTTGTATATTCCGAAGACGATGCGTACGCATCCAACCTTCTATTTCTGTATGCTTAAGCCATACCAGGACCCCGAGGCGGGTCCTCTCTTGTAGGAGGTAGAGAAGGCGGATAGCCGTAAGGCACGGCAGATCGGAGTAACATTTCCGACAGGGTCAAAATGCGACCACAAAGCTCCTCAACGGAAGCTTTAAATCTTCCCTCAAGACGGCGAAATCCGCCAAGGAAAGACTTGAGAGAGGAAAGACGCTTCTCGACGCGTCAATCGCGCCCATCTCATCGTGGATACCATCCTGGAATTCCAGGATGCGACGTCTGTGTCGATCACAGCGCTCGTGAAACCCACGTCGCAATTTCGCGACCACCTCCCCCAGTTCTCGATTCGGAGGGGATTCCACATTACCATGTGGAGTGTCTGATGGCGCGACGCCATCATCGGGGTGAAACCCAGTATCTAGTGAAGTGGAAGGGTTACCCACATTAACGGAGTTCGTGGGAGTCCGTGACTCCCGTGCGGCAGAATTGCCGAGACGTCGTTGACGCTTTCGAGCGGGAGAATCCCGCTGCGAGTAGACGTCCAAAGGGGCGGGAGAAGCCCCTTTACTCCCAGTAGTTGGGAGTTCGACGGAGGCAGATGCGGAGCTTGCATTTCTCTCCGGTACCACATTGAGGGCACAGGCGCTAGCATAGCGCGTGCGGTAAGGGTAGGTAATTGCTCCATCTGTTTGGCTTTGGCAAACGCCAAGCGCAACGCCCTCTCCAACCGAATGTCACGTTCGGCATAGATGTTGTACAGCTCTGTAAAGTCAGGGAGACGTTTCTCCCCTTCCGCCCAAGCAAAGAACTTACGCTCCGCCTCTTCGGCATCCTCTCCTTGTAGAAGAACGAAGGGATCCTCGCGGAGGTTCTCAACAAAGACACCCTGCGCCTGTTTCCCGATTCGCTTTCGGTATAAGGCGGCAGTGAACTGCTTCTGCGTGAGCAGTTTTTTCCGTAGTTTCTTCCGGCATTCGATTTGATGCGGCCGTTCAGCCACAGGGCCAGGGGTATAGAAGCCTAACCCCTCTTTACCGCACTCTTAGCCTACTTTTGCGATTTTCCGCCCGTGAACGGCGTTTGGGGGCGTGTGATGCAGCCCCTAGTGCCTGTGTGGCAGGATAAGAGTCCTGAGCCGCGTCCAATTCATTGGTCGTGAATTGTCGCCTTCGGCGACCCGGATTTGTCATCCGACGTTGGCAATGGTGGCGCGCGAATTAGCGCATTTTTCCCGCGTGTTGGGAAGGATTAGGCTGCCGACATCGCCGTTCGGCTTCGTCAGAGCGGTCATCCTTAGAGGAGCTACCCCCAAGGGCCCCCTCCTCCGAGATATCGGAGTCCGTGTAGATGACAACCCCTTCTCGGGGAGAATGATCGCCACCTCTAGAGGTGCTCATTCGAGGCCAGAGTTCTGGCAGTTGGGGTCTCCAACTATAATCGATTATTGCGTGGCAATAGTCCTGGTGGGGGAGGATGTAACGGGGTTTCATTTAGTTACGTTGGTGTACGTAAATACACAACGGTTAAGTTCAAGTATTGACCGGTCCGAAAGGTTCGGACCTATTGGTTGTTTTAGCCAATCAGGGCGGGAGCCCTTGGTGAAGGCGTGGCAGCCTGCCACGTGTTCGTACACAGGTGGTGTACATTACATTTTCGGCTAGGTACGGATTAGTAAGTTCTACCTAGTATTGCATATAGCTTACATTAGTTTATTAAGTTAGGCTAATTATATATTAAATATTAAATCAGTTTACAATCTACACTATGTCCTGCTAGACGCTCGGCCCGGAACGGTCGAACGTGCAGTGAGTGTCGTAGCAGGGGAGCACCTCCCCTAGCCACTCCCTACTAAGGGAAGCCTTAGAGTAAGGCGTTAGCGTACGCTAACAGTAAACTCAGGGAATCTTGGCCCCGAGTGAGAGAGCAATCTCACACTAAGCCCTTAGATCAGGGAGTATCGGCTAAGTAGCGGCGTATCGCCGCTTAAGGAAAGTCTTCCTATGTGCGCTAGCCGCACCGTGAGTATACGCACCGGCTACACAACACGTGAAAAATATCGATACCCTTGACTAGACTGTGGTGGAGTAAAGTTCAAAATCGAACCCCGAAGTGTCCTGAACTCGACCACCATCGTGCCCAGCCAAACAACATACGGGGGGGTACCCTGCGTACCTTATCCTGTATGCAGATCGGGTGACCGATCCGCACTGCAGGACGCCTGGTCCGATTTTTTCTGCTGAGTTCTCACCTTGTTTACCCATTGGTATGGGTGGTAACACACTCGGTGGACCGTCGCGCAATATGAATCTTGATGTCTTGATAGGTACCAGTATGGAGGGTACCACTTCTGAGTTAAAATGTAGAAATAACCAACGAAAGATAATCCAAAGAAACCGATCGGCAAATGGAGCGGAAACCGTAACTCCAAATGCAAAGAAAACTTGGGGCAGAACGCGAAGCGGTGAGGATACCCAACCAATAATCTGGACCAGACCGCGCGTAGCAGTGTGGGTACCCAGCCCATACAATTTTGGGGCGGACCGCGTGACGCGATGCGTAGACCCAACCAATAATGTGGGCAGATCGCGAGGCGCGATGTGGAGACCCAGCCAATACAAATGATGATAAAACGTTCCAAACGTGTGGGTATTGAGGGGTGAGTGAACGTAGAGGAGCGCTTTCCGTCGTGGGACTTCCGGATGACTATGCGTGTCTTGCCGGAAAAGTTGAGCTAGAAGGGACCGTGTTGACCCTCTGCCCCTAATAACTCAATGGTAGGAGCGGCGACTTATGCGAACCAACGAAAAACGAACACTATATTTAATATCCAATTAAAACCAATATGTAAACTACATGCAAAATCGTGTGACTCACCTAAATCTGCGTACTTAACACTCCAGACACACGATTGGCCAAAAATACCCCCTTTTCAGCCAACCCTATCGCTCAAACTTGATTAATGGTACACTGGTATATGCTAGTCAAAAAAGTTTCATCTGCACTTCACCACAGCCGCCCCTGGGTCTGGTCGCAGCCGCAAAACGGTAGAGGCCCGATCTCACAAACAGTATCCAATTTCCATGCATCCACCCGAGTCTATTCCACCACGTAATTCCACTTGATCTCCAATCGCCTCATTTCTTCCTTAACACTTGTCTTCGTAGGGGTAGGTGTTCGCACTCTCCACATATTCTCGTCCCTAGCCGATCTGACCATTCTGACGACTCGGGCGATACTCAGATTGTCAATGAACAAGACGAGTAGCGAGTCGAGGTCGATCGGCTTCAGAAAATAATCAATGCGCTCCAACAGGAGTTTAATGTCGAATGCCAGGAGCGGACCATGGTCGTTGCCTCATTGCCGCGGCTAAGCCAAGACGTAAAGCCGTTCTCCATACAAATTGAGGCCGTAAAAGCTGCTCATGCACTTTAACAACCGAGATTAAGCGTCCAGGACCTTGATTCCGCAAAAAAAAACAAGGTGTGTCGATCTACCGTTAATTCCACCTTGAGTCAATTCTCACTTTCTTCTGTATGTAGATCCATTTCCAATCGATATCGTCCGAACTGTGATCACGCTGCTCGATGCCGACCCACAGATGCACAACTACTTTGATCAGCTCCGACCGGTGTTGGAGGGGATAATCGGCTCTCGTCACGGCATGCGTCGCTTCAAGATCTGCAGATCGCATCTACAAGAGCGGCTCGCGTAAAACTTTCGGCAGAGGTCCGGGAATTATCCCGACCAGTCGTTCTTGCACACAGAACAGCGCGACTTGGAGTGGCAGATCACCGAGCTTCAACTACGATAGAAGATTACACGGAGCGCAAATATTTCGATTTTGTATAAATACTTTATTGTATTAAATGCCCCCAAGCGAGGTAAAGGAACAAGATGCAATAGAAATCCTAAAATACCGACCAAAGACGGCAAGCAAAACTATTTTGTTACCAAGGACAAAACCTAAAAAAATACAAAAATTGGTAGTGTTAGGTTTGACCAAATAGCAAACTGTGATGCTTGAACAGGAACAAACATCTTATAACAACCATTATTAAGTTACAGGCGATCGATCCCTGAACTAGTTTCAGCATCTCAAAAAAACAAATTCAGTGAACACTTTTCTTAAGATCCTGAAATTAGAAAGTTGACGCCTCTCAAGGTCGGCTCAGCGTTTGGTCCCAAGAGTCAAATCGACTCTGGGGAACCATCCACCGGTGCCGCGATGAGTTTTCCACACTGCTGTCCAATTTATCAATCGTTATCTCCATCCTTGCGGAGCAACTTCGAGCGCCCTCGGGGGTATGCAGTCAAATTCCGCCGGCTACATTTCCAAATCAAGCCGGGTGGACTATCTCGCTGTTTATTGGCTGAAATTCCGCCCCTCAAAATTCACAAGCATAGGCGGAAACGCAAGGACGCGGCGAGAGGCGTGAGGGCGCGGGGAATAGCGATCGACCCGACTACGAAGAGAAGCCAGCAGCGCCGCAAAAGAAGGTCAAGACATTGGTGAAGCCACCAAGCGCGACGGCGGATCAAAATACTCCCATCCAAGCCACGAAAATCCAAGTGCCCTCGATGTCACATACTGCCCAGATCAAGCTAGCATCTGCCTCGCCCGGAGAAGACTCGGAGGGTGGATCGATGGCTTGGAATGAGCCATTTCTCGCTCTATCTCAATCTCGATCCACCCAACGTCGTCGTTCCACTGCTGCAGTTGAAATGCCTGCGTTAGGGGTCTATTAAGTGGCGCGCAAGAAGGGAGACAACGTTGAAGAAGTATCCGAACCGTCTGGCAAGGCACCTGGACCATTTCTTCTTCCTGGCACTTCTGGTCTGCACCGTCGTACGTCATTGGGAGCGTTCAAGGTCGATGTGCATCTTCCTCCTTCAGGTCTTGCTTTCGCCGACCCTTGGTCACCGGGACAAATCAATCTCTTGTGGCGGTCTGTTCCGACCAAACAGAAGTTGGTCCGCGTTTTTCACGTCCAGTCTTCTGGCTTTTTTTCAACTGGCGGCGCGTCATCCAAATTCAACTGAGTGGCGGCCTGATTTTGTCACAGGACCACAGATCGCCCGTCTGTATGAGACCAAGACGTGGAAAGTTCTACTCCGCCCCGACTTGAACACCATGTTTACGCCAACTCCGTGGATCAGCTTGTTCTTGAATCGTCTTGGGCAGTTTTACAGTACCCACAGCCAAGCGATTTGGGAGTCCACGCACTATCTAGTGCTTACAGCCGGTCGAGTAAAACAGGACAAAGATCTGGCATCTTTACAGAAGCAGCGGAAACGGCGTCGGAGTCGGGAGGGTGACATTGACATCTTCTTATTCCCAGTTGTCCTCCATATGGCCAAGCGTCGCGTGAAGAAAGCCGGGGAATTAACCGAAGACGGAGCTTGGTATCCCGGCTACCACTGCGATGCAGTGGTCGGCAACTTGATGGACGCCCTGACTCAGCTTGACAAGGAACACCCTTGGCGCAACCAGTTTCGCCACAAGATCGCGGATCATCCAGCCATGATTATCAGTCGGCTATGGAGAGATCGCGAACTTCGACGTTGTAGGAGCCAATCGGTTAATTATTCACGTATTCATCAATGATAAACTTCATTCAGATTACCCTATTATCCCATCTTGCGTAGCCTTTATCCACATTAATCATGGTCCACCCTTACCATATCCAACTATGTCCACACCTTGAGAATCGTTACCATTTCCATCGAAAAATATCCACATCTTTAAGTCACTTTGTTACCATTGATATATCATTCCAGTTCATCACAGATAATCACACACTCGTAGTCGTAATCATGATAAAACATCAAATATATTCACGTTCGTCGGTATACATGCCGACCGACGCTATTGTAACTCTTGATTTTCCCCTTCGTGAGTTTGCATCGCCCCATAATATATTCCAGTTGATTCGATTTGAATTAGACTTCCTTAGAAGAGCGCCACAATTTATATCGAATTCATCGATCCAAGTTGCTTCTTCGCGATCTTTCCAGCGGGTGACATATTCCCGGTGAGTCCGACCAAAACACGTCTTCTTGGCCGACCTGGCACCCAGTACTTTCTCCACTTCATACTCATCGTATCTCAGTGGTCGTTATTGACTGTATCCGGGCAATAACACTTCGTCGGGTTCGAATCTGGCTGACTTTTCTACCAGCTCCAGCTTGGAAATATGGGCAATAGGTTTGACATTATTCTTGCCGATATGACCAGTACCCTTCCCGATCAGCAAATATTCCTTCTTCCACATTATTTGATTGGGCTGACGGTCTGATCAGGGGTGTTGACATCCTAATCGCTTACTTGCAGGTCGTCCAGGGTCACTTCAGGTGGACTGGTCGACAATTCAGGTAGAACCGCCATCTGGCTCTCTAATTCTTCAACGTACTGCTCTTCGCCCTGGTTTATACATACCTGGTCATCTTCTGGGCTAACTTTACTCAATCCGCCCCTGTTTAACGAGTTATGCTGATTTTCCCTATCGGCGGACTGTCCTTCTGCGACATCAATTTGAGTATAAGTGCCATTACGTTCGCCTTCGACAAAATTACGATCGTCCCCATCTACCGTCGGTTTCACTGTCACCCGATCTCGTGACACAACTATGTTGATGGCTCTTGGCACATCTGACTGTAAGCCCACTGTATTGGGCAACTCTGCTGACAACCTTCAGCACATCTTGGGTGTTACGTAATCCGTCGTTTCCGTCAAAGATGAGGGGTCTTCTTCGTCGGGTTCATCATCGCTAACCAGATCGGTGGTAGCTTTATATTCCAATCTTTGCCACTAAACGTATCGTCTCTATCCAATCGAAATAAACCCACTCTTCCTTGGAACTTTCCCTTCATCCGGCCACATACCAACGATCCTATTGTTGTCTAACATCAGCGGTTCGTCACTGATGTTAGTAACCCTTATGTAATTGTAACAGGGTTACATTCGAGTCACATTTAGTTGGTGGTGTACGTGAGTACACTACGGTTGGGGTCAGTATTGACCGGTTCGAAGGTTTTTGAACCATCGGTTATTCTAACCAATCAGGGCAGGTGCCCTTGGGGGGTGGCGTGTCAGCCATACACGTGTCGGTACATAGGTGGTGTACACTACATTTTAGCTAGGTAAGAATTTGGTATGTTCTACTTAGTATTACATATAGTTTACATTAGTTTAAATTAATTTAGACTAATTATATATTATATATACATTCAGTTTACATTTTCAATCAACAACTGCAGACGCGGGACCTCGACCAGTCGCGCGTGTAGTGAGTGCAGTAGCGTAAAGGGATCCCTCCCTTTAGCTACACCCTTAGTAAGGGAGCCTTGCCGTTAAGGCAGTAGCGAAGGCTACTAGTAAACCAAACCGGGATCTTGGACCCGAGTAGGAGAGCTCTCTCCTACTAAGCCCTTAATAAGGGCGTATTGGATAAGTAGCGGCGAACGCCGCTTTAAGGAAAGACTTCCTATGTGCGCTACCCGCACCGTGCGTATACGCACCGGCTACAGTAATCCTTTCGTCATCCACTTTTCACAAACGTTGATACCCACTGTTCGCCCCTGGTTACCCACAACTTCCTCTTTCGGTAGCCCTTATCCACTGGGATATCCGCCGATCGACCCACAGAAATAGTGATGCCCTGGTTCCATCTTACCAGATCAGTGTGTGATCCGTATAAGGGACGTCGACCAGCCAGTTGGATCTGGACTTCGTCCGGAAGCGTGAGTACTCCATGGGACAAATCGAGACGAATGCATGCCGGCATCATGAAATCCATGCCAAGGAGAGTATCCTGTACGGTCAGCTGGCCGAACAGGCTCTGAAGAAATAAACCAATGAACCAGATAAAGTAATATTGACACGCGTCCTCCCTTCGGTCATGTAGGAATTTTCACCAATACCGACGCACTCTTTCTCTTTGCATAGTCAATTTGACATCCGACCTTACGAGCAAAGGCGGAGTCGATAATCGAGACTTCTGCTCTAGAGTCAAATAACATTGTCTCCTTTTTATTGTTGATATTTAGAAAGGCTTTTGCATGTTTAAAACATTTATCGGGAGCGTGATACTTCCAATATCCACGTGATTCACCAGGCAACAGGTCCAACTGCAAAATGACCTTCGATCGGGAATATTCATCAGTCGTAAGACTGTAAATCGGATGACTCCCATCGCCTATCCGTTTTTCTGTGGAGTGGCCATCCTTTCCGACATATGTATAGATGATAAACGTAGATCTCTCGGCTCGACCCAGATTCCACCCTGGAGAGCGACCTAGTTTAACATCTATTCCACATCCGGCGGCAACATTGCTGCATGCTTGTCCGGTACATACCACTTGTGCATCTGGTTAAAAAATTCTTGCATCTTGCACTGTCCATCTCCGTGAATTTATACACACGCCTTGCATACAAACAAAAAGTTATCGGTAGGGTGGCCGTGTCTTTCACACTTCTTGCAGGTAATTATTTTCCAGCAGCCCCGATCATCATGTTTGGTCGACCCGCAGTGTGTGCAATTCTTCCGTAGCGAATCTGGGTCTGACTTGTTGCCGCTTATTCCTTTCCGTTCGTGACGGCTTGACATCGGTCGATTTCTCGGCGCAGATTGTGCGACAAAAATGGGACGGTACTGCTCCTCGTCTGACACCAGGCTGGACCATCCACTACGCTCCTCTTCCTATCCAGTGCTGGCATCGGACAGAATTGCTTTAATCGCTCGGGACGACCTGGTTGTAGTCCTCTTCACTGGATCAGGTTGCGTCTTCGATCGGAATCGGGTTGATCTGACAGCAACCTTCGTTTTCATACTGCGGGAGTGGCTCAACATACGCAGTGTTTGTTCCACTTCTCCTACATCTTTGAGACTCAGAAAGGTAAGCTGATCGGCCAGCTCCTGATCGCCCAGCCTGCTGATGAAACCAACATGTTCTGGGCAGCACCGGTTGGCGGAATGGTCTCCTTGATCGGGATCCCTGCATGTATCGCGGCCACGTTGAGTCGATGGAGGTACTCGATCGGCGTTTCATCGCCCTTTTTCCTCATGTGATGGTATTTTCTGGCGGTAGAAGAGTCGTAGTGGCAATACTTCCCTTCAAATTCCACACATAATAAGTTCCAATCAGACCGGACATCCCGACTTAATTGTTGAATCCATTCGCAGCCGGTCCCTTCATCAAATCTCGGAAGATTAGGCACCGTTGTTTCTTCGGCGTCTAATCATGGAGGAATGCAGACTTCGTTCGGCTGAATCACGATCGGGCTTGCTCTTCATCAGCATCTTTACACGCAAAATCCTTCAATTTAGTGGTTGCAGCCATACAAATCCTTGGGATCGCCGTTTAACCGAAATCAAACGTCGTGGTCGAGGCTAAGTTCGCCTTGCGCGTCCTTCTCATGTCCGTACCCCCACCGTAGTCACCGTCAATTTTACCAGTCGACTCCATGTCGAAGTCACTGGTACGTTTCGATCGGTGAGGGCTGGGCTGGACGCGACTTGCGCTTTTAACCACTCCATCACCTTCAAACATCTTATCTGCCGATATTGCCGACTACATATCGACGTCCGCGTAAACGGGTCGTTTTGCCGGACCGGTCGACTTGGTGCATGAGGGCGCTGAGATGAACGGCCCTGATTTTCGATAAAACGCTTCATCATTGCCTCAAACATGTCCTGCATGCTTCCTTCAGTTGCGGGAGAGGTGTCTGGGTCCTTTTTGGAGGGTGTTGATACCTGTGGGCGCCCCTGGGGCCCGAATGGCATGCCGCCCAACGCTGCCGCACATCCTTTTTATGTTCCGTACGACTGTTGCTATGACCCATAGTCATCAGGTCCACACCGACCTCCAACTCCTATGAGTACTTATAGGAAGGTGGCTACCCATAAAGCGAGCTGTTAGAGGAAGGTGGCGACCCGTAAAGCGAGCTGTTATCTGAAAGTGCACATTCTCCAAGTGATGCCGCGAGTTCAGGGCTTCCAGTGCAATTGTGGGAGGTGGACGGCGCACCGCCCCCCAATGGCACCAAATGGTCGTGGAAGGTCGCCACGGCTAACTTTAGCTTCCATGTATCAATCTCGAACAACTTGCTGACACCATTAACATTCTGCACCTTCATCCCGACCTCAGACAACATCGCTAAAAAATTCTTAACCAGCTCCAGCGGTCGATCCGAGGCAATCGATTCAGTTGTAGGGCCATGAAATCGATCGGGAATTATGGGGTTGACGATTCACTTGACCTCATTTTCGCGAATGAATTTATTTAAATCGTAGACGTAATACATCTTGGTCATCCCCTTGTCATCAACAACCCCGTCACCATTCGACGACTTTTCCTCCAAGTCGTCATCGTCCGAGATCATCGTGAGCCTCTGCTTAAGTTTCATCATTGATAATTCGGGCGGATCAGACTAATCCGCCCCATAGTGTTTTTCACATTATACAATTTGACGTCGAAATACATAAGATCAGGAACAGAGTCCTGATCCTTTCCTGAACTATAGCAAGACTTGCTATAGTCCCGATCGGCTCCAATTGGAGCATTATGGGGAGGAATAAATTTGTTCATCACGATCTAGTCCTCCACCTGGCCAGATAGATCTTTGCCATCCTTTTCCACGATCACGACACAAGGAGATAAGCGCTTCTTGTGTCGATCGGCTCGCTTGCAGCGGTATGAGGAGTCGTAAATTCATTAATTCCAATCTGATCTTCCCCTTGACCAGATCGAACATCTCCATCCTTTCCAACCAACGAAACATAAGGCGATATGCGTTCCTTGCGTCCTCTCCAGAAGGAATACATATCAAAACTTGTAAAATCCATACTTTGTTGAATATCGCGGTGATATCCACGGTCACCAAATGATTCGGGCACGCGGACCATTGTGGTGGAGCCCAGTTCAAACTCGAACACCGAAGTGTCCGGAACTGAACCAGCATCGCGCCCAGCCGACCAATTAACGGAGGGGGTACTCCGCGAACCTTCGCCTGCAGCTCGAGCGGGTGACCGATCCTCACTGCAGGACGCCTGGTCCGATTTTTCTTCTGAGTTCTCACCTTGTTTACCCATTGGTATGAGTGGTAACACACTCGGTGTACCGTCGCGCAATATGAATCTTGATGTCTTGATAGGTACCAGTATGGAGGGTACCACTTCTGAGTTAAAATGTAGAAATAACCAACGAAAGATAATCCAAAGAAACCGATCGGCAAATGGAGCGGAAACCGTAACTCCAAATGCAAAGAAAACTTGGGGCATACCGAGAAGCCGTGAGGAGACCCAACCAATAATCTGGGCCAGACCGCGCGTAGCAGTGTGGGTACCCAGCCAATACAATTTTGGGGCGGACCGCGTGACGCGATGCGTAGACCCAACCAATAATGTGGGCAGATCGCGAGGCGCGATGTGGAGACCCAGCCAATACAAATGATGATAACACGTTACAAACGTGTGGGTATTGAGGGGTGAGTGAACGTAGAGGAGGGCTTTCCGTCGTGGGACTTCCGGATGACTATGCGTGTCTTGCCGGGAATGTTGAGCAAGAGAGGACCGCGTTAGCCCTACGCTCCCAATAACTTCGCGGTAGGAGCGGCGTCTTATGCGAACCAAAGAAAAAAGAACACTATATTTAATATCCAATTAAAAACCAATATGTAAACTACATGCAAAATCGTGTGACCCACCTAAATCTGCGTACTTAACACTCCAGCCACACGATTGGCCAAAAAAAACTCCCCCCTTTTAACCAACCCGATCGCTCCTACTTGATCTATGGTACACTGGTACATGCTAGTCAAAAATTTTCAACTGCACTTTACCACAAGACCAAAACAAGCAAGCTCAAGGTCCACAGCATGAATATCGCCAATCAGGGGGGGTGCCACCACCGTGAAGCCACAAAAAAAAAGACATGGCAACACGAGCGCTGCGTAACACGAACTGATGCGCGGAAAAATCATGAAGATCCATCAAGTATTGATAGAGCTACGAGCGAAATTCCATCTGAAATTGAAGAGGTGGGGTCCGTTAATTTTATAACCTAAATGGACCCCAAGAATTTCGCTCAAGCGATGAAATTAAGCAACAAGGACAAATGGTTCGTGGCCGAACAAGAAGAGCTTGATGCTCTAAAAAGAATAAAGTCTGGAGCGTGGTGGATAAGCCGGCTGATTGATGACCACTTCATACTAAATGGGTCTGTGGTGGAGCGGCTGATCAGAGTTTTTGAAGCTTGATCAGGCGTTACCACGGCGTTCGGACTGCCGACTGACGAAGGGGGTCCTCCGGTTGTCTTGTGTGACTGACTTGTGTTCCTGCTCACCTTGTGTACCCGACGGCTTGGGCGTGGGTCGCTCTTCAAGTGGCGGGGATGTCACACTGCAATCCCTTGATGCAAGATTAGGGTAATTCACGGCGAATCGAGTGCCGTACTGATCAGGTGTGTTCCGGATTGATCACGGTTGTTCAGGACCGCTTGATTGGTCTGGTGAATACCTTACGAGTTGGCGCGAGTTGCGAACAGTTGATCGCAGGTCGCAAGTTGTAAATCGTCGATCTTGGTGGTGATCGGCGAAGGGGTACTTGATCAGGCGGAAGTCTTCACCACTTGATCGCCGAGCCTCTTAAACTTGATACGCTAATAGAATACCCAATATAATATCTATTCTACGCTTAGTTTAAAAGGAGGGTCGGTCAGCTACGGGCTGATCGACGGTTTACACTAAAAATCCGCCTAGTAGTTCCCGTGGGGCGCTTAAAGCAGTCTAACTACCAGGGGCTAAACGTGTACCAATGGGGAAGAGGTGAGAGCACACTGCTTGATAACGTTCCCAAGACCAAAACAAAAGAAAACCTTAAAAAATTACGGCTGGCACAGCGGGCGGAGTCGCGGGGCGAGTTCTCGACGCTCTACGCCTGCCTGTGGGCCAAAAACGCACTAGGTGCTCCCGCCCGGGACGTAGAGGTGTTAATAGGTAAAGGAGGCGCAAAGGTGCCGTCCGTGTGGTGTCCTAAGAGTTTGGACGCAAAAGGAGAACTGTATTACTGCTTATATCATAATATCTACCAAAACCCTAATATCTGCCAATCAGAACTAGCCATTCCCACGCATTTTTGTCGACCATTCGACCTGATTCCTTCGCTTACTGTCAGGTTACCGTTAGGTAACTGTCCCGGTTGTCGCATCGTCTCCGATGTCCCGTCCACGCCCCGTCCATGTTCGCCACCGTTGTGTCAACAGTTGTACTGACTGATGTACCAACTGTGGTGCCCACTATCGTACCACCTGTTGTACCGACTATTGCACCGACAAAATTTGTGGTACATTTACCACAGCCACAGCCATAGTGGTGTCCACAATTATACCCATAATTACGTACCAATTCTATGGTACGGTTTACAACAGCCGCCCCTGAACCTCGTCCCAGCCGGACAACGGTTGGGGCGGGGGTCGATCATACCGTTGTCACGTTTCCATCCAATAGTCATGACAGCCTCGATCATGTGTCGGCATCAATCAATCAGGACGTCATGGGTAGTGCAGTCCGCACCCATCAGTCCGCCCTGTCTCTTTTGAGCGAGTCTCCAGCGAGTAGAGTGTTGCCACTCATTCAACTGTAGCATCCCCTATCAGGTCCCCTTGATCATTCATTTTTACATTTCTTCCACGAGGTTGATCATGAAGATGACCGCAGGTGGCATCTCATCACTCGATCGTTCCACGGCCGACAGCTTGATCTCGGCGGTCAATCAGGCCTACGCGCAGCAGGAGACTATACACGCGCTGCAGAAGACGATACGCGCGCAGCAGGAGACGATACGCAAGCAGAAAGAGGAGATCGTCGTATTGACCGGCTCACTCTCCATTATTAAGGACTCTGTCTGCCTGCACCAGAAGCGGCGAACGCGTCGCACGAAAGCTCTCCGACCGCGAGCAGCAGATCGCGTGGTTCCGTAAGCGAGTCATACCCCTGCGCTACTACGTCCGCACCACCGTTAACGACCTCAAGTCCGAACTGAAGACCTCCGAAGAAACTCTGGTCGAACAACAAGGTCAGATACGCGATCTGGAAGGTGGCCGTGCGCGGGACCGGTATCTACTATCCGTCCACAAAGAGACCGTCGATCATCAGGCGCAAGAAATCTCGCGTCTTGAGGAATCCCAAGATCACGCAACACTCGATCGACTCCGTCATCGCCTGATCCCGGTGCAACGCGAACGCGACCACGTCCTATCGGACAATAAACGTTTGTCCGAGCATCTGGCCAAGCTCTCATCCAATGCTCGCAAGCGAAAAATCCAACGTGACGTATCCGGACGGAGAATGAGAACAATCTCATAAAGATGAACGACCTCGTTGCCGCACACGCTCGGGCTGACGAGTTATCTGCACGTCTTGACACGGTGTCGGCCGACAGGGCTGAGCTGGAAAGACTGCGCATTCAGAATTCCAAGTTGAAAGCAGAACTTTCAACGCCGCGGCACCGTCTCAACCACGCATCTGCGGAGCGCGACGCACTGCGCCACGAGTTGCGACGCGTTCAGTATGAGGCAGCAACTGCGAACGCAACTCTCAGACATCCGGACCATGTTGGCTGGTGTAGCATTACACCTGCAAATCACTCCGAGCACCGGTTCCACTAGTGCGGTGCTTAATCTGGATGCAAGGTCGTCTGCTAATCCTTCCAGCGGTCCGTCTGCGAATTCTTTCAGTCAGCAGGCTTCTTCACTACAAAAACGCTCTTGGCGCTCACAATCCGCCTCCCAGTCCAAACGGCAACGTCTGGCCCCTTCTATTCCCGAAAAGTGTGAGCTGCCACATGATACTCGTCCGCCTGGTCAGCCGGATGATGTCCAAGGTGTTTCTTCTGCTTCTCTTGGCGGGCAAATTCCGTCCAGTCCCACGATACGCGAGTTTGGGAGCGAAGGTCTGCTAGATCAGGACTCTGCCGAATTTATTTTCCCTCGGACGAGTGACTTCAAGTCGCTGATATTGGTGCCTGATGGTGCGTATGACGATGACATCTTGCCGTAGACCTCGGAGCAACTCAGTGGCTTCGATTTGGGTAGCGTCTCAGTACAAGTGATATTCGAGTACTTTACACGCCCCGTGGGATGTTTGTTCCCCACCGTCACGGACTCCCCCGCGCCTGATGAGTGGTGCAGTTATCTGATCACCCAATCAGCAGTGGAATTATTATAATCGCGACGCCCCTGGAACTGTTTCAAGCGTATGTTGCCGCCAGTCTCGTTCCGCTCTGTCGGCTGATTTGCTGACTTCAAGGCGCGGTACCAGACGTTCCTGGGCTATCATGCGCAGGCGACCTGGGAGTCCACTCATTACCTCCACATAGATCAGGGCCTTCGAGAACGCGACGTCTTTTTCCAGGAATTTTACCAGGGTCGACGTCAACGTAGAAGCCGTGCCGGGGTATCATGGAAGAAGATCGTGGAGTTCGTCCTACAAGGCATGACCGGCGGGGTGTGCGATCTCTACATTTTCTTGGATCCGGCGATTTCACACTGCGCCCGTTATCGCCCCTTAAGATATGCTCCGGCTGACGATGGTACCTGGTACCCAGGGTACCTATCGGACCCACCGCCTTCGAACTTGCAGTATGCGTTGTGCGAGGTGGACGTCGTTGATCCTTGTAGAATCCAGTATCGTCTTTCCACGGAAAATCATCCTGGCAACAAGATTCCCCGCCTTCGTCGTAAGTTTTACGGATAGTGCTAGCTTGTTGATCATCTTTTCTTCTTCAATCGATAAACATTCTTGATCATAGTAATTGCAATCGTTGCTTCGTCATTTTTCAGTATATCCACATAAATCGATCTTCCATTGTTTCATCTGCCGTTACTCCATCACCATATCGCGCAATATCCACCGTAAATTCACCACTTCGAGTAAATCATTATCTCTCCATTAATCGTAAGTCTCGTCAATAGCTTTTCCTCCAATCGCAAGTTCTTCAATCATAATTCCACAGTCAGTTAGTCGGTCATGCACTAGTGGGACTCTTCATCTACCTGCATTACATCAAACCGATTTTTTGGTAATCATCTTTCGTTCGAAGTCCTTGATTTGAGCATCGCAATTCAGATCGGTCTCGTCTACCCATGACGGCTCATCATGGCCCTTCCAATAAACTTGATATCCACGCAACGCTCTGCCGTATCTGGTCCTTCGATCAGATCGGACATCGGTGATGCGATCAACTTCAAACTCGTCCGGCTCTAGGGTCCTCTCCCAGCTGTCCTCGGGTAGTAAAGCTTCATCGATATCAAAACGATCCTCTACCCCAGCTGCTAACACAGTAGTAGGTCGATTTGGAAAGTATTTGACCAGTTTCAACTTGGATAGGTGCACGACTGGAAATATGCGATTGTCGGTGCCATCCGTAATCAGCCTTGCCGCATGATCACCAATCACCTCATTGACTCTGAAATGTCCATGCCACATATTAGCCAGTTTCTTTACGAACCATTCTTTCACTCGATCGAGGTATACACAGACCTTCGATCCAGCTTCGATATTGTTCGGTGTCACTTGATCATTATGCTTCTCCGCTCGGCCTGCTACTGCTTGGTGCAATCGGGTGTTCACTTGATCACGGGCGTAGCGGTAGTCTTTCTGCAGTCTGTATCTCCATCGACGCGCATCGCGGTCTTTACGCCGAATTCCACCCAGTTGAAACGTCTATTCCAACGATGGTCGTGGATCCCACCCATACGCCAAATAAAATGGTGTTTCTCCACGAATGCGATCTGGGGTCGAATTCAGCGCGAATACCAGTCTCTCTGCATACAAGCTCCAGTCCTTCTGACCGACATCTGATACATACATCTTAATCGCTCGTGTAATCGTCTGCACCGTTCTCTCCGCTTTGCCGTTCGCCTGTGGATGGTATGCCTTAGTGGCGCTCTGTAGTTGTCCCAAGATCTTGTTGAACGCACGAAATGCCTCGGACATAACACCGGGTTCTCGGTCATGTCTAATCAATTCACTAGCTCCAAATCGTCGAAATACGCATTCTTCGTAATTTTCTGCGACTTTCTAAGCTGTACGAGACGATCCGGCCTTCGCGATCACCATACCCGTGAACAGATCAGTCCATATCAACAATTCCGTATGCCCATCAGTCGAACGAGATAGCGACGGGATATGATCCATGGCTATCACTTGGAACGGGTACGTGGCTTCAATGTTTCCTGGTGACCTACCCTTGATCGTAGGCTGACCCTTCCACGTCTCACAATCTACGCATTGTCCAACAAATCTTTTCACGCTGCGAAATAGACCACGCCAATAAAAAATATCGTCTGATCCGCTGATATTTACGCCCTATACCCTGGTTTCATCTTTCCAAACTCACATGATAATGGTGGAGGACATCCGCATGTAGGGTTTCAGGTAAGACCAGCTTAATCAAGGAGTGTCGTTCATCTCGATCATCTTTATCACAGCTGGTTTTTCTTTAGCCATATTTCCACAATAGATCAACAACCCTTGGTCGTCGACATCATAACAATCGGCGATTTGCGCGAATTCATTCACCTCGCCTACGCTTAATTGTGAAACGTTACCATTCAAGTAACATCGCAAATCACAGATCCACTTCTCTTCGTCTTGCGCCTTTCTAACACGTTCCTCCCTTATCCCTTCTATGGATACTTCGGGACACATTGACGATTGCGTTTGACGAAGGTTACGTGATCGCGTCGTCACTATCACTTGCGGGACAGTGGGATCTTCCTTCCAAGTAATCACTTCAGACAATCTGTTGAGATCAACCAGTTCGTCCAGCTGGTGTTCATCAACAATCTCACATCGGGTTCAATCTATCATGGCCATAGTGGTGATGTGATCGGCACACTTGTTCCACTTCCTTTTGACGTGCAGCAGATCGTGATCAGGCCACTCACGAAGGAATTTCAACGCACGATGCTGCAACACTTGCAATCGCGGTGCTTTGCACACTATTTCGCCACGCATTTGCCTGATCACCAAATTCAAGTCTCCACACACGATCATCCTTCCTTTGGGATATTGCAACAAAATATCCAAGCTCAGAAGTACTCCATGGTACTCGGCTTCATTCACCGTGATGTTAGGTGCATGATCAACAACTGCGATCATGATCTTCCACTCCGGAAATTCCACACAATAGCACCAAACGCACCAACACATCGCTTAACACTTGCAGATCCATCGAAACTGATCACGTACAGATCTTCGCCTTTCTCGACCGTGGGAGGTGGTACCTCAATCGTTTGGCGAGGCTCCTTTTTCGGTGAGATTGCAATCAGGGCTTCATCAATTTCGGTGCGATGGGTGATACTTGCGGATAACGACCATATTACCTCCTCTTCTCCATGCACACATTTCTTGATCCCCAAGTCCCACTGTGACAAGATTGCAGACCATTCCCCAGTCGTCCTTCTATCCCGTTGGACGTTACTAACCACTTCAACGTGGATCGACGTGACAGGACAATGATCGCCTTTCCGACCAGCATCGTAAAGTAGACGTCCAGAATTCGAATAAGGGCCAACACTTCCTTTTCAACGGGGCTGTAATTAAGATTACCACTCTTCAGTTTCCGTCTAGCGAATGCGACGGAGCAGTACACTTGGTCATGCTCTTGCACCAACGCGGCAGACACTTCCTACTTACAGTCATACACCACAATCACCGCCGTCTTGGCTTGGTCGAAATGGTGCAGGGTTGGGGCTGACGCAATCTTTGCTTTCAGCATACTGAATGCCACTCCCGCCCTGGTTAATCGATCGTCTTCATACACCGTACTCTCGTTGATCAATGCCCAGCTCTTTAACTCGTGATAATCTATCTCTCGTAACTCATAGAGCACAGAGGCATAGATCGCAAAGTCTTCAATAAATCGACGGTAATAATTCAGGCTCCCCAAAAAAGATTGCATAGCGCGCAAACCAGGCGTATCAGTAAAAGGCAAACCAATCAGATCATCCAAATTCTTCGGATTTGTTTCCAGACCACGGCTAGAGACGTGATGTCCCAAATAAGGCACTTCAATTCGCCCCCAGTACGATTTAACCACGCTGATCGACAAGTTCCACTGATCGCAGTTCTCCAACGGTTTTCGCACTTTGTCACAAAGGGTTGTCCATGTAGTTGCCGGGATCAAAATGTCATCGATATATGACCGTAGCTGCAACACAGACGGGCCTCGTGCTTTGTCATACTCTCCCGTAGTAAACACATCCGATGACTCATCGGCACCGTCCTTAACCTTGAGATATACAGATAGTGCATTGTCGATTAACCGCTGGTAGATCTGCGGAGCATTCTTTAGGCCAAAGGGCATCCGATTCCATTCAAACAATCCAAACGGGGTAACAAAAGCCAAAATCTGACGTGCTCAATCAGTCATAGACACGACCCAAAACCCACTTGCCATATCCAAAGAGCAAAACCACAACGCCTTATTAAAGTCTTCGAGTAGATGAGAGATCAAAGGCATTGGGTACACCATCAGACGGGTGAGTTAATTCACCGGTCGATAATCGATACATAATCGAACATCAACCCCATTCTTCTTCACGATGATCACTATAGGTGATGCCCAGGGTGAAGTAGATGGTTGGATGGTCTTCGTTGCAAATTTAGACCCTTGATCAAGGCTGATAACTTCTCGAAAAATTGTGGAGCGACCTTCCGACACTTTTGAGCGATCGGGCGAGCATTGCCTACGTCAATATCACAAACAACTCCACGTGCAGCCGGAGGTAGCGCATTTCCTTTCCCAATTAACAGATGTTTCTTCGCCCAGATTATGTCGCGAATCTGGTCAATTTTTTCTTCTGCCGTGTTGATCAATGGATCACCGACTTGCAAATTGTCCTTGGTCACTTCTTCAGTACTTACAGACACCTCAGGCAGCGTGGAAAGCTGCTTCTCCAGCTCTTCCACAAACAGATCCCCGCCTTTGTGGTAGCACACTTGGTCATCGGTAGGAATCACACCGAATTCACCGGGATCGGATGAGATGAAATGTTCACGTATTTCTTGGGCAGGCTCATCTCTTGCAACAGGTCGTTTAACGTCGTGACCAATGGTCGGACCTTTCACACTCGGCTCCTGATTTCACTTGTCTTGCACTTCTTGTACCTTCCGCGATATTCCGGTTAATAATGCCACAGATGCCGTGGTCGAGTCCGTTGGTCGTACTAAAATTCCTTGAGGAATTGTGTACTCTTTTTTTCTCGACCAAAGGACCTTGGTCGACACTTTCTTGATCGTCATGCACCGAATCAGTGGAAGCTGGATATGCGTGATTATGCCACTCCTTATAACAAAGAACCCGCTCACTTCACTTTAATCTTAGTGCGCCCTTCTGTGAGGTATGCACTTTTTCCAATACAAACACATTATTGTATTTGGCTCGTGTCAATCTGACAACCCACCTTACGAGCAAAGGTTGAGTAGATGATCGACACTTCAGCACCAGAATCGAATAGAAATGTGGCACGTTCGTTATTGATTTTTCCACTCGCTTTGGCTTGTTTAAACCATTTTTTTGGGCGAGTGGTACTTCCAATATCCACGTGATTCACCCGAAAGCAAATCAACTTCCATGATCATCGGGGACCAAAAAAACTCATCAATACGGAGATTAGCCAAGCTTGGTAAATCAAGCTGATCACATTTTTCATTATCTTTTTCTTCTGCTTGATCAACCCGCTTCTTATCCACATATGCAAAATTACGCACACCAGAACTCTCGTCTAGTACCAGATTCCAACCTGGCGATAGTACTAGTTTAACATGTCCTCGGCTTCCTTGGGCAACCTTACCGCATGCTTGTTAGGGTTGTACCACTGGCGAACACGATTATAGAATTCCTCCATAGGGCACTTGCCAGCGTAATGAATTCCGCCGCACGCACGGCAGACGTACAAACAGTGATCCGTTGGGTGGCCCTTCTTGCCACACTTCAGACAGGTCAGGCGTTTCCAACAACGCAAATTGTCGTGCTTGATTGATTCACAATGACTGCATTTCTTCATCGCCCCTTGGTCAACGGCACTTGATTCGCTTTGTTTACCAGATCGAGGCTCACTAGGTGGACGGTGCGTTACTGGTTGATCGCGCATAGCAGCAATCATATAATGACGCTGGTCTCCGTCACTTCCACTGTCATCGAAGCTTGATTCTTCACTTCCAGACATCATCTTGATCGCGCTTACTGCTTTAGGCTTCCGCGCCGGGGCAGGTGACCGATCCTCGCCAAAATTTCTGACGGAATCGGCTGGTGCCTACCGTCGCCGTTGGCTGGCACGACTGCCTTGACTTAGCATTAAAATGCAGAACCCCACCGGTGTCAATAAATTGTTTGAATTTGATGCTTGGAGACTGGAGGCGTCGATGTCGGACCTCCACGCCGTTTGGTGCCACTGGTGGGGGCGGTTCGCCGCCCAACTCCCACCACGGCAATGAAGGTCGCCGAAGCCTCCACAGAGCTTGTTGACATTGGTTCCGATGATGAATCGATCTACCAGTCTCCACCGGCTTCTAACAGCTCATCAGAGTTGGAGACCGGTGTCGAGCGGATGACCATGGGGGTGGACCATGCCCGGTCTGAACAAAAACGGGACATGCGGCAGCAAAAGGGCTGCTTGCCAGTCGGGGCCCCAGCGAGCCCCACAGGCCTCAGTTCCGCAAAAGGAGGGTATCAACACGTTGCCCATGACGCCAGCTAACGTCCAAGCCATGTTTGAGACGATGATGGAACGTTTCATGGAAGACCGGGTTAGACCACCTCTGCGGCCACATGCCCAAGACCGGTCTACCCAGCAAAGTGCCAATGTTTGCCGAGATGTGGATATGGAATCGGTAACATCTGTGGACAAGCCCACTTGAAGTGGTAAGCAAGTCGGTAAAGGGAAGCGCAAGCCGCAACCGTCCAGACCGCGTAGACCAAGCAAGACAAGTGACTGTGATATGGAGTCGGTCGGCGGTCTTAACGACCATGGTGGGTCAGATGGTACAGGCGCAGGCAAGGTGCGCAAGGCTAACCTAGCCTCCACTACTGCCTACGACTTTGGATTTGCTGCGATTCCGCGCATCCGTATGGCCGCGACGACCGACCTCAAGGACTTCACCGGCAAGGATGCTGATGAAGACCAGGCCCGGTCTTGGTTCAGTCGGGTCAAGTCTGCGTTCCTGCGAGACCAGACCCCAAAATGCGAACGTTGTTTAATCATCCGGGATTTGTTAAAAGGACCGGCTGCGAACTGGATTCAACAGTTGGGTCGGGGCGTCCGGTGTGACTGGGACCTGTTATGTGCGGAGTTTGAAGGGAAATATTGTAACTCCGGATTTTCAAGCGCCCGTAAGTACCACCATATGCAGAAGCAGGCCGACGAAACACCGATCGAGTATTTGCATCGGTTGAACGTCGCTGCACTTCACGCCGGCATAACAATCAAAGAGAATAACCCGCCGAACCGTGCCGCCTTAGAACATGTGGGTCACTATATTAGTACCCTTGACTATCAAGAACTGGCGGACCATCTTACTCTACTGCGTCTTAATGATGCGGGCGAAGTCGAACAGACCCTGCGGACGTTACAACAGTCGCGTAGTATGAGAGGAAGACCGCTGGTGGATCAGGTCGCTATCGTTCCAAGACACAGACCGATCCGGTCAAGAGACCTTGGACCAGACCGACCCGAGCGGCCAAGGCAATTGTAGCTGATGACAGCACGGGGTCAGAAGGGGAAAGTGGAAGTCCATCCAGCGAGGAGTCATCGGATGAAGACCAGTATCGTTACGTCTATGTTGCGGGACCTGCCCCGAAGACCAAGTCGAAGTCCGACCAGGTGGACCGGAAGGGAAGGAACGGAAGCAAGTCCGATCCAGACCGACCTCGTCAGAAGTGCTCCCACTGTGGGTCGAGCAAACATGATGGTCCAAACTGCTGGAATAAGATGGTGTGCAAGAAGTGCGAGAGACGCGGCCACCCTACGGACCACTGCCTTTTCGTATGCAAGTCGTTTGGAGAGATCGACGAGGCCGGCCACTGCAAGATTGAAGAATTTTTTAACATGATGCGCAAGTGGTACGTGCCGGACAAGCACGCGGGGATGCTGCCGCCGGACGCGGAAAAGCTGTTAAACTAAAACGCTCGCAAGGTTGGAATCTGGATCGAGCCGAGCGTTCTACGGTTCACATCTATGCATATGTCGGCAAGGAGGATAAGACCGACAATACACGTTCTATTCCAAATTGCGTCGACCGAGACCATCCGGTCTACAGTCTGAAGACAGAGGAGTACTCCCAGTCCAAGGTGGTTATGCAGTTGGACTTGCTGCCTGGAGAATCCCGCGGATACTGGAAGTATCACGCGATTGATAAATGGTTCAAGCAGGCGAAAGCCTGTGGCAAGATTAATAACCAGAAAGCGACGATGTTGTTGGACTCTGGAGCTGAAGTCTTGATAATCGACTCCGCCTTTTCTCGTAAGGTCGGATGTCGTATAGACGATACCCAGAGACAAGAATGCGTCGGGATCGGTGAAAACTTTTATGTGACCGAAGGAATAACGCGTGTGAAAATTACTTTGTCGGGATTCCTGGTCTACTTTTTCAGCGCTTGGGTTGGCAAACTGGCTGGTCAAGACGCTTTACTAGGTATGGATTTCATGGTCCCAGCCGTTATTCGCCTAGACCTGTCACATGGAGTGCTTACACTCCCGGATGAGGTCCAGGTCCAGTTGGCTGGTCGAAGACCTCTGTATGGTTCGTATACCGATCTGGTACGGTGGGACCAAGACCTCACTATCCCAGTCGGTCGGTCTGCCGATACCCCGGTTGAGAAAGGTTTTCGTTCGAGGAAGTTGTGGTTGACCAGGGGCGATCGGTGGGTCTCGACCTTCGTAAAGAGTGCTGGTCGACGTGATTTTGTCCGTGTTACCAATATCGGTGACAAGCCGCTGACACTGGACAATAACACTATTGTCGGCATGTGGTTAGCAGAAGGGAAGGTACCAAGGAAGATGGGGTTCGTCTCGATTGGATCGAGGCGGTATGTCGAGTGGCAAAACCTGGCGTACCAATCGACCACCGATCTTATCAGCGATGATGGGTCGGTGGAAGAGGATACCTCACCTTTAGTGGAAAGACCAAGTTATGTCACCCCAAAAAAGATGTTGGTCCGAAGAAAGGCGCCGCAGTCACCAGGAACGGTGTACCATCAAGTAGACGAGCCAAGGTTAGTCAACGTGGTGTCAGCACAAGACCAGGCGACAGCAGAGCAAGAAACGGAAGAAGGGGAACATGAAATTGCTAGGTCGGACCATGACGGTATTCCTAATCAGACCGATATCAGTGATGGACAGCCCGTCGATCAAGACCAGGGGCGTTCAGCCGGTCCAGATGGTCTAGGTGATATCACCCAGAGGATGAACAAGTTTGTATACATGAAGGCGGGGAACAGTACATTCAGGAGCTGGAAAGCCAAATGGCAGTCCTCCCTGAAGTGTCTGCCGACTCGCCCGAAGTTACAATGGATGATTTACAAGTGGGTGATCAAGACCTTAACAGTCCAGACCAGATCGAGCAGTTGAAGAATATCATATGGAAGAAAAGACATCTGCTGATCGGAAAGGGCAACGCCTTACCACCTGCAGCCCGTGTTGCGATTTGCGATATTGACGTTGGAGATGCCAAGCCGATTGCCCAGAGATGTCGACGCATGGCGCCACAGTACCGTGAAAAGCTTTCTGATCTCATTAAAGGACGGTTGGTCACCAAGATTATTAGACCGTCTACCTCGCCATGGGCCTCGCCGATCGTAATTGTTATCAAGAAGAACGGCGTTACATTAGACTGTGCATCGACTATCGGCTGGTAAATCGAATGACTAAACTCATGGTTTACCCGATGCCGATGATTAATGATCTGTTGGAAGACCTCGACAAGACCTTGTGGTATTGTTCGCTAGATATGGCAAGTGGATTTTGGGTGGTCTCGATGACTGATCGAGCCCGTGCGATTTCCGCATTTGTGACACCGTTTGGTCTTTTCGAGTGGAATCGTATGCCGTTCGGTCTGAAGAACGCACCCCAGATCTATCAAAGGCTGATAGACAACGCATTGTACGGAAACTTCAAGATCAAGACCGATCGGGACCCTGTTGAAAATTGTGATGTGTTTAGAGAGGGTGAACCCGATCGGGAAAGAGGACCGTCCGTTCTAGGGAGGCGGTCGTACATCGACGACATTCTGATACCTGCCTCGTCATGGAACGATCTGTGCAAGAAGGTTGAACGATTGTTGGAGACATGCGACCGCTGGAACCTGTCTATCAGTGCCGTGAAAAGTTTTTGGGGTATGTCCAAGGTCGCCTATTCAGGCCATATGGTCTCGAACAATGGTCTAGAGGCTAATTCCAAGAACCTGGATTCGCTGAGTAACCTCTCCTTCCCCAGATCGCTGAAGGCAATGCAGTCCTTCCTGGGAAGCTTGAATTATTATAGCCGATTCATTGAAGACTTGCTATCTACGCGGCTGTGCTGTACGAGCTCCGTGAAGTTGACTATCATATGTTGCGCGAAGGAGATCGGGCAACCTTACAGGAGGGCTCCGACTCTGGTCTTGCTGCAGTTTGTCCGCAAGTGGAGGCCGAAGATCATATGAAGCGTGCACAGTTTGACTTTGGTACGTTGAAGGTTAAGATGGCGACGGCACCGATTCTCAAGCATTTCGCTCCCGAAAAAGTGCCGACCATTATCGTATATGCTAGTACGTGGGCTATCTCGGCCATTTTAGTGCAAGATCATGATGGTGTGTACCATCCGGTCACGTTCAAGAGCCGGAAGCTAAAACCAAATGAAGTGAACTATGGAATTGTCGAGAAAGAAGTGCTGGCGTTGCTACGAATTCTGGATGTGTGTTACAACCTGCTGGTCGGCCGACCTATAAAGGTCCTGTCAAGACGGTCTACTTTGTCCTGGCTATTATCAGCCAATGGGATGGACGGACGTCTAGGCAGATGGTCGGCGGTCTTGTCGCAGTGGAACCTCGAGGTCGTTAAGTGCACCGGGGGAGAGGAAGAGATATTGGGCACATTAGCTGCCAGTATCACCCCTCGGTCTGAAGTGGACGAGGCATTGATAGCGATTGCCCCGAGGAAGCAACCTCGGCAGTCAGTTTCGATACCGCCAACGACCGTCGACCATGATGAAGAGCTCTTGGTCTTAAGTTTTGACGGATCGGCAAGCGTGAAGAAGAAGGTCGGCGCCTATAGTGCAATATTGTGGAAGTTGCCACAATGGTCTATAGTTGCAGCCGCTGCCGATTTCACCCGGATATTACTGTTAACGAGGCGGAGTACCGAGGTCTACTTCTATGTCTGGACCTGCTGTCGTCGCAAGAGAAGGGGCGAGTTATCATATGTGGTGACTCCAACCTAGTGATCAGGCAGATCACCGGAGAGATCGACTGCAAGACTCCACGACTAAGGACGCTAAATGATCGGGTAATGAAGGAATTGAAAGACCATCCCAACCACGAGCTGTTTCACGTGAAACGGGACTGGAACAGAAGTGCCGACTACCTCGCGACCAAGGCCATGCAAGACCAGACCGGGGCTACGATCACCGAGAAGGACGTTCTGGATGAATTGATGAATATAAACAGGCTCCCAGAAGTGATCGGACCCAAGAACGACCCAGTCCAGGTGCATGTGATGGTAGCGACTAGATCGAAAGCTCAGAAGTCTCGCCGACCGTTCCCGAAGGAAAGTTTGAACGAATATGCAGTGCAACAGTTAAGGATGGAACGGATCCTCAACGCGCAGGACGAAGAAGAATGGATTATGAACCTGAAGACCTACCTGCGTGGTGAACTGTACAAGTTGACGAACGATCAAGCGAAAGAGTGCATCAAGATCGCGGATAGATACGAAGTGTATGATAATTGATTATTGTATCACTGCCGCGATGCCGACCAAGACAGTGCAGACCGGGACCGACTGGCGAAATTAGTGATCCCCGAGTTGCTGCAGCCCGATGTCCTTCATCACTATCACGTGAGTCTAGAAGGGGGACATCAGGGCATAGGCAGGACCTATTACAAGATCAGGTCCCACTTCCACTGGAGAGGTCTTTTCCGCAGTGTGCAGAAATATGTGGGCTGTTGCACGGATTGCGAGACCGGAAAGGGTATACCGGTAATCAAGGGGCGATCGCCCGGAAATATCGAAGCTACTTACCCTTTACAGGTCATAGCGATGAACCACATACCGTCACTGCCTAGATCGACTCGCGGCAACATTGAGATGCTGATCTGGGTAGACCTGTTCACCGGTCTAGTTATTGCAAAGTCAAGTGCATTTCGGTCTGCGGAGCAGATTGCCCAGAGCTACGATAAATGTGTGTTCCGAAGATTCGGCGCCAGCGAGGTCATCAGGCACGATCGGGAACCCGGTTTTATGGCCGAGTTGTTCCGCTCGTTCAATAACATGCTGGGCCAGAAACAGAGTGCGACGGTGGCATATCGTCCGCAAGCAAATGGATCGGCGGAACGCATGGTGCAGACCATAACGAGGGCGATCAAGATGTACGTTGCTGACCCAGACCAGTGAGATTGGGACGAGTATGCAGAAAGGATGGTGTTTGCACTCAACTCGTCGACCGATCGGGTCCGAGGAGAAACGCCTTTTTATCTGACATATGGATGGGACCCTCGGTCGACATTGGAAGCTGCGATACCTATCGGTTGCATCCGGACCCGCGATCGCGATGCTCGACGCTGGCACGTGCAGGTCCAGAAACACTACCAGCATGCAAAAGAAGTCGTCAACGAAAAGCTTCGTCAGGCCACACAAGACCGGGCAGACCGGACCAATAACCAGGTCCGACCCCACGGTATAGAACCAGGGGCGAGGGTAAGGCTATACCTAGACCGAGTGAAAGAGGGCTATGCGAAGAAGCTGGCTCACATGTGGCACGGTACTTTCCGTGTTGCCGAGCTGATTGGTGAGCACGCTTCCCGTCTAGTAACAACTGGTACAGATTACAAGGTCATCCCGATTGTGCATGTGTCCAAGTTGAAGCTGGTCCGAGAATTTCCGGATCGACCCAAACTCCCTGTCTGGTAGACGAAGAAAAAAGATTTGATTTCGATGAAGCGTTACTGCCGGAGGACAGTTGGGAACGACCATTAGAGGAAGACGAGTTTGAAGTGGAGAAGGTCTTGGATGTTCGGTCGACCAAGAAGACCAGGTTCGGTTGGACTCACCGAGAGTACCTGGTCCGATGGAAGGACCATGATGAATCAACTTGGGTCGACGAGCTCGAAATGAATTGTGGGGCTCTTCTACGTGAGTTCGAACGAGAACGAGTCAGTCGTAATCGCTTCGCAGTGATGCAGACCCATGAAGACCAAGACCAAGACACGCAGTAGCATCGGTCGGTCTAGACCGGTGTGAAGATGTGGAAGGTCCGGAGTTGATGTGAAATTGTGATGAACTGTGACGGATTAGAATAGCGGAATGACGAATGTGATGACTTTTTTTTCGTGATGGGAGTGGAACTGTTTACGATAACGTGCTCGGTGCAACTATTGAAAGAGTGGTAAAATTGGCTCAAGTGATTTGACGATTGGACATATGAAAAAGAAATAATGACATGTATTGCGAGTTATCTGGTCGACTACCTGCGACTTCACTTGATATCGCCCCACAGACGGCCGATGGCCATCGACGGATGATTTTGCACTTGATCCTGAAACTGGTTACGCCAGGGGTCCTTCCGGTCAAGCTGGACCAAAGCATCTTTGAGGTCCGCGACCGGCTCAGCGCAATCAAGACCGGGGTACCATGTTCCGTCGTCGGCCAGCAGTCTGGTCTTCTCAACGCGACGCCTTGGCATGTGGAGGAACACCGGGTACAAGAACACGTCGACGTCACACTCGCGAGATCGCATCCCGTACAAAATGTACTGACACAGGGATTGCCAAGCCTCGCCCGCTCGAATTCGACGTCGCTTGCGCTTGCTCTGGAACGTCGCCAGGCCCGGATCTTGTCGCACCCGGTCGGGAGGAAGCACCAAGTAGTGGGACGCTTCCCAAATTGCTTGGCCGTGGTTCCTGTTGAAATTCTTCACCCGGCCTAGCAAAGTGCCGATCCATGGAGTCAAGTGGAATACAAGTCCTATCTTGGAGTGTTCGAAGATTTTCCATGGCGCATCGCCGTATAGGCAGGAGATCTGCGCCGACGTAATCAAGTCCGTCCTCCATGCAGACGCGGCAGGGGGTTTCTTGGCCGGTGAAAAAAGCCAGGAGTCCGGACGAGAGAAAGACCGGGCCAGAAGCTGCTTGGTCAAGGTAGACCGGCGCAAACAGCCGATTTTCCCCGACGACCACGGCCAAGTGACTTCAAACGTCCGCGGCGGAAGGGAGCTGGTATCAACCGCCATGTTCTTCAATAAGGCGTACTTGTGAAGCCCGGATGTACCGGGGAGAACCGAAGGCGCCAGCGTCGCGGATGTCGATACTGGTGCAGCGTCACTTGGCAGACCGGTATTCTGCTCTGACCCCACTGTCGACGCCACTTGGACGAAACTGTCACGCAAATTCGTTCGTGACTTGGACTGGATGGGGATCATGAACTCGGAATCGCCGGACCCTTCGCTGGAGTCCTCCTCATACGAGACCCCTGTGTGCTGGATGCGACTTGCAGTACGGCGCGAGGGCGCTCGACTTTCCGAGGGGCTGTAGATGTCGTCCGCGTCCGAGTCCGAGTCCATGAGAAGCGCCTGTGTCTTGGATCTCTTATGGGACACTGCACGCTTCCCCCCGATTCCGGGTCCGCGCGCTTCTTTGACTTTGGTGTAATTTCAGACTGCTGAATATCAGCCAATGAACGAAGCCGGTCTTGGTCCTGCTTCAAGCGGTCTTGGTCTCGCCCCGAGGCGACTAAGGTTGCCGATGCGGACCAATCTACGCTGGAGGAAGCAGTCGAACACGGAGGTAGCAAGTTCATCAAGCGCTGGCGGCACTGGTCTAGTGCCACCTGACGACGACCCGACACTTGCGTCAAAGCGTCGGAACTGTGTTGACAGGACCGGACCTTCCCGGTCTGGTCTTGAATCGCAATTTGCAACTCGGCAATGCGTCGCGCGAGGTCGTCGCCTTGCATGCGTAGTGAAGTCGCGTCAAACTGTCCGTCCAGCTGCTGCCGACGAACAAGTGCAAATTGATCCCGGAGATGGGACTGATGAGCCTGCAGACGGGACAGATCATGGCGCGCGCTTACCAGCTCCTCCAAAATGTGTCGGAGCTGGTCAACATCATCGCCGGACTGCTTATTGGCATCAACCAAGGCACCTATTGCCTGTACTACGCTGGGAGGGATGAGAGCTTAAGACAAACGAGGGTCAAGAAGAGTACAAGATAAAGACCAAAGATGCGCACCTCGTGTTGCCTGGTGGGCCACCTGGGTCCTGAGGCGCGTGTTCTCTGCGAGCATATCCTGCATCCGCGTGTCGGCTTCAGTCTGACACCCTTCCGATGCTTGAAGTGCATGAGAGTTACGTGGGCGGTCAGAACGAGCCGACCGGACAGGCGAAGCAAGGTGGGGCGACTCGGCGAATAGAGTTTCTGCAAGAACGACAAGAACAAGCGTCAAAGGGAAGCATAAGAAGATCAAGTGCAGTAAAGTCAGTACCTGACGCAGGTGTCGAAGATGTTTGGTCCATGGGGAAGACGTGTGAGTGACCAAGGTCCAGTTGGTCGAGTGATGGGTGAGGTCAGACCGTTATCGTTGTGCTAAACGGTCGGACTCAGGGGCGGCTGTGGTGAAGTGTACCACAAATTTGGTCACTTTTGGTCAAGGCAGTTGGTCGAATTTCGGATTGGTCTAAACAAGGGGGGATTTTTAGCCTATCAAATTCAAGGAGTATCAAGAACGCTGGTCTTGGGTGAGTCACCTGACATTGGGTATTTTACATAATTTTGTGTGGGTACATTAGGGACCATAGGGAGGTAGTATTATTGGTTAGTTGTGGATTTTCCGGATAGAGGGCTTTTGGTTGTGGATTTGTCTAAAAAAGTAGAAGTCTTTTGGTTGCAGGATTTTTTCCAAGTAGAAGTCCTTTGGTCTTGGTCTATACCACAGCAAGGGGTCGCCGTTTTTCTTTTTACGTACATTAGTCGCCTCCGCCCACCGCGGAGTGTTTGGGGGCAGAGGGTTGAATTATCCCCTTGCGCCCATTATACCCGGTCTGGACGCGCCGCACGCGCACTTTGGCCACCGGAAGTCCCTCGACGGGAGTACGATTTGGCGATCTCGACACTTTAAGTCAAGTACGTTTGGAACGTGCTATTCCCTGGATTGGTCTTTACGTGGAGATATCTTTTGTGGAATTTCACGGGCATATTGGGTCTTTACGTGGACATATTGGTTTACTATAACATTGGTTGGAGTTTAGACCGATTTTGGTCTTCTCTCATATTGGTCAGGGGCTAGACCGGTTGATTGGTCTACCCTCTATTTTTTCGTATTAGTCAGGTCTAGATCGTTTGGACGATCGACCTATTGGAATTTATCTTTTGGAAGTGTTTCTGGTCTGTACGTACCTGGGGTGAAGAGTTCCGCCCTAGGTACACTTAGCCAGCACGGTCTCATATTCAAGACAGAATCAGATCAATCTGCGATCCCGATCCACCGAGTGTGTAACTAGCCCACTCCAATGGGTACACAAGGTGAGATGGTCTTAAGTGAATCGGACCAAGTGTCTCTGGATGATGACCGGTCGTCTGCCAGCAGCGGACGATCGGTCCAGATTTCGAATGGAGGTCCGCGGGGCACCCCCCGTAAGTCGGAAGGCTGGGCACGATGGTGGTGGTAAGGTTGTCGATACAAATGTATTCGATTTCGAACTTGACTCCACCACACCTAGTCTACCAACACAGGTGTTGGATTGACTACAAGTGCTACCAGATGTAGCCGG
>CM047580.1:43690757-43726431 GCA_026184515.1 Peronosclerospora sorghi | reverse complement strand
GTCCATGGGTTCGGGACCCACCTTAGAGGAACGGAAGTTACTCTCGGCGTTAAAAGCCATCTTAAACGCATCTTCCAGGGATTCGGGTCGGCATCGGAACAATTCCGAACGTGCTGGCCCTTCTTTCAGGCCTCCCATGAAGACGGGAATGGACACATCGTCCGAATACGCTTTCGCGTACATCCCTGCCAACAGGGTCTTAAGCTCCTGGATATAAATCTCCAGGTCTTTAGTGCCTTGACGGCACCTCAGGAACGTCAGTTGATTCTGGAAAACCAGATCAGGCGTTGCGTACATGTCCATGATCTTCTGCTTAAGGACCTTCCATGTTGGGAACACGTCCGTGACTGACTCCGAAGACGTAAACGCCCATGTACGGGCTTTGCCTGTAACATGGGTCAATGCAAGTCCCACTTGAAAGTGATCAGCAGTCATGTTCGCTGTGGCGAAGGCCGTTTCGATCTCTCGCAACCAAACATAAAGTTTGTCACCCTTCTCTCCGGTGAACTCCTTTATCTTAAACGATAATGAAAGGGCGCACCCCCGTGGAATGACCTCCACTTCAACTCGCCTCATGAGCGATGAGGGCATTTACCCTTGCCTTTACGGCCTCAAGGCCCTGCTCCACTAGGAGCTTCATGCCTTCTTCCCCCGTTAAGGTTAACAGCCTTTTAAAGGCTTCCTGCTGGACAAGGGTCAAAACATCCCAATCGTCCTTATTCATCCTGTAACGGGGTTACATTCGAGTTACATATAATGTTGGTGTACATGAGTACACCACGGTTGAGGTCAGTATTGACCGGTTTGAAAGGTTTTGAACATTTGGTTATTTTAACCAATCAGGGCAGGGACCCTTGGTGTGGTGGTGTGTCAGCCATCCACGTGTCAGTACACAGGTGTGTACACTACATTTTTGCTAGGTACGAATTAGGAATATTCTACTTAGTATTACATATAGTTTATAGTAGTTTAAATTCATTTAGGCTAATTACATATTCAATATATTCAGTTTACATTTCACTCTATTTTGCGGACGTGCGACCTCGACCGATCGTGCGCGCAGTGAGTGTAGTAGGTAAGAGGGAGCCCTCCCTTTACTTACATCCCGTAAAGGGAATACAGCCGTTAAGGATAAGTCGTAAACTAACCCGGTAATCTTGGCCCCGAGTAGGAGAACTCCCCTACTAAGCCCTTTACAAGGGCGTATCGGCTAAGTAGCGGTAGCTACCGCTTTAAGGAATAGTCTTCCTCTAAGAGCTAGCCGCACCGTGCGTATACGCACCGGCTACATCTGGTAGCACTTGTAGTCAATCCAACACCTGTGTTGGTAGACTAGGTGTGGTGGAGTCAAGTTCGAAATCGAATACATTTGTATCGACAACCTTACCACCACCATCGTGCCCAGCCTTCCGACTTACGGGGGGTGCCCCGCGGACCTCCATTCGAAATCTGGACCGATCGTCCGCTGCTGGCAGACGACCGGTCATCATCCAGAGACACTTGGTCCGATTCACTTAAGACCATCTCACCTTGTGTACCCATTGGAGTGGGCTAGTTACACACTCGGTGGATCGGGATCGCAGATTGATCTGATTCTGTCTTGAATATGAGACCGTGCTGGCTAAGTGTACCTAGGGCGGAACTCTTCACCCCAGGTACGTACAGACCAGAAACACTTCCAAAAGATAAATTCCAATAGGTCGATCGTCCAAACGATCTAGACCTGACTAATACGAAAAAATAGAGGGTAGACCAATCAACCGGTCTAGCCCCTGACCAATATGAGAGAAGACCAAAATCGGTCTAAACTCCAACCAATGTTATAGTAAACCAATATGTCCACGTAAAGACCCAATATGCCCGTGAAATTCCACAAAAGATATCTCCACGTAAAGACCAATCCAGGGAATAGCACGTTCCAAACGTACTTGACTTAAAGTGTCGAGATCGCCAAATCGTACTCCCGTCGAGGGACTTCCGGTGGCCAAAGTGCGCGTGCGGCGCGTCCAGACCGGGTATAATGGGCGCAAGGGGATAATTCAACCCTCTGCCCCCAAACACTCCGCGGTGGGCGGAGGCGACTAATGTACGTAAAAAGAAAAACGGCGACCCCTTGCTGTGGTATAGACCAAGACCAAAGGACTTCTACTTGGAAAAAATCCTGCAACCAAAAGACTTCTACTTTTTTAGACAAATCCACAACCAAAAGCCCTCTATCCGGAAAATCCACAACTAACCAATAATACTACCTCCCTATGGTCCCTAATGTACCCACACAAAATTATGTAAAATACCCAATGTCAGGTGACTCACCCAAGACCAGCGTTCTTGATACTCCTTGAATTTGATAGGCTAAAAATCCCCCCTTGTTTAGACCAATCCGAAATTCGACCAACTGCCTTGACCAAAAGTGACCAAATTTGTGGTACACTTCACCACAGCCGCCCCTGAGTCCGACCGTTTAGCACAACGATAACGGTCTGACCTCACCCATCACTCGACCAACTGGACCTTGGTCACTCACACGTCTTCCCCATGGACCAAACATCTTCGACACCTGCGTCAGGTACTGACTTTACTGCACTTGATCTTCTTATGCTTCCCTTTGACGCTTGTTCTTGTCGTTCTTGCAGAAACTCTATTCGCCGAGTCGCCCCACCTTGCTTCGCCTGTCCGGTCGGCTCGTTCTGACCGCCCACGTAACTCTCATGCACTTCAAGCATCGGAAGGGTGTCAGACTGAAGCCGACACGCGGATGCAGGATATGCTCGCAGAGAACACGCGCCTCAGGACCCAGGTGGCCCACCAGGCAACACGAGGTGCGCATCTTTGGTCTTTATCTTGTACTCTTCTTGACCCTCGTTTGTCTTAAGCTCTCATCCCTCCCAGCGTAGTACAGGCAATAGGTGCCTTGGTTGATGCCAATAAGCAGTCCGGCGATGATGTTGACCAGCTCCGACACATTTTGGAGGAGCTGGTAAGCGCGCGCCATGATCTGTCCCGTCTGCAGGCTCATCAGTCCCATCTCCGGGATCAATTTGCACTTGTTCGTCGGCAGCAGCTGGACGGACAGTTTGACGCGACTTCACTACGCATGCAAGGCGACGACCTCGCGCGACGCATTGCCGAGTTGCAAATTGCGATTCAAGACCAGACCGGGAAGGTCCGGTCCTGTCAACACAGTTCCGACGCTTTGACGCAAGTGTCGGGTCGTCGTCAGGTGGCACTAGACCAGTGCCGCCAGCGCTTGATGCTCTTGCTACCTCCGTGTTCGACTGCTTCCTCCAGCGTAGATTGGTCCGCATCGGCAACCTTAGTCGCCTCGGGGCGAGACCAAGACCGCTTGAAGCAGGACCAAGACCGGCTTCGTTCATTGGCTGATATTCAGCAGTCTGAAATTACACCAAAGTCAAAGAAGCGCGCGGACCCGGAATCGGGGGGAAGCGTGCAGTGTCCCATAAGAGATCCAAGACACAGGCGCTTCTCATGGACTCGGACTCGGACGCGGACGACATCTACAGCCCCTCGGAAAGTCGAGCGCCCTCGCGCCGTACTGCAAGTCGCATCCAGCACACAGGGGTCTCGTATGAGGAGGACTCCAGCGAAGGGTCCGGCGATTCCGAGTTCATGATCCCCATCCAGTCCAAGTCACGAACGAATTTGCGTGACAGTTTCGTCCAAGTGGCGTCGACAGTGGGGTCAGAGCAGAATACCGGTCTGCCAAGTGACGCTGCACCAGTATCGACATCCGCGACGCTGGCGCCTTCGGTTCTCCCCGGTACATCCGGGCTTCACAAGTACGCCTTATTGAAGAACATGGCGGTTGATACCAGCTCCCTTCCGCCGCGGACGTTTGAAGTCACTTGGCCGTGGTCGTCGGGGAAAATCGGCTGTTTGCGCCGGTCTACCTTGACCAAGCAGCTTCTGGCCCGGTCTTTCTCTCGTCCGGACTCCTGGCTTTTTTCACCGGCCAAGAAACCCCCTGCCGCGTCTGCATGGAGGACGGACTTGATTACGTCGGCGCAGATCTCCTGCCTATACGGCGATGCGCCATGGAAAATCTTCGAACACTCCAAGATAGGACTTGTATTCCACTTGACTCCATGGATCGGCACTTTGCTAGGCCGGGTGAAGAATTTCAACAGGAACCACGGCCAAGCAATTTGGGAAGCGTCCCACTACTTGGTGCTTCCTCCCGACCGGGTGCGACAAGATCCGGGCCTGGCGACGTTCCAGAGCAAGCGCAAGCGACGTCGAATTCGAGCGGGCGAGGCTTGGCAATCCCTGTGTCAGTACATTTTGTACGGGATGCGATCTCGCGAGTGTGACGTCGACGTGTTCTTGTACCCGGTGTTCCTCCACATGCCAAGGCGTCGCGTTGAGAAGACCAGACTGCTGGCCGACGACGGAACATGGTACCCCGGTCTTGATTGCGCTGAGCCGGTCGCGGACCTCAAAGATGCTTTGGTCCAGCTTGACCGGAAGGACCCCTGGCGTAACCAGTTTCAGGATCAAGTGCAAAATCATCCGTCGATGGCCATCGGCCGTCTGTGGGGCGATATCAAGTGAAGTCGCAGGTAGTCGACCAGATAACTCGCAATACATGTCATTATTTCTTTTTCATATGTCCAATCGTCAAATCACTTGAGCCAATTTTACCACTCTTTCAATAGTTGCACCGAGCACGTTATCGTAAACAGTTCCACTCCCATCACGAAAAAAAAGTCATCACATTCGTCATTCCGCTATTCTAATCCGTCACAGTTCATCACAATTTCACATCAACTCCGGACCTTCCACATCTTCACACCGGTCTAGACCGACCGATGCTACTGCGTGTCTTGGTCTTGGTCTTCATGGGTCTGCATCACTGCGAAGCGATTACGACTGACTCGTTCTCGTTCGAACTCACGTAGAAGAGCCCCACAATTCATTTCGAGCTCGTCGACCCAAGTTGATTCATCATGGTCCTTCCATCGGACCAGGTACTCTCGGTGAGTCCAACCGAACCTGGTCTTCTTGGTCGACCGAACATCCAAGACCTTCTCCACTTCAAACTCGTCTTCCTCTAATGGTCGTTCCCAACTGTCCTCCGGCAGTAACGCTTCATCGAAATCAAATCTTTTTTCTTCGTCTACCAGACAGGGAGTTTGGGTCGATCCGGAAATTCTCGGACCAGCTTCAACTTGGACACATGCACAATCGGGATGACCTTGTAATCTGTACCAGTTGTTACTAGACGGGAAGCGTGCTCACCAATCAGCTCGGCAACACGGAAAGTACCGTGCCACATGTGAGCCAGCTTCTTCGCATAGCCCTCTTTCACTCGGTCTAGGTATAGCCTTACCCTCGCCCCTGGTTCTATACCGTGGGGTCGGACCTGGTTATTGGTCCGGTCTGCCCGGTCTTGTGTGGCCTGACGAAGCTTTTCGTTGACGACTTCTTTTGCATGCTGGTAGTGTTTCTGGACCTGCACGTGCCAGCGTCGAGCATCGCGATCGCGGGTCCGGATGCAACCGATAGGTATCGCAGCTTCCAATGTCGACCGAGGGTCCCATCCATATGTCAGATAAAAAGGCGTTTCTCCTCGGACCCGATCGGTCGACGAGTTGAGTGCAAACACCATCCTTTCTGCATACTCGTCCCAATCTCACTGGTCTGGGTCAGCAACGTACATCTTGATCGCCCTCGTTATGGTCTGCACCATGCGTTCCGCCGATCCATTTGCTTGCGGACGATATGCCACCGTCGCACTCTGTTTCTGGCCCAGCATGTTATTGAACGAGCGGAACAACTCGGCCATAAAACCGGGTTCCCGATCGTGCCTGATGACCTCGCTGGCGCCGAATCTTCGGAACACACATTTATCGTAGCTCTGGGCAATCTGCTCCGCAGACCGAAATGCACTTGACTTTGCAATAACTAGACCGGTGAACAGGTCTACCCAGATCAGCATCTCAATGTTGCCGCGAGTCGATCTAGGCAGTGACGGTATGTGGTTCATCGCTATGACCTGTAAAGGGTAAGTAGCTTCGATATTTCCGGGCGATCGCCCCTTGATTACCGGTATACCCTTTCCGGTCTCGCAATCCGTGCAACAGCCCACATATTTCTGCACACTGCGGAAAAGACCTCTCCAGTGGAAGTGGGACCTGATCTTGTAATAGGTCCTGCCTATGCCCTGATGTCCCCCTTCTAGACTCACGTGATAGTGATGAAGGACATCGGGCTGCAGCAACTCGGGGATCACTAATTTCGCCAGTCGGTCCCGGTCTGCACTGTCTTGGTCGGCATCGCGGCAGTGATACAATAATCAATTATCATACACTTCGTATCTATCCGCGATCTTGATGCACTCTTTCGCTTGATCGTTCGTCAACTTGTACAGTTCACCACGCAGGTAGGTCTTCAGGTTCATAATCCATTCTTCTTCGTCCTGCGCGTTGAGGATCCGTTCCATCCTTAACTGTTGCACTGCATATTCGTTCAAACTTTCCTTCGGGAACGGTCGGCGAGACTTCTGAGCTTTCGATCTAGTCGCTACCATCACATGCACCTGGACTGGGTCGTTCTTGGGTCCGATCACTTCTGGGAGCCTGTTTATATTCATCAATTCATCCAGAACGTCCTTCTCGGTGATCGTAGCCCCGGTCTGGTCTTGCATGGCCTTGGTCGCGAGGTAGTCGGCACTTCTGTTCCAGTCCCGTTTCACGTGAAACAGCTCGTGGTTGGGATGGTCTTTCAATTCCTTCATTACCCGATCATTTAGCGTCCTTAGTCGTGGAGTCTTGCAGTCGATCTCTCCGGTGATCTGCCTGATCACTAGGTTGGAGTCACCACATATGATAACTCGCCCCTTCTCTTGCGACGACAGCAGGTCCAGACATAGAAGTAGACCTCGGTACTCCGCCTCGTTAACAGTAATATCCGGGTGAAATCGGCAGCGGCTGCAACTATAGACCATTGTGGCAACTTCCACAATATTGCACTATAGGCGCCGACCTTCTTCTTCACGCTTGCCGATCCGTCAAAACTTAAGACCAAGAGCTCTTCATCATGGTCGACGGTCGTTGGCGGTATCGAAACTGACTGCCGAGGTTGCTTCCTCGGGGCAATCGCTATCAATGCCTCGTCCACTTCAGACCGAGGGGTGATACTGGCAGCTAATGTGCCCAATATCTCTTCCTCTCCCCCGGTGCACTTAACGACCTCGAGGTTCCACTGCGACAAGACCGCCGACCATCTGCCTAGACGTCCGTCCATCCCATTGGCTGATAATAGCCAGGACAAAGTAGACCGTCTTGACAGGACCTTTATAGGTCGGCCGACCAGCAGGTTGTAACACACATCCAGAATTCGTAGCAACGCCAGCACTTCTTTCTCGACAATTCCATAGTTCACTTCATTTGGTTTTAGCTTCCGGCTCTTGAACGTGACCGGATGGTACACACCATCATGATCTTGCACTAAAATGGCCGAGATAGCCCACGTACTAGCATATACGATAATGGTCGGCACTTTTTCGGGAGCGAAATGCTTGAGAATCGGTGCCGTCGCCATCTTAACCTTCAACATACCAAAGGCAACTGTGCACGCTTCATATGATCTTCGGCCTCCACTTGCGGACAAACTGCAGCAAGACCAGAGTCGGCGCCCTCCTGTAAAGTTGCCCGGTATTCTTCGCGCAACATATGATAGTCAACTTCCCGGAGCTCGTACAGCACAGCCGCGTAGATAGCAAAGTCTTCAATGAATCGGCTATAATAATTCAAGCTTCCCAGGAAGGACTGCATTGCCTTCAGCGATCTGGGGAACGGGAGGTTACTCAGCGAATCCAGGTCCTTGGGATTAGCCTCTAGACCATTGTTCGAGACCATATGGCCTAAATATGCGACCTTGGACATACCCCAAAAACTTTTCACGGCACTGATAGACAGGTTCCAGCGGTCGCATGTCTCCAACAATCGTTCAACCTTCTTGCACAGATCGTTCCATGACGAGGCAGGTATCAGAATGTCGTCGATGTACGACCGCCTCCCTAGAACGGACGGTCCTCTTTCCCGATCGGGTTCACCCTCTCTAAACACATCACAATTTTCAACAGGGTCCCGATCGGTCTTGATCTTGAAGTTTCCGTACAATGCGTTGTCTATCAGCCTTTGATAGATCTGGGGTGCGTTCTTCAGACCGAACGGCATACGATTCCACTCGAAAAGACCAAACGGTGTCACAAATGCGGAAATCGCACGGGCTCGATCAGTCATCGAGACCACCCAAAATCCACTTGCCATATCTAGCGAACAATACCACAAGGTCTTGTCGAGGTCTTCCAACAGATCATTAATCATCGGCATCGGGTAAACCATGAGTTTAGTCATTCGATTTACCAGCCGATAGTCGATGCACAGTCTAATGTCAACGCCGTTCTTCTTGATAACAATTACGATCGGCAAGGCCCATGTCGAGGTCGACGGTCTAATAATCTTGGTGCCCAACAGTCCTTTGATGAGATCAGAAAGCTTTTCACGGTACTGTGGCGCCACGCGTCGACATCGCTGGGCAATCGACTTGGCATCTCCCACGTCAATATCGCAAATCGCACCACGGGCTGCAGGTGGTAAGGCGTTGCCCTTTCCGATCAGCAGATGTCTTTTCTTCCATATGATATTCTTCAACTGCTCGATCTGGTCTGGACTGTTAAGGTCTTGATCACCCACTTGTAAATCATCCATTGTAACTTCGGGTGAGTCGGCAGACACTTCAGGGGGGAATGCCATTTGTCTTTCCATCTCCTGAATGTACTGTCCCCGCCTTGCGACCTAGACCATCTGGACCGGCTGAGCGCCCCTGGGCTTGATCGACGGGCTGTCCTTCACTGATATAGGTCTGATTAGGAATACCGTCATTGTCCGAACTAGCAACTTCATGTTCCCCTTCTTCCGTTTCTTGCTCCGCTGTCGCCTGGTCTTGTGCTGACACCACGTTGACTAGCCTCGGCTCGTCTACTTGATGGTCCACCGTTCCTGGTGACTTCGGCGCCTTTCTTCGGACCAACATCTTTTTTGGGGTGACATAACTTGGTATTTCCATTAAAGGTGAGGTATCCTCTTCCACCGACCCATCATCGCTGATAAGATCGGTGGTCGATTGGTACGCCAGGTTTTGCCACTCGACATACCGCCTCGACCCAATCGAGACGAACCCCATCTTCCTTGGTACCTTCCCTTCTGCTAACTACATGCCGACAATAGTGTTATTGTCCAGTGTCAGCGGCTTGTCACCGATATTGGTACACGGACAAAATCACGTCGACCATCACTCTTTACGAAGGTCGAGACCCACTGATCGCCCCTGGTCAACCACAACTTCCTCGAACGAAACCCTTTCTCAACCGGGGTATCGGCAGACCGACCGACTGGGATAGTGAGGTCTTGGTCCCACCGTACCAGATCGGTATACGAACCATACAGAGGTCTTCGACCAGCCAACTGGACCTGGACCTCATCCGGGAGTGTAAGCACTCCATGTGACAGGTCTAGGCGAATAACGGCTGGGACCATGAAATCCATACCTAGTAAAGCGTCTTGACCAGCCAGTTTGCCAACCCAAGCGCTGAAAAAGTAGACCAGGAATCCCGACAAAGTAATTTTCACACGCGTTATTCCTTCGGTCACATAAAAGTTTTCACCGATCCCGACGCATTCTTGTCTCTGGGTATCGTCTATACGACATCCGACCTTACGAGAAAAGGCGGAGTCGATTATCGAGACTTCAGCTCCAGAGTCCAACAACATCGTCGCCTTCTGGTTATTAATCTTGCCACAGGCTTTCGCCTGCTTGAACCATTTATCAGGCGCGTGATACTTCCAGTATCCGCGGGATTCTCCAGGCAGCAAGTCCAACTGCATAACCACCTTATTCCGGGAGTACTCATCGGTCTTCAGACTGTAGACCGGATGGTCTCGGTCGACGCAATTTGGAATAGAACGTGTATTGTCGGTCTTATCCTCCTTGCCGACATATGCATAGATGTGAACCGTAGAACGCTCGGCTCGATCCAGATTCCAACCTGGCGAGCGTTCTAGTTTAACAGCTTTTCTGCGTCCGGCGGCAGCATCCCCGCGTGCTTGTCCGGCACGTACCACTTGCGTATCATGTTAAAAAATTCTTCAATCTTGCAGAGGCCGGCCTCGTGGATCTCTCCACATGACTTGCATACGAAGAGGCAATGGTCAGTCGGGTGGCCGCGTCTCTCGCACTTCTTGCACACCATTTTCTTCCAGCAGTTTGGGACATCATGTTGCTCGACCCACAGTTGGAGCACTTCTGACGAGGTCGGTCCGGATCGGACTTGCTTCCGTTATTTCCCTTCCGGTCTACCTGGTCGGACTTCGACCTGGTCTTCGGGGCAGGCCCCGCAACATAGACGTAACAATACTGGTCTTCATCCGATGACTCCTGGCTGGATTGACTTCCACTTTCCCCTTCCGATCCCGTGCTGTCTTCGGCTACGATCGCCTTGACCGCTCGGGTCGGTCTGGTCCAGGGTCTCTTGACCGGATCGGTCTGGGTCTGTGTCTTGGATCGGTAGCGACCTGATCCACCAGCACTCTTCGTCCTCATGCTACGCGACTGCTGCAGCGTCCGTAGAGTCTGTTCAACTTCACCCGCGTCCCTAAGACGCAGCAGAGTAAGCTGGTCCGCCAGTTCCTAATCGTCCAGGGTACTAATGTAGTGAACCACATGTTCCAGATCAGCACCGTTCGGCGGGTTATTCTCTTTGATTGTTATGCCGGCACGAAGTGCAGCCACGTTCAACCGATGCAAATACTCGATCGGTGTCTCGTAGCTCCGCTTCTGCATATGGTGATACTTGCGGGCACTCGAAAATCCGGAGTTACAATATTTCCCTTCAAACTCTGCACATATCTGGTCCCAGTCATACCGGGCATCCCGACCTAACTGTTGGATCCAGTTGGCAGCCGGTCATTTCAACAAATCCCGGAAGATCAGACACTTTTCACTTTTCGGGGTATGGTCTCGAAGGAACGCAGACTTGAACCGACCGAACCAAGACCGGGCCTGGTCTTCATTAGCATCCTTTCCAGTGAAGTCCTTGAGGTCGGTCGTCGCGGCCATACGGATGCGCGGAATCGCAGCAGATCCAAAGTCGTAAGCAGTAGTGGAGGCTAGGTTAGCCTTGCGTGGCTTGCCGGCGCTCGTACCGTCTGACCCACGGTGGTCGTCCAGACCGCCGACCGACTCCATGTCACAGTCACTTGTCTTGCTTGGCTACGCGTTCTGGCCGGTTGCGGCTTGCGCTTCCCTTTGCCGCCTTGCTTATCACTTCGAGTGGTCTTGTCCACAGATGTTACCGATTCCATATCCACATTCCGGAAAACATTGACACTTTGACGGGTAGACCGGTCTTGGACATATGGGCACATAGGTGGTCTAACCCGGTCTTCCATGAAACGTTCCATCATCGTCTCAAACATGACTTGGACGTTAGCTGGAGTCATGGTCAACGTGTTGACACCCTCCTTTTGCGGAACTGAGGCCTGTGGGGTCTGCTGGAGCCCCTACTGGCAAGCAGCCCTTTGCTGCCGCATGTCCCTTTTTTGTTCAGGCTGGGCATGGTCCGCCCCTATGGTCATCCGCTCGACACCGGTCTCCAACTCTGATGAGCTGCTTGAGGCCGGTGGAGACTGATAAACCGATTCGTCATCAGAACCAATGTCGACAAGCGCTGTGGAGACTTCAGCGACCTTCACTGCTGCGGTGGGAGTTGGGCGGCGAACCGCCCCCACCAGTGGGACCAAATGGTCGTGGAAGGTCGACATCGACGATTTCAGCCTCCAAGTCTCAAATTCAAATAGTTTTTGGACATCGGCGGGGTTCTGCATTTTAATGCCAACCTCCGCCAACATCGCCACCAAGTTCTTCACCAACAGTAATGGGCGATCACTCTGGACCGGCTCGGTAGTGGGACCGAGAAGACGGTCGGGGATCTGGAGGTTCAACACCCGAAAGACCACGTCAAAACGACAAATCATTTCAGCTCAAAAATGTAGTACATCTTGTTTAGGTCTTCTTCAGTGATGACTCCATCTCCGACCTGCGACTTTTCTTCGAGGTCGTCTTAGTCAGCCGACATTCCCAACCCTTTCTTGGGAATCTTGGGTAGCTTGGGGACCTTGGGGAGGTTGGTCTGATCGTTCTGATCAGCTTCCAAGTATTTTTCGTCTTTTGATTTTCCATCAACTTTTTTATGCACATACATAGGATCAGGACCTTGGTCCTGATCCTTTCCGGGACTATAGCATGACTTGCTATAGTCCCGATCGGCGCCTTTTGGGGAGGAAAAAAATTATTAATCCCGATCTAGTCCTCCACCAGGCCAGACCGGACATCGGCATCTTAATCGAGAACGAAGAAGTAAGGTGATAGCCTTTCCTTACGCCCTCTCCAGAACGATTCCAAATTCAAATCTTCAAATTCAGTCTTTGATGACACCTCGCGGAGATATCCACGAGCACCAAGTGATCCGGGCACGCGCACCATAGTGGTGGAGTCATGTTCGAAATCAAAAACATTAGCATCGATAACCTGACTACCACCATCGCGCCCAGCCGTCCAAATTTCGGAGGGGGTACTCCGCGGACCACCACTCGAGATCTGGTCCGATCGTCCGCAGCAAGCAGACGACCGGTCGTCATCAGAACCCACTTGGTCCGATTGTTTAGTGTCCATCTCACCTTGTGTACCCGATTGAATGGGCTAGTTACACACTCGGTGGATCGGGATCGCAGATTGATCTGATTCTGTCTTGAATATGAGACCGTGCTGACTAAGTGTACCTAGGGCGGAACTCTTCACCCCAGGTACGTACAGACCAGAAACACTTCCAAAAGATAAATTCCAATAGGTCGATCGTCCAAACGATCTAGACCTGACCAATACGAAATAATAGAGGGTAGACCAATCAACCGGTCTAGCCCCTGACCAATATGAGAGAAGACCAAAACCGGTCTAAACTCCAACCAATGTTATAGTAAACCAATATGTCCACGTAAAGACCCAATATGCCCGTGAAATTCCACAAACGATATCTCCACGTAAAGACCAATCCAGGGAATAGCACTTTCCAAACGTACTTGACTTAAAGTGTCGAGATCGCCAAATCGTACTCCCGTCGAGGGACTTCCGGTGGCCAAAGTGCGCGTGCGGCGCGTCCAGACCGGGTATAATAGGCGAGAGGGGATAACTCAACCCTCTTCCCCCAAACACTCCGCGGTGGGCGGAGGCGACTAATGTACGTAAAAAGAAAACGGCGACCCCTTGCTGTGGTATAGACCAAGACCAAAGGACTTCTACTTGGAAAAAATCCTGCAACCAAAAGACTTCTACTTTTTTAGACAAATCCACAACCAAAAGCCCTCTATCCGGAAAATCCACAACTAACCAATAATACTACCTCCCTATGGTCCCTAATGTACCCACACAAAATTATGTAAAATACCCAATGTCAGGTGACTCACCCAAGACCAGCGTTCTTGATACTCCTTGAATTTGATAGGCTAAAAAGCCCCCTTGTTTAGACCAATCCGAAATTCGACCAACTGCCTTGACCAAAAGTGACCAAATTTGTGGTACACTTCACCACATAGGCATCCTTCGCAAAGGATGAATCAGGAAGATTGGGATAGTTTGACCCTCGTCCAGCAGGAAGCCTTTAAAAGGCTGTTACCCTTAACGAGGGAAGAAGGCATGAAGCTCCTAGTGGATCAGGGCCTTGAGGCCGTAAAGGCAAGGTTAGATGCCCTCATCGCTCATGAGGCGAGTTGTACTGGAGGTAATTCCACGGGGTGCGCCCTCCATTATCGTTTAAGATAAAGGGGTTCACCGGGGAGAAGGGTGACAACCTTTACGTGTGGTTGCGAGAGGTCGAAACGGCCTTCGCCACCGCGAACATGACCACTGATCACTTGCAAGTGGGACTTGCATTGACCCATATTACGGGCAAAGCCCGTACATGGGCGTTTACGTGTTCGGAGTCAGTCACGGACGTGTTCCCAACATGGAAGGTCCTTAAGCAGAAGATCATGGACATGTACGCAACGCCTGATCTGGTTTTCCAGAATCAACTGGCGTTCCTGAGGTGCCTTCAAGGCACTAAAGACCTGGAGATTTATATCCAGGAGCTTAAGACCCTGTTGGCAGGGATGTACGCGAAAGCGTATTCGGACGATGTGTCCATTCCCGTCTTCATGGGAGGCCTGAGAGAAGGGCAAGCACGTTCGGAATTGTTCCGATGCCGACCCGAATCCCTGCAGGAGTCGTTTAAGATGGCGTTTAACGCCGAGAGTAACTTCCGTTCCTCTAAGGTGGGTCCCGAACCCATGGACCTGAGTCAGGTCGAAGCGGAGGAGAAACCTCCCGCTAAGAGTCACTCTGACTCTTTTTCACAGAGCTTCGAGGCGGAGCTCTTAGCTATGTTGCAGCGACATGGGCCGCTGAGATGCTTCCTGTGTGGAAGCACGGATCATCTGAGGAATAGATGTCCGAAAAATCCCCAGCGAGACACTCGCTACAAGGGACCAAGGGTGAGTAAAAAGCCCTTGTCCAAGCCGTCGGGAAACGACGGCTCCCAGTAGGTGCGGGGCGTCGTACTGGGGGACCCCTCAGTGCTGTTAAGCCCCAGGGTAGTGGACGACAGCACAAAGCCCCGAGGGAAGCGGTGCTTTCTAGCACCGAGTTGGTGTACCAACCAGGTTGTCTGATAGTCCTTGCGGACGTGAAAGGCTTTGATAAGCCTTGGAGATTCTTGATAGACTCTGGAGCGTCTGACAATTATGTCAGGCGGGCTTCTGTTGAGAAGAGTCGGCTGTATGCCGAGGCCCTAGAGGCACGTTCTCGTGACGTTGTCACGGTCCGTCTTGCGACGGGCGTACAGGTTTCTGTACCCAAGGTCCCGATTGACCTTAAGCTGAAGTTTGCAAACTTCGACAGCTTAGAACGTTGCCTAGTCCTTGATTTGGACTCGAGGTATGACCTTATTCTGGGAATGAAGTGGCTGGAACGCCACGAGCCATGGATAGACAGGAAGTCTTAGTCCATTGGCTCAACGCACCCGCGGTCGGGTGAAGCATTGGCGAGTCATGAACCCACCTTTGCTCGATCGCAAAAGCGATTCTGGCGTGAGATGCCAGATATTGGGATGTCTGAAATGATCATTCCCAATGGCGTTAAGGAAGAGTTCCTTAACGAGGGGGATTCGGCGGTTAATCCCCACGCCGTGAACGGCGAGACTGGTGAGTTACCTGTTGTTACTCCAGTGGTAGGGGTAGAGACCCCTGTGGTTAAGCGCGAGGCGCTTCCACGCGAAGAGACCCGTAGTTCGTCTCTTTTGCACGTCGGAAATTATTCCGACCACGCCGTTATAGGCGAGACTGGTGAGTTACCGGTGGTAGAGGTAGAGACCTCTGTGGATAGGCGCGAGGCGCTTCCAATAGATGGGGCAATTGAATACCCCCATCTGGGTCTCGGGATGAGTTCCGAGGCCAGTAGTCAGCAGTCCTACAGGATGCTGAATAGTGTGAAAGGTATTGTCACAGAAGGCGTAAGACTGGAACGGTTGCCTGGGGTAGGCGAACTGTTGTCGTTGGAGGAGATGTCCTTCAACGAGTTTGAGACTGCTTTGAAAGCAGATGAAATCGACGAGGTCGTCGTGTTGCGTCCGGAAGAGGAGTTGAACTCCTCATCCACGATGGACGAGTCAGTTTTGGTGCAAACCAAACATACATTGAATTCCCGAAGCGGCCTCAAGATCCTCGCGGATCCTGAGGACCCTTACCATTCCTTATTAAAGGAATTTGGAGATGTCATTAGTGGCAACCCGCCGATGGGGTTACCACCAGATCGGGGGTCCGACATTAAATTGATTTGGTTCCTGGAACCAAATACTGCGTCACTAGGCAGTGGCCTCTCCCCAAGGAACAATGCGACGTCATCGACGCATTCTTCAAGGGGAAAGAAGAGGCAGGGATGGTACGGGAGAGCAAGTCTCCCCATTCATCTCCCACTTTTTGTGTTCGTAAACCGAACGGAAAGTAGCGCATTGTACATGCGTACAACAAGTTGAATTCAGCTACTGTACCCATGCAGACTCCGATACCGCGGAAGGATTTCCTCCAGAACAATATGGCGGGCTGTACGGTGTACAGTGCATTAGATCTGGTGGACGGGTATTATCAGGTGCTCATGCGATCGTCCGATATTCCGCTGACAGCGGTTAGCACGCCTAGTGGCATGTTGTGGGAGTGGCTTGTTATGCCACAAGGGCTTTCAAATGCACCAGCGACTTTCAATCGCTTGGTGACTCAACTCTTCCGCCCTCATAGGATGTACGCTCAGACGTACTTCGACGATATATTCGTCCATAGTCATGCGGAAGGCGACTCGTCTGATGTTCAGACGCATCTGATACACCTTCGAGCAGTGCTCTAATGTATGCGAGAGCATAAGTTATATGCAAACGCATCCAAGTGTATCTTTGGTGCTGAGGAAATTCCTTTCCTCGGATGCTTCATCGGTAAGGATGGAGTGCGGGCGGACCCCGCGAAGATGAAAGCCATTGTGGAGTGGCCTTCGCCTGTAAATCTTAGAGATTTACGGAAGTGGCTTGAATTAGCCAACTATCTCCACAAGTACAGCGAGAACTACGCTGAAATGGCGAAGCCATTGACCGACCTTCTTAAGAAGGATGTTGATTGGTGTTGGAAAACTGAACACCAAAACGCTTTTGAAGCGGTTAAGGGGAGCTTGTTAAAAGCTCTCGTTCTTTCTCTCCCATATTCTAGGAAACCATTTAGTGTCGTCTGCGACGCCTCCGATTTCGCAATCGGATGTGCTTTGTTACAAGCAGACGATGCAGGAAGGGAACTCGTAATTGCGTTTAAGTCGAGGCAGCTTCAAGCTGAGGAACGGAATTATCCTGTTCATGACAAGGAGCTACTTGCAATGAAGTATGCTCTTGTCAAATTTAGGGTTCACCTTCTCGGCTCAAAGCCGTTCGTGGTGTATACTGACAACGCGTCCTTACGGACAGCGACAAAGTCGCCTCATCTCTCGCAATGGATGGCCCGTTGGCTCTCCTTCTTTGCGGAGTACAACTTTGAGGTTAAGTATAAACCTGGCAAGCAGAACGTGTTTGCAGACGCGTTGTCGCGTCGTCTCGATTACGAGCTCGCTCACGCGACATTCGTCACCAAATCTGTGGTGTATCTCATACGCCAGGCGTATGAGAAAGAGCCACAATTTACGGCGCTTATCAGCGCGTTAGGTGAAAAGGGTCTTGGGTCGTCTGAGCCAACCCTGTCAAGTCGAGCTGAAGCTCGTTTACACCGTTACAGGTACTGTGATGGGTTGCTATATTATATCACGAGCGCGGAGGCCACTCCGCGGGTAGTTGTTCCTCATGATGAGGAACTAAAGTATAGAGTCCTCTTTGAGGCACATGAACCCCTACCTGGGCCACCAATACAAAGCGCTTAAAGCGCTGTAGGTCTTATCCCGACCTAAATGACCCCAACATGTATAAGTGGTTCGGTGCGTATATACGCACCTGTGAGACGTGTCAGAGGGTTAAACCCTCTACAAGTTCAGCTGCGCCTTTGGCAAGCTTATTCGTTCCAACGGAGTGTTGGAAATCCATTAGCATGGATTTTATCTTCGGTTTTCCGAAGGATAAGGCGGGGAACACCGGCATATTGGTCTTTGTAGACCGTTTGAGCAAGATGGCTCACCTGCGGCGGTGCCGTAGTCCATAGATGGACAAGGAACAGCGAAAGTGTTCCTAGACCGTGTCTTTCGACAGCATGGTCTACCCGATTCCGTTGTGTCGGATCGGGATCCCCGTTTTACGGGACATTTCTGGGGAGCGTTGTTTAAGGTGCTAGGCACCAAGCTCCTCATGTCCACTGCGGATTATCCGCAGACGGACGGTCAGACGGAACGCGTTAATCTCGTTGTGGAGGATATTCTCCGGAGTTATGTCCGGATTCTCCAAAGAGTTGGAGTGAGATGCTTCCGATGGTTGAATTTGCTATCAACAATTCGGTACATGCATCTACGGGGCTTACCCCGTTTTACGTGAACGGATTGGTGAATCCGAGGGTTCCGTTGACGCCACGTGTGTGTGGCCCAGGGCTTGAGGGGGGAGGATTCCCTGATGTCAGCCCTGTATCTGTGCGAAAGCACATCGATAAGTTTTTATCGACGCGCCTTAGTGTCTTACGACACGTCTGCGATGCCATGGCGGAAAGCCAAGACAAGCAGAAGGAGCAAGTTGACCGAAAGGGGCGGCGTAACAAAGATATATACAAAGTAGGAGAAAGTGTTTTATTAAACGCTAAAAATCTTCCTACACATTCAGTTTCAAATGTGTTGCGCAAGAAACTGCGCCCCAGGTTTGTGGGCCCCTTTAAGGAATTAGCCCGAAAGGGCTTGTCGTACACCTTAGACATCCCGAAGGCGATGCGTACGCATCCAACCTTCTATGTGGGTATGCTTAAGCCATACCAGAACCCGTAGTCGGGTCCCCTCTCGGAGGAGGGTGAGAAACCGGATAGCCGAAAGGAGCAACAGGTTGGAACATCTCCGACAGGGTTGATATACGACCCTGAAGCTCCGCAACGAGAGTTTCGAGAGAGGCAAGCCGCTCCTCGATGCGTTCATTCACACTCCCCTCGTTGCGGAATCCCTCCTGAGTATCTTGGATGCGACGGCTGTGTCGATCACAGCGATCGTGGAAGTCACGCCGCAATAGCGCGACCCCCTCCTCCAGTGCTCGATACGGAGGGTACTCCACATTATCATGTGGAACTCCTGATGGCACGACGCCATCACCGGGGTGAGACCCAGTACCTGGTGAAGTGGAAAGGGTAACCAAATTCCCAGAACTCGGGGGAGTACGAGACTCCCCTGCGGCAGGATTGCCGTGACGTCGTTGACGCTTTCGAGCGGGAGAATCCCACTGAGAGCCAACGACCAAAGGGGCTGAAGAATCCCCTTCACTCCCAGTAGCTGGGAGTTCGCCGGAGGCAGATGCTGTGCTTGCATTTCTCTCCTGCACGACATCGAGAGCAGATCGCGTATAATAGGAGGCAGGTAATTGCCCTTGCGCTTTGGCCTGAGCATAGGCCAAGCGTAGCGCTCTCTCTACCCGAACATCGTGTTCGGAAAAGCTGTTGTACAGCGCATCGAAACTGGGGAGGCGTTTCTCCCTTTCCGCCCAGGCGCGGAACGTCTGTTCTGCGTCTTTGACGCTTTCGTCCCTCAGGAGAACAAGGGGAATCTCGCGGATAATATCCACGAGGACACCGCGTGCCTGATTCACGAGGCGCGTCCGGTAGGACTTAACGGAATAATGTTTGGGCGTTAGTAGTCGGGCCCAGAGTTGGTTCCGATGCGCAATTTCACGCGGCAGTATAGACGCTGGTCCAGGGGTATAGGAGGCTAAACCCCTCTTGACCGCGTTCTTATCCCTCTTTTGAGGGTCGCGAGGTCCCTTACGTGCCCGTCCAGCACGTCGGGCCTCTTGAACCAAGGACGGTTCATTGATGGTGGTTGCCTGTGGCAACCTGGAGGTATCACCCCTAGCGGGTAACGGTGGCGCACGAGTTAGTGCGTTTTCCCCACGTGTGGGGAATGGGTTGGATTACTGATAGCGCCGTTCGGCGCTATCAACATGGCCAGCCGTTGGGGAGAGCTCCCCAACGGCGTCCACTTCCGAGTTGTCGGAATAGTTTGCGTCCATAGCACCGCTGAAGGTGTACAATGGACAGCCAGAGGTACTGGCGTTGGAATTCTCCAACAAGATTTTGATTATTGCGTAAGCAATAGTCTTGATGGGGGAGGATGTAACGGGGTTACATTCGAGTTACATATAATGTTGGAGTACATGAGTACACTACGGTTGAGGTCAGTATTGACCGGTTTGAAAGGTTTTGAACCTTTGGTTATTTTAACCAATCAGGGCAGGGGCCCTTGGTGTGGTGGTGTGTCAGCCATCCACGTGTCAGTACACAGGTGTGTACACAACATTTTAGCTAGGTACGAATTAGGAATATTCTACTTAGTATTACATATAGTTTATATTAGTTTAAATTAATTTAGGCTAATTACATATTCAATATATTCAGTTTACATTTCACTCTATTTTGCGGACGTGCGACCTCTACCGGTCGCGCGCGCAGTGAGTGTCGTAGGTAAGAGGGAGCCCTCCCTTTACTTACATCCCGTAAAGGGAATACAGCCGTTAAGGCTAAGTCGTAAACTAACCCGGGAATCTTAGCCCCGAGTAGGAGAACTCCCCTACTAAGCCCTTTACAAGGTCGTATCGGCTAAGTAGCGGTAGCTACCGCTTTAAGGAAGAGTCTTCCTCTGTGCGCTATTCGCACCGTGCATATACGCACCGGCTACACATCCTTTGCAGAGGATGCCTAGTCTACCAACACAGGTGTTGGATTGACTACAAGTGCTACCAGATGTAGCCGGTGCGTATACGCACGGTGCGGCTAGCGCACAGAGGAAGACTCTTCCTTGAAGCGGTAGCTACCGCTACTTAGCCGATACGCCCTTGTAAAGGGCTTAGTAGGAGAACTCTCCTACGGGGCCAAGATTCCCGGGTTTGTTTACAGCTTAGCCTTAACGGCTGTATTCCCTTTACGGGATGTAGGTAAAGGGAGGGCTCCCTCTTACCTATGACACTCACTGCGCGCGCGACCGGTCGAGGTCGCACGTCCGCAAGATAGAGTGAAATGTAAACTGAATATATTAATATGTAATTAGCCTAAATTAATTTAAACTAATATAAACTATATGTAATACTAAGTAGAATATTCCTAATTCGTACCTAGCTAAAATGTTGTGTACACACCTGTGTACGGACACGTGGATGGCTGACACACCACCACACCAAGGGCCCCTGCCCTGATTGGTTAAAATAACCAAAGGTTCAAAACCTTTCAAACCGGCCAATACTGACCTCAACCGTGGTGTACTCATTACACCAACACTAAATGTAACCCGAATGTAACCCCGTTACACTTCCGGTGGAGCTCTGTCCTGGACGGACTTATTGATCGAGAGGGGACCCTGTTAGCCCTCTGCTCCCAATGACTCCGATCGGAGCGGCGACTTTGGCAACCCAATGTAATACGAAGACTGTATTTAATATCCGATTAAAATCCAATATGTAAACTACATGTAAACCGTGTGCCTTACCTCAAATCTGCGTACAAAACACTCCAAGCACACGATTGGTCCGTACTGGTACACTGGTACAAACTGGTCAATAATTTTCACTAGCACTTCACCACACTTTCATCTTAATCTAACTATCCCTCAAAAGTACGAAATTAGCATTGCTATAAATGAAAATAAACAACTGTTTTTTTTCGTACAAACCGGTATAACCAGTATTTTCAGGGTGGTGGCGCCTAGGTTAGTTTAAATTCACTTCTGGCTATGAAGATCGAGTCAATCCCCGCTTCTATCACACGAAGTAGTTTGCTAAGCTATCTTTGCCAGCGATGCGATTGCGTAGATCTTGATCTCGGAGCCACCATCAACTTTTACGATACCATCAGAAGCATCCGTACCAATCAACGATCCCCTGGTGCCTGCTTCGTCACCCGATAAGATGATCACAGTGTCTTGCTTCTCAGGCACCACCGGCCGCACACCAATTATCGACAAAGTAATCACGCGACCATCCACATCGATTGAGCACGAACCGCCACCCACGCTGGTAATGGCCCCAATACTGCCACTGTGTTCACCAGCAGTAACCTCAACTTCCACGCCCTTCATTTTCCACGTAATCTCACCGCTAGCGGACCCCACCGATGAGTTGTTTGTAGCATTGTTAAAAACAGACGCCATTGGAACCTCATTATTTCCCATAATACCAGGTGTAGCTGCAGGTGCAGTTGCAGAATTTATGCGACCCATGGGAGTTGTGACACCAAAGCCGGGGGTCATTGGATTGTTACTGTAACCCGGGGTATTGATTCCTGGGGTCACAGGGTTGAGACCAGGTGTCATCGCGGACAAGCTAGGGGTGGTGGGGTTAAAACCTGGAGTCATCGGTTCCATTCCCATATTTTCGTGCCCCATGCCAGGTGTCGCGGCAGACAAACTTGCAGGTGTTGTTGGATTTAGAGTAGGTGTTGTTGGACTAAGACCTGGCGTAGTCGGATTATGGCCCATCATGTAGGCTGGAGTCCTTGGTTGTAGACCAGGTGTGGTGGGAATTAACCCTGGAGTTGAAGGGTTAGTAGCTGGGGTTGCCGACACCATGCCATCCTTAGTTGGCGATCGAGGGGCCTTTAACGTCATTGGGTCTGAATATCTACTGCTTGACATATCACTTGATGGAGCCGTAGGTTCCAATGGTGTACCAAAACTAGTTGCGTGAGTAATATCCCTCTCTTGATTCATTTGCGTTTCCAGCAGTGCGTCATCATTTGCAACATTCCATGCTTCACCACCGCGTCCCGATTGTGGAGTACCCATTCCACGATGCAGTGGTGTTGCCATAGGAGTCATGGAACTACCATGGAGTGGTGTTTGAGACGGCAATGGTGTCGCGCCAATCATCGGAGTTCCAGCATTTCGAGGCTTGTCTACCACACCACCGTCTCGCGTACCAGCCATGGTGACATTCAATCGATCAATATCCACGACTTTGGCTTTACAATGAATTTCCACCTTAACCTTTTGGTCGCTTTCGTCAACAACAATACCAATGTAGCCTTTCCAACGCCCCTTTTTCACCTTAACTGTCCGACCGATCAGTTCAGACTCGCGCTGATTTCTTCCCCCTCGCTGGTTTTGCTGACGCATATTCGAATCCACACGAGGTACCATTGAGTTTGAAATCATATCTGAACGTGCCTTGCTGCCAGAAAGGATAACGCCACGTGCTCGCGTTACAAAGATGCCGGAGTTGGACGTAATCCGATTGTTGTGAACGAAAAGGTATGTGCGATAAATATGCTTTACCGTTCCGCTGTGACCCGAAAAAGGTCCTTCCACAATATTTACCATTTCTCCAACGCTGACGTGGTTGTGCTTCTTGTCCAAAGCTGCAGTTGTTCGCGAGGGTACAATCTTACGCTGCACCTCTTGGTCGGAAATTGTTCTAGACTGGCCATTTTGGCAAAGTATTGTGAAACCCTCACGCCCGACATGCGTAATCACGCCTACATCGCCATGTGCAAGAGCAACAAGGTCGTAGAGCTCCTTACCTTTGTATGAGTCAAGACCTTGAGAAATCTCAGCAGACTCTTGCAAGTCACGAACACGTACTTGGATTTCCCGCGCCATACTATCTACAAGTACGATAGCTACAGGAGCACCTTCACTGTCGTCCACAGCTACAACCGTGCCAGTCTCGCCTGAATACATACCAGATATGACCTTTATGTGGTCGCCTACCTTTACATACTTCATAAGCTGCTTCAACTGGAAGTCTAAAATCGTATCCTTAATTTCTTCGTGAAGCGGCATGACCCGGACAGTATCGTTGGCTGTGTTAGTGCTAAGCACGACGCCCATGAGATTAATCAGGTCGCCCTCGATGACACGAACTGTATCACCTTTAGTAAGATCTACTCTGTTCTTCCAATCATCAGATTCCACAGAAACCAGCAGTTCATCAGGAGCATGCTCGCCATCTTCTCCCGCAACAGATGAAAAATGGTTGATCTCATCTAACGTTGGATTAACATCTTCTGTTGAAAGCATAGTTGCGATGTTAATCTCCTTGATAAGAAAACCATCCTGGTAAAAGTCATTATCAAATGTATCCATCATTTCTCCTGTTGAAGGGTATCGGCGACGGGCCACATCAGCTCCAGGAACCATGTTTGCGTGAAAAAGCTTCTGAGGCGGACGCTGGCCTTTTTTGTACTTAGGTTGCTCACCACCTGACAGAATAATTGGATCTAGCCGCGGAATCATTTTTACTACTGCACGCGCTCCATTGTCGAGAACTTCAATTACCTTGCACAGGTCACCCTTGTACATTCCGGCGCGTTTCATTCGCGCCCAAGCACCAGCAACCAGCGGCTTTCTTCGAGTTTGAACGTTAAGAACCGATGTCATTTCGTGGATAGGCACCAACTTCATTGACCACTGCTGCACATCACGCAAACCATTTAGACAATCTTTTGCATGCGGCTCGCGCTCCGCCTCTACGTAAATAAAGCCTTTCGAATTGGAGGCTATTACAGATTTGACCATGAGAGGTTCGCCACGGCGTGCAAGTTCAATGAACTTGTTCATGAGTGCCACAACAAGATGTTGCTCGCGACCGGGTTTGCACTTAAACACCCACATGCGCGGGTCCTGAATGGAAGGAAGGAGTGACTGTTGAGCCACGTCACTTTGGATCACATCATTTCCATCCTCCTCGCCGTCGTACTGCTTACGGCTTTGCTGATGGCGCTTTTTAATGCGGTTTACAATAGCCTCCGCGCTCTCCGATTCATCAAACTGCGTGCGGTCTTGCGGCTCGTAACTGTACGAGTTCCCAGCTTCTACCTCTTCGGCCATCTGACGCTCAGAGCGGTAGAAATCATCGTCTTCATCTTCCTCCTCTTCTTCATCCTCGTCGACGTCGGCTTCCTCTTCGATAAACTTGTTGACAGGTTTACGCCGCTTCTTAGGCTTTGCCTTACTGTCACCGGCTTTGCGCTTCTTTACAGGCATTTCCTCCTCGTCGTCATCTTCGTCCTCCTCTTCTTCTGGAATATCATCCTCTGAGGCGTCCTCATCTTCCGATAGGTTGCGGTCCAATTCTTCCTCGCTCGACGACATGTCACCTTTTGAATTTCCAATTTCCTTTCAATATTGATATCGAAATTGCTGAAGAGTGAATCTTGTCTAGCGGCACCGAAATTGTGCTTGTCCGTTCAGTGATGTGTGCAGACATCGGCAAGAAAAGCGCCAGCATTATTTCTCCCTCGCAGTCCGGAATTAGGGGAAACGTTACCGACGCGATGACGGACGCTGCGGCACCCGCCATTTCGATTAACGTTCTGCTTGGAAAGCCAACATTACTGGCGCGTTTGGTTGCTTTCGTGGGTTCTATGGACACCCGAGCTCTGGGTGCGTGTCGAGTGATGAAAATCCGTAAAGAAGTCTGACGATGTTGACTGTTTGAGCTGTAGTGTATTTGAACCTCAAATGGGCTAGAGAAATGATGAAGCCATCGGTGTGGGAAATATCGGCTGGTGTCCCATATGAGCCGCTGCTGATTAACTGCTTTCGTCGTGCTGCCAACTACTGCTACCGCGAAGTGGACGCACCCTCCCCGTATGGCTTCTGCTTTTGAATTTTATCGCCATATTCGAATTGAAATTCATTTGTGTTGATGTGAATGACGGTAGAAACGTAAATCGACGAGGTTCTCCTCCTGCCATCCGTGCCTGCCTGCTGAATGAGCGAACATCGATGCGGGAATACGTGCACGACTTGAAGATAATGACCGCAGAGAACGAGTGGTTTGGTAAAGAACCTCGCTCATTTGATTTAGCTAATGTGCCAGAATTGAAGAACGAGCTACACAAGAACACTCGAACAGCATTTGAAAATCTTGGACTGCCGAACAACCGATTTTGTCGAAGTCAAGCTGCAAGAGTACGTGATAAGCGATGCCTGTGCAATCGACCCCATGACCTTATAAACGGAACTTTTCTTTTTAACGGAATCTTTACACGTCCTATATAGCTAGTTTCAGGCGCTGTTGACCAAGAGCGTGCAAGTTTCTATTTGTGGTCGCTCGAAAAGCAACAACTTCTTGCTTCGATGACACAACCCAATGCTTCATGTTATGATGTGAGTGACGAAGCTCTAGCAGTTGGCTGTGCCGACGGTGTTGTTAAGATTTGGAGCTACTCGTCGCTAGAAAGCCGCACTCCTGATTCAACACCATTGGTGAATGCTTCGCCCACCACATCCGTTTCGCACAGATCTAGCCTGGGGATGGTTCCCTTTATTAGAACCCGAGCAAAAGACAAGGTCGTGAACGTTCGAATTGATCACAACGATGGAAATTTTTTACATCTGGCGACGTCGACAGAAAAGGGAGAGGCAAATGTGTGGGATGTACCAAAAGGAGAAATCATCGTGTCTGTCCCTTCAAGTAAGATTCACAAATCAATGCTGCCTCGTTCGCAGAGGGAGTCATCCCCACAGATAACGAGCTTAATGCTGCTTCGTAACACGCTGGTATGCGGCACATCATGCGGCCTTATCCGTGTCTTTGACTTGCGCAGCAGCCGACTTACACATCGACTAGCTGGACACCCTGGTATATATTGTGTCTAGTTACTACCTATTTTTAATTGTCTGATTTGTGCTTAACATTTTACAGGTGCTGTTCTCGGTGCAAATACTAAGGGAAGAGTTTTATGGTCAGCTGGCAGTGAGGGTACCGTTCGTTGGTGGGGTGGAAAAAGCGCGAAAATTTTGTCAAAGTCGGCCTTGTGCGAAGGCACGATCTCGGTCCTCGAGATGGATGAGACGGTTGTCGTTGCAGGCTATGCTGAACAGGGTATGGAGGCTTGGGACGTGCGAACTCAACAATCACTATGTACATTTAGTAATCGCAAACACGGAGGTATTAAAGCGCTTCAATTTGACAACCGCAAGATTATTAGCGTGTCACCAACCGGCAAAGTAAGTTACTTCATGGCTTTTGTTGCTTTTTTGTATTAACAGTATTTCTTTGTTCACTCCGTAGGCAGCACTATGGAGGTGGTACGAGCCTAATCCTGTCCTCTGGTTTGAACCTCCAAATCCTTCTGCACGCTATATATCTACAAAGTTTGACGCCCGGCACCTTGTGTTCGGCACAGACTGTGGAGAGCTAGTGGAGTACGATGGACTTGCGACAAGATTATAGATAATGTGGTGTCTCTATTGTCATAGAGAATATAAAAAGGAGTTTGAGCAAGGATAGAATAGGAAACTTGGCCCTCCTGGGACCACACGCGAAAAAAACAAATTGTGTTTGCTATTCAATAGGGGGATTCAAAAACGAATGGCGAGCGGAATTGGCATGCAATTTTGGTTTTGGCAGATTCGTCAGAACTGGCCAGTCATCGTTGAATGGTCGCCTCGTCGCTTTGAATCCCCCGATTTTCCAATTCGAGTTACCTTTTGCAAACAGTCTGTAATCTCACAAGCTGACAAAAAATCGCGCACTACAGAGACTCCGCCCATGGATCTTGGATCTGGATTCCTGACGATCCAAGATCCAGATCCAAGGCTGTAGGTGAGATCCGTGATCCAGATCCAAGATCCGTGGACCCTCATAGTGCAATTTATCGTTTGGTGTTCTGTCGTCAATGAGCGTTGTGTTGCCAACAATTGTAAACATCTAGAAACACGCAGATTTACAAAGCAGTCACCCAAGCAAGGCAACAAAATATTCAGTAACGCCCAGTAGTATCTAGTCAGGGGAAGAGAGCCCGAAAAAAAAACCTGCGTACAGGAAACCGTTGCCCTCAAACCCCTCATACCCTTGTGTACTACTTAATTCACTAATACTCGGTCTCGAGAAAACCTCTTTTCCTGTAGATATCCTTAAGGAATACCAACGCTTCAACATATTTTGCTGAAAGGTTCCTGCGGTCCCATCTCAGTGTTCTCCTTCCGGAAGAAAACACCCTCTCTGCCGGTGCACTTGTTGCGGGTATGGACAAAACAGCTCTGGCCATTTTAGCGACCGTCGGAAATTGGTTCTTGTGGATTTTCCACCATTCCAACGGGCAGGTTTCCTCCTCAATTTTTGTTCTGAAAGCCCAGAAGCGATTAAGCTCATCTTCAAAAGAGTCTGAATCGGCGGTGGGCTCGGCATCTTCCCATACAAATATCTCTGCTTGGTATGACAAGCTGCTGCCGCTTGCCGTTGCCGGTTCAGTGCTGGCATCAGAGGTGCGTAGCTCCGGCTTGTAGAACTTCCTCAGCTCCAGAGCAAACCGTTCTTTGATAGATGTCACGCTGTAGCCGTACACTTGAATCAATTGTGGCTAGTTCTCGGTTGCTGAAACCACCTTATAGTAAATCTGGGATCCAGAATTGTTGCAAAATAGTTTGCGTCTAGTTTGATGGCCATCCGATGATATTTTTGCAGCTTTTCCAACATATTGTCAGCTGCAGTCTCAAGCCGGGCGGCATCGTACTGGCCACTGATTTGGCGTAGTTTTTTTGGAGAGGAACGCGTAGGTTGGCAGCACCGTTCCGAGGGTCGAATATGAGTCACCGGAAAGCATCTCGGTTGCGCCATTCATTGGTTCAAGGAAGTCACACATCTGCCCATTCTTCTGACTGCAATGCAAATTTCCTGAAGTCGCTCAACTCTGTGAAGTGTTGAATGCTCGGCCTACAAAAGAAGGGTGAGTCTACTTGACAAATTTTAAATTTGACTCAAATGCTCGCAAAACCGACTTTAACTGCAATGGCCGTTTGAACATGGTAAATGTCGAGTTCCATATAGTGCCATTATCGCTTTTTAGTTCGTGTACTGTCGACCGTGGCTGCTGCATCCCAACAACTGACTGCAGTAGCTCCTGGCGTTGAACACTAGACTTGACTGAAACCGCCAGGCCTTTAATGCGTTTGTACACCGATTTAATACCACTCGGGCACTGTCTGCTTCTGTTGTCATAGTTAGAATGCTAAAAAAAAACTTCATAATCAGTAACGTTGACAAAAAATTATACAAACAACCGGACATAAACATACCTTATGCAATTGTCCTGAAGATCAGCCTGTTTTTGCTCTTCCACTTGGTCCAATGTATCAGTATCGGGTTCTACAAAGCAGGCAATGCCAGATCTGGCTACCAGATTAATGATATGAGCAAAACAACGGTGAAGCATGCTATCTACATCAAAACCCACGTCCGGTCTGTTTGCAAATGAGGAAAGTATTGTAATATTGTTGCTTCCATTGTCAACCGTTACATGCCCATGAATATCCAAGAAACCCAGTTGCTTTATCATTTTGTAATAATATTCCTCAAGATGCTCGCCGCTGTGAGATCCTGTTCAAACGAAGAATGAATAAGTGAGTACTAGTCAGAAAAAATCCCCAAGTCCCCAACATGCAAAACATACCTCCAATCTCCTCTAAAGCAAATGTAAAGCTTTCCAGTTTAAATTCGGAGTTGATCCAATGTCCGTTCAAGCCCATGTACGCATCCTTTTTTGCCGGGGAGCTCCAGCAATCATTGGTAAAGGGAATGGCTTGAATGTCCTTGAGATCGTTGTGCACTCGTGCTGTCAGATGTTTGATGTTAACAAGGTAAAGATATTGGGACCATTCTTTTGTAGCCTCAGCCTTAACCATCATCGTAGAAGTTTTGCCACTGCTAGTGAAATTCAACAGATTGATGAAATAGTTCCTTTCAACAGCCTCAAACGCCAAGTCCAAGTCCGCAACAGCTTCCACGATCATTGTTTTCAGATTCACCGAATTGAGCTCCTACAAAGAAGTGTGTAGAAAATCAATAATGTTAGCAAAAAGTACCCAGTTCTTTGCACATCAATTTGACGTTGTCCTTACCAGATTCAGTCTCGACTATTTAATCCCCGTCAGGAAAGAGTCCAAGGACTGGTGGCCCTTCGGTACCAGTCTGCCCTCTTTTATAATTTTGTGGACCTTAGTCAAGTGGCGGTTCAAGTTGTCGCTCCCGTTGTCCCCAACAACAAGAGTTTGATTGCACGACTGGGAGGCGGTGCATCGGTATGTTCTCTCTGTTCTCCCGTTTTTGTCTCCTGTCTGACGAGATCGAAATACTGCCACACCCATCTTTTAGTCTTCTTGTTGACACTAGCGATTTCTTGCTGATCACCCGGTGTCACTTGACTATGCCCTGTTTGACTTTGGCTTAGCTGACTAGCACTGTCCGACGGTACATTTGTAGCCGGTGCGTACACGCACGGTGCGGCTAGCGCACAGAGGAAGACTTTCCTTTAAGCGGCGTTCGCCGCTACTTAGCCGATACGCCCTTATAAAAGGGCTTAGTAAGAGAGAACTCTCTTACTCGGGGCCAAGATCCCCACTTTGGTTTACTATTAGCTTTCGCCAATGCCTTAACACAAGGCTCCCTTACTAAGGGGGTAGCTAAGGTGAGAACTCCCCTTACGCTACTGCACTCACTACACGCGCGACCGGTCGAGGTCGAGCGTCTGTAGTCGGTTGAGTGAAATGTAAACTGAATGTATATTTAATATATAATTAGTCTAAATTAATTTAAACTAATGTAAACTATATGTAATACTAAGTAGAACTTAGTAAATTCGTACCTAGCTAAAATGTAGTGTACACCACCTGTGTAATAACACGAGGCTGGCTGCCACGCCTCCACCAAGGGCTCCTGCCCTGATTGGTTGAAATAACCAATGGTACAAAACCTTTCGGACCGGTCAATACTGACCCCAACCGTAGTGTACTCACGTACACCACAAACTAATGTAACCCGAATGTAGCCCTGTTACATCCTCCCCCATCAAGACTATTGCTTACGCAATAAATCAAATTTAGTTGGAGAACTCCAACTGCCAGAACCTCTGGCTAAACAACCATGAGCACCATTAGTGATGCTAAGAACGGAAACTATTCCGATAACTAGGAGGTGGATGCCCTTGGGGATATCTCCCCAAAGGCTGACCACTCCGACAGCGCCGAACGGCGGTGTCGGTCATCCAATCCATTCCCCACACGTGGGGAAAACGCTCTAACTCGTGCGCCACATTTACCAACTACGGATGATGCATCCGGTTCGCCGAAGGCGACCATCGCCAATGAACCGAAAACGGTTCGTGGAGCCCTACATGCCGTACAGGCACGAAAGGGGCCTTGTGACCCTCAAAAAAGGGCTAAGATCGAGGTTAAGAGAGGTTTAGCCTCCTATACCTCTGGTCCAGCGGCTGTACTGCCGCGTGAAACGGAAACAACTCCGGGCCAAACTGCTTACGCCTAAGCATTTCACTGCCAAGTCCTACCGAACACGCCTCGGGAAAAAGGCACGCGGTGTCCTCGTAGATATCCTCCGCGAGTTTCCCTTCGTTCTCTTTCGGGACGAAAGCGTCGAGGACGCAGAACGGGCATTCCGCGCTTGGGCGGAAGGGGAGAAGCGCCTCCCCAACTTTGATGCGCTGTACAACAGCTTTTCCGAACCCGACGTTCGGGTAGAGAGGGCGTTACGCTTGGCCTATGCCCAGGCCAAAGCGCAGGGGCAATTACCTGTCTCTTACTACACGCGCCCTGCTCTCGATGTGGTGCCGGAGGGCAATGCAAACTCTATATCTGCCTCCGGCAAACTCCCAGATACTGGGAGTGAAGGGGCTTTTTCCTCCCCTTTGGTCGTTGACTCTCAGCGGTATTCTCCCGCTCGAAAGCGTCAACGACGTCACGGCAATCCTGCCGCAAGGGCGTCTCGGACTCCCACGAACTCTGGGAATGTGGATAACCTTTCCACTTCACCAGGTACTGGGTCTCACCCCGGTGATGGCGTCGTGCCATCAGGCGTTCCACATGGTAATGTGGAGTACCCTCCGTATCGAGCACTGGAGGAGGGGGTCGCGCTATTGCGACGTGAGCTCCACGAGCGCTGTGATCGACACAGCCGTCGCATCCAAGATACTCAGGAGGGATTCCGCAACGAAGGGAGTGCGAATGAACGCATCGAGGGACGGCTTGCCTCTCTCGAGTCTCTCGTTGCGGAGCTTCAGGGTCGTATTTCAACCCTGTCGGAGATGTTCCGACCTGTCGCGCCTTTCGGCTATCCGGCTTCTCACCCTCCTCCGAGAGGGGACCCGCCTCAGGGTTCTGGTATGGCTTAAGCATACCCACATAGAAGGTTGGATGCGTACGCATCGCCTTCGGGATGTCTAAGGTATACGACAAGCCCTTTCGGGCTAATACCTTAAAGGGCCCCACAAACCTGGGGCGCAGTATATTCCGCAACACGTTGGAAACTGCATGTGTAGGAAGATTTTTAGCGTTTTCTCCTACTCTGTACACCTTTTCATTACGCTGCCCCTTCCGGTCATCCTGCTCTTTCTGCTTCTTGGCTTTCCGCCATGGCATCGCAGACGTGTCGTAAGACACTAAGGCGCGTCGATAAGAGCTTATCGATGTGCTTTCGCACAGATACAGGGCTGACATCAGGGAATCCTCCCCCATCAATCCCTGGGCCATACACAAGTGGCGTCAACGGAACCCTCGGATTCACCAATTCGTTCACGTAAAACGGGGTAAACCCCGTAGATGCATGGACCGAATTGTTTATAGCAAATTCGGCCATAGGAAGCATCTCACTCCAACTCTTTGGAGAATACGGACATAAACTCCGTACAATATCCTCAACAACGCGATTAAAGCGTTCCGTTTTCCCGTCCGTCTGCGGATGATCCGCAGTGGACATGAGGAGCTTGGTGCCTAGCACCTGAAACAACGCTCCCCAGAATTGTCCCCTAAAACGGGGATCCCGATCCGACACAACGGAATCGGGTAGACCATGCTGTCGAAAGACACGGTATAGGAACACTTTCGCTGTTCCTTGTCCATCTATGGACTCTGGCACCGCCGCCAGGTGATCCATCTTGCTCAAACGGTCTACAAAGACCAATATGCCGGTGTTCCCGGCCTTATCCTTCGGAAAACCGAAGATAAAATCCATGCTAATGGATTTCCAACACTCCGTTGGAACCAATAAGCTCGCCAAAGGCGCAGCTGAACTTGCAGAGGGTTTGACACTCTGACACGTCTCACAGGTGCGTATATACGCACCGACCCACTTATACATGTTGGGCCACCAATACAAAGCGCTTAAAGCGCTGTAGGTCTTATACCGACCTAAATGACCCCCGGTAGGGGCGTCATGTGCCTCAAAGAGGACTCTATACTTCAGTTCCTCATCGTGAGGAACTACCACCCGCGGAGTGTCCTCCGCGATCGTGCTATAAAATATCAGACCGTCACAGTACCTGTAACGGTGTAAACGAGCTTTAGCTCGACTTGACAGGGTTGGCTCAGACGAGCCAAGACCCTTTTCACCTAACGCGCTGATACGCGCCGTACATTGTGGGTCTTTCTCATACTCCTGGCGTATGAGATCCACCACAGATGTGGTGACGAATGTCGCGTGAGCGAGCTATTAATCGGGACGACGCGACAACGCGTCTGCAAGCACGTTCTGCTTGCCAGGTTTATACTTAACCTCAAAGTTGTACTCCGCAAAGAAGGAGAGCCAACGGTCCATCCGTTGCGAGAGATGAGGCGACTTTGTCGCTGTCCGTAAGGACGCGTGGTCAGTATAAACCACGAACGGCTTTGAGCCGAGTAGGTGAACCCTAAATTTGACAAGAGCATACTTCATTACAAGTAGCTCCTTGTCATGAACGGGATAATTCCGTTCCGCAGCTTTAAGCTGCCTCGACTCAAACGCAATTACGCGTTCCCTTCCTGCATCGTCTGCTTGTAACAAAGCACATCCGATTGCGAAATCGGAGGCGTTGCAGACGATACTAAATGGTTTCCCATAGTCTGGGAGAGCAAGAACGGGAGCTTTTAACAAGCTCCCCTTAACCGCTTCAAAAGCGTTTTGGTGTTCAGTTTCCCAACACCAATCAACATCCTTCTTAAGAAGGTCGGTCAATGGCTTCGCGATTTCAGCGTAATTCTCGCTGTACTTGTGAAGATAGTTGGCTAATCCAATCCACTTCCGTAAATCTCTAAGATTTACAGGCGAAGGCCACTCCACAATGACTTTCATCTTCGCGGGATCCGCCCGCACTCCATCCTTACCGATGAAGCATCCGAGGAAAGGAATTTCCTCAGCACCAAAGATACACTTGGATGTGTTTGCATATAACTTATGCTCTCGCATACATTCGAGCACTGCTCGAAGGTGTATCAGATGCGTCTGAACATCAGACGAGTCGCCTTCCGCACGACTATGGACGAATATATCGTCGAAGTACGTATGAGCGTACTTCCTATGAGGGCAGAAGAGTTGAGTCACCAAGCGATTGAAAGTCGCTGGTGCATTTGAAAGGCCTTGAGGAATAACAAGCCACTCCCACAGCATGCCACTAGGCGTGCAAACCGCTGTCAGCGAAATATCGGACGCTCGCATGAGCACCTGATAATACCCGTCCACCAGATCTAACGGACTGTACACAGTACAGCCCGCCATATTGTTCTGGAGGACATCCTTCCGAGGAATCGGAGTCTGCATGGGTACAGTAGCTGCATTCATCTTGTTGTACGCATGCACAATGCGCCACTTTCCGTTCGGTTTACGAACACAAAAGGTGGGAGATGAGTGGGGAGACTTACTCTCTCGTACCATCCCTGCCTCTTCTTTCCCCTTGAAGAATGCGTCGATGACGTCGCATTGTTCCTTGGGGAGAGGCCACTGCCTAGTGACGCAGTATTTGGTTCCAGGAGCCAAATCAATTTCATGTCGGACTCCCCGATCCGGTGGTAACCCCATCGGCGGGTTGTCCCTAATGACATCTCCAAATTCCTTTAATAAGGAATGGTAAGGGTCCTCAGGATCCGCGAGGATCTTGAGGCCGCTTCGGGCATTTAATGCCTGTTTGGTTTTCACCAAAACTGACTCGTCCATCGTGGATGAGGAGTTCAACTCCTCTTCCGGACGCAACACGACGACCTCGTCGATTTCATCTGCTTTCAAAGCAGTCTCAAACTCGTTGAAGGACATCTCCTCCAACGACAACAGTTCGCCTACCCCAGGCAACCGTTCCAGGCTTACGCCTTCTGTGACAACACCTGTCACACTATTCAGCATCCTGTAGGACTGCTGACTACTGGCCTCGGAACTCATCCCGAGACCCAGATGGGCGGATTCAATTGCCCCATCTATTGGAAGCGCCTCACGCCTATCCACAGAGGTCTCTACCTCTACCACCGGTGACTCGCCGGTCTCACCTATAACGGCGTAATCGGAATACTTTCCGAAGTGCGACAGAGACGAACTTCGGGTCTCTTCGCTTGGAAGCGCCTCGCGCTTAACCACAGGGGTCTCTACCCCTACCACTGGAGTCGCAACTTGTTCGCCGGACACGGCGTGGTCGGGATCAATTCCGACCTGTAGAAGAGACGAACTTCGGGTCTCTTCTACAAGCGCCTCGCGCTTACCCTCAGAGGAATCCACCTCTATCACTGGCGACTCACCAGTATCGCCTATATCGGCGCGGGGATTAACCGCCGAATCCCCCTCGTTAAGGAACTCTTCCTTAACGCCATTGGGAATGATCGTTTCAGACATCCCAATCTCTGGCATCTCACGCCAGAATCGCTTTTGCGATCCAGAAAAAGGTGGGTTCATGACTCGCCAATGCTTCACCCGACCGCGGGTGCGTTGAGCCAATGGACTTAGACTTCCAGTCTATCCATGGCTCGTGGCGTTCCAGCCACTTCATGCCCAGAATGAGGTCATACCTCGAGTCCAAATCCAGGACTAGGCAACGTTCTAAGCTTTCGAAGTCAGCAAACTTCAGCTTAAGGTCAATCGAGACCTTGGGTACAGAAACCTGTACGCCCGTCGCAAGACGGACCGTGA
>CM047580.1:43668320-43679199 GCA_026184515.1 Peronosclerospora sorghi | reverse complement strand
GTGGTGGTGTCAGCCATCCACGTGTCAGTACACAGGTGTGTACACTACATTTTAGCTAGGTACGAATTAGGAATATTCTACTTAGTGTTACATATAGTTTATATTAGTTTAAATAATTACATATTATATATATTCAGTTTACAAAAATACTTAAGACTGCCAGGCGCGCGACCACGCCCGGTCGCGCGCGCAGTGAGAGCAGTAGCTAAAGGGAGCCCTCCCTTGAGCTAAACCCTTAATAAGGGAACCTTGCCGTTAAGGCATTAGCGGAGCTAGGCGCGCGACCACGGCCGGTCGCGCGCGCAGTGAGTATTGTAGCCTAAGGGAGTTCTCCCTTACGCTACCTCCCTTTATAAGGGAAGTCTTGTTACAAGGGGTTAGCGAAAGCTATCTGTAAACTACACCGGGAATCTTGGCCCCGAGTAGGAGAGCTCTCTCCTACTAAGCCTTTTTAAGGGCGTATCGGCTAAGTAGCGGTGAACGGCGCTTAAAGGAAAGTCTTCCTCTGTGCGCTAGCCGCACCGTGCGTGTACGCACCCGGCTACAGGCACTCTGACCATGTCCCACGATCTTGTTGAACGCGCGAAATACTTCTGACATAAAACTCCGTTCTTGATCATGCTGGATCACCTCACTAGCCCCGAATCTTCGAAACACACATCCTTCATAATTTTCAGCGACTTTCTACGCTGTACGAGACGATACAGCTTTCGCAATCACCATACCCGTGAACAGATCCGTCCAAATCAGCAGTTCAGTATGTCCATCTGTCGATCGGGGTAGTGACGGGATATGATCCATGGCTATCACTTGGAATGGGTACGTAGCCTCGATATTACCCGGTGACATGCCCTTGATCATAGGTTTGCCCTTCCCCGTCTCGCAATCTACACATTGTCCAACAAACCTTTGTACGCTTCGGAATAGACCACGCCAATGGAAGTATCGTCTGATCCGCTGATATGTACGCCCTATGCCTTGGTTTCCACCTTCCAAGCTCACATGATAGTGGTGGAGAACATCTCCATGTAGGGTCTCGGGTAAGACCAACTTAATCGAAAGGTGTCGATCGTCTTGATCGTCTTTGTCTTCGTTGGCTTTTCCTTTAGCCACATTCCCGCAGTGGATCAGCAATCCTTGTTCGTCGACATCGTAGTTGTCATCAATTTTCGCGCAATCCTTTACCTCGTCTGCGATCAATTGTGAGACGTCACCATACAGATAACTTCGCAAATCATGAATCCATTTCTCTTCGTCCTGCGCCTTTTTCACCCGTTCCCCCTTATCCCGGCTATGGATATATCGGGCCACGTTGACGGTCGCGGCTGACCGAGGTTACGTGATCGTGTCATCACTAGCACATGTGGGGCAGTGGGATCTTCATTCCACGTGATCACTTCCGGCAACCTGTTGATGTCGGCCAAATTCTCCAGCTGTTTCTCGTCATCAACTTCAAATCTCGTTCCACCCTGCATGGCCATAGTGGTGATGTGATCGGCACTCTTGTTCCACTCTATTTTAACATACACCAGATCATGATCCGACCATTCGCGAAGGAGGTTAGACGCACGCTGTTGCAACACTTGCAATCGCGGAGCTTTACACTCTATTTCACCGCGCATTTTCTGGATCACCAAATTCGAATTTTAACACACGATCATCCTTCCTTTGGGGTATCTCGACAGTAGGTCCAAACTTAAAAGCAATCCATGGTATTACGCTTCGTTCATCGTGATATCAGGTGCATGATCGGCTACCGCGGACATAATCTTCCACTCTGGTAATTTCCATACGATAGCGCCGAACGCACCTACACGTCGTTTGACACTCGCCGATCCATCGAAACTAATCACGTAGAGCTCTTCGCCTTTCTCAACCGTAGGAGGTGTTACTTCAATCATCTGCCGCGGTTGCTTTTTCGGTGAGATCGCAATCAGTGCTTCGTCGATTTCGGTGCGAGGAGTGATACTTGCAGCTAACGCCCCTAGCACCTCCTCTTCTCCCTGTACACATTTCTTGATCTCGAGGTCCCATTATGATAAGATCGCAGCCCATCTGCCCAGTCGTCCGTCCAGCCCGTTGGATGTTAGTAACCATCTCAGTGTGGATAGACGCGACAAGACAGTGATAGTCTTTCCGACCAGCATCGTGAAGTAAACATCCAAGACCCTTAGAAGCGCCAGAACTTTCTTTTCGATGGGGCTGTAGTTCAGCTCACCGTTCTTCAACGTTCGGCTGGAGAATGCCACGGGATAATACACTTGATCATGTTCTTGTACCAGCGCGGCGGATACCGCCCACTTGCTGGCGTAAACCACGATTACTGGCGCTTTGTTCTGATCAAAGTGGCGCAGGGTTGGAGCTGACGCAATCTTCGCCTTCAGGATGCTACTTTTGCCCTGATTAATCGATCGCCTTCATGATCCGTACTCTCCTTGCTCAACGATCGGCTTTTTAACTCTTGATAATCCATATCTCTTAATTCGTAGAGCACAGCGGCATAGATCGCGAAATATTCAATAAATCGACGGTAGTAGTTCAAGCTCCCCAAAAACGATTGCATGGCCCGTAAGGTGCCAGGAAACGGCAAATCAATCAGATCATCCAATTTTTTTGGATTTGTTTCCAAACCTCGGCTAGAGACATGATGTCCTAAACAGGGAACTTCACTTCGCCCCCAGTACGATTTAGCCACGCTGATCGACAAGTTCCATTGATCGCACCTTTCCAATAAATGTTGCACCTTGCCACATCGGGTAGTCCAGGAAGGTGCAGGGATCAAAATATCATCGATATATGACCGCCGCTGCAGCACAGACGAGACCGGTGTTTGGTCGGGCTCTCCCACAGTAAATACATCAGCCAATTCGTCAGCACCGTCATTAACCTTGAGATACCCATACAATTCATTAACGCTAATTTGCTGGTAGATCCGCGGAGCATTCTTCAGGCCGAAGGGCATCCGATTCCATTCGAACAATCCGAATGCGGTGACAAAAGCTGAAATCTGACGTGCTCGATCGCTCATAGACAAGACCTAAAAACCAATCGCCATATCCAGAGAGCAAAACCACAACGCTTTATCCAAATCTTCGAGTAGATCAGAGATCAGAGGCATTGGGTACACTATCAGGCGCGTGAGTTGATTCAATGCGCGATGATCGAATATAAACCCCATTGTTCTTCATGATGATCACTATAGGTGATGCCCAGGGTGACGTAGACGGCTGAATGATCTTAGTATCCAATAGCCCTTAATCAAAGCCGATAACTTCTCGCGAAATTGTGGAGCTACCTTACGACACTTTTGGGGGATCGGGTGTGCATTTCCTACATCGATATCACAAACAACTCCACGTGCAGCAGAAGATAACGCGTTCCCTTTCCCAATCAACAGATGTTTCTTCGCCCAAATTATATCGCGAAGCTGATTAATTTCTTCCGCCGTGTTGACCAAGTGGTCTCCGACTAACAAATCATCTTTAGTCACCTTTTTGGTGCTTACAGATACTTCGAGAACGTAGCAAGCTGCTTCTCCAGTTCTTCCACGTACAAATATCCACCTTCATGGTAACAAACTTGATAATCGATAGGGATTACACCAAATTCGCTAGGATCGGCTGAGACAGGGTGATCACGCGTATCTTGAACAGGCGTATCTCTTGCAACAGGTTGTTCTACTTCGTGATCCAAGATCGGACTTTTCGTCCCCGGCTCCTGATTGCACCGCGCTTGCACCTCTTGCACCTTTTGTGACCCTCCGGCTACCAATGCCACAGATGTGACGATCGGGTCCGTGGAACGTACCAAAATACTTCGAGGAGTAGGATACTCCCTCTTCTCAACCAGGGGACCCTTGATCGAAACTTTCTTGATCGTCATTCGCAGAATCGGTAGACGCTTGATACGCGAGATTTTGCCACTCCTTGTAACGATTAGACTCTATCGAAACAAATCCAGGGCGACGGGGCACATCATCTTTGTTCATCCAGATACCTAAAATCGTATCGTCTTGCACAATGATCGGATGATCGACGACGTTCATAACACGCAGGTATCGTAAATTACCCGCGCCCCTAGTAATGGTGTGGACCCAATCTCTTCCCCGAGTAATCCACAACTTCCGAGATCGCTGATTACGAATTCGGACCTCAGCATATCGACCTACTGGAATCTGTTCGTACTGATCGATTTTCATGTAGTTTCCACTCGATCCGTACAACTGTCGACGTCCTTCTAATGGGATGATCACCTCATCAGGCAAACTTAGTGCGCCATGAGCGACGTCTAATCGAACACCAGCTGGCATCATAAAATCCATACCCAATATAGCATTTTGACCGACAAGTTTGCCCACCCATGCATGGAAATAATAAACCAACGAACCTGCTAACGTAATCTTGATTTTAGTGCGCCCTTCCGTGAGGTATGCACTTTCTCCAATGCCTACACATTCTTGCGTTTGACTCGTGTCGATCTGACAACTCACCTTACGAGCAAAGGTTGAGTCGATGATCGAAACTTCGGCACCGGAATCAAATAATAACGTGGCACGTTCGTTATTAATTTTACCGCTCGCCTTGGCTTGTTTAAACCATTTCTTAGGCGAGTGGTACTTCCAATATCCACGTGAATCACCTGGAAGTAGATCAACCTCCATGATCACCGGGGACCGAGAAAACTCATCGATATGGAAATTAGCCAAGCGTGGTAAATCAGGCTGATCACATTTATCATTATCTCTTTCTGCTGCTTGATCAGCCCTCTTCTTTTCCACATATGCAAAAATACACAAACCAGAACGCCCGTCTCGTACCAGATTCCAACCTGGCGAGCGTCCTAGTTTAACAAATCTTCACCTTCCTTGGGCAGCATTACAGCATGCTTTGTGGGATTGTGCCACTGGAGGATGCGGTTGTAAAAATCTTCCATAGGGCACTTGCCGCATCGTGAACTTCACCGCATGCTCGGCAGACGTACAAACACTGATCGGTCGGATGTCCCTTCTTGCCACACTTGAGACAGGTCATGCGCTTCCAGCAACGTAAATTATCGTTCCTGATCGATCCACAATGACTGAACTTCTTCATCGCCCCTTGATCGACTGCACTTGAATCACTTCGATTACCAGATCGAGACTCACCAGGTTGATCGAGTGCCCCTGGTTGATCGCGTATAGCAGCAATCATGTAACGGGCTGATCTCCATCGCTCCCACTGTCGTCGGCACTTGGTTATTCACTCCCAGACGTCACCTTGATCGCGCGTACTGCCTTGGGCTTTCGCACCGGGGTAGGTGCCCGATCATCCGAATTTCTGGCGGAATCGGCTGGTACCTACCGCCGATGTTGGCTGGAACCACCTATTGCGTGCATACGCCCGCAACGTATCTTCCAGACCCATAGCGGTATCCAACCGCAAAGTTGCCAGTTGATCAGCGAGCTCGCGATTGGCCAATGTATCCAGAAAATGCTGCACATGCTTACGTAAGGTCGTAGGCGACCCATCCCTGATCGGCAACTTGGCTCGCAGTCCCGCCAAATTCAACCGGTGCAGATATTCGAGAGGGCTTTCATCCGACCGCTGCTTCGTGTAATAATACTGGAGGGATGCCGACTGACCACTTCCACAGTATTGAACTTCAAACTCATCCACGATACTTTTCCAACTTGACCTCGTGCTTCTACTCAGCTGGCGATGCCAATTGCGCGCTGGTCCTTTTAATAGTTCGCCCAGGATCAGACATTTTTCATGATCCGAAGCTTGATCCCGCATAAATGCTGACTTGAGGCGAATAATCTAATTCCGCGCTTGATTTTCATCTCCTTTCTTACCCGAAACTTCTTTTAGATCACTGATCGACGAAATCCGAATCCTGGGAATCGTCTGTTGATCAGGCATCCCAGTGTACGCGGACGCAACGGTGGCTCGTCGTGGCAGAGTGATCGGCTCATCTGGGTCAATATACTCGCTCTGGGATCGTTGATCATGGAACGAATACACGGATTCTATGTCAACGTCCTTGACCGTCGCCGATATTCCTGGCTTTACGTGCTGCTGACGAAGCGAATGCACGGATTCCATGTCGATATCCTTGATCGACGCAGCTCATCCTGTCTTTGGCTGGCGGTTTTTTGCGCCAGCAATTCCAGGTGTCAACTTGCGTCTATACTCAAGCAGAAATGTCTCCGTAGCCTTGTCAAAGAATGTCTGCAGCTGTGGGATTTGATACTTGATCATCTTCTGCCTTAATCGATTGAGGCTCCATCTTGATAACCGAAAACTTGGATTCATCCTTCTGGCAAACTGTCATCCTGGTGATCTTGGTCTCTATACTCCCGGCACTCCTCGACTCCACTTCAAGTTCATCGCCTTCGGAACGTTCAGATTCGTAACACGATTATCCCGTGTGTTCTGCCACGTTGATCAACGGACCCGCTTCAACCTTCAGCGGGGAGTACGAGGGCTCAAGCTTAGTGGTTTGGCCCACGATAGGCATCAACAGATGAAACAACTGCTGGTTGGCTTCTGCCAGATCTTCTGGATCCTGATCAAACACCTCTTCAGCATCGTAGGCGCCTGTCGTCAGACCTTCCTGCTTGATCAGGCGTGTTAGCCTCAGTACGATCGTGAGCTTGTCCCTCCCATCAGTAACTGGCTGATCGACTGGTCCGTTCAGCTTCCCGCTGATCATGACCCCGAGTAGGCTCATGATCGAGTTCGTTAATAAGAAATATTCCAGTTTTCCTTTGTAAACCTTTCGGTAAAACGTCTTCACCAGATCGGCTTCCGTTGGTGGCGTACTTGATCGACTTTCATTGCTCTCCGACCCAGGCGACTTTATCAACCTCTTCGGCTGGTCGGTCTTGTAATACTTCACCACCGGATCCCAATCCGGATCATTATACACACATATATTTGGCGGATCAAACTTGCGCTGTGATCCTCATGGGCTCCCGAAGGAGCCTCGGGAGGCGGTTGAGGCTTCTCCTCCTTTATCTAATCAAGATTCCTCCCCAGGTCCTGATGATCAGCATTTCCTTTCTTCTTCAGGCATGAAGACGGCGAATTGCCTTCCATCATCACAACCACCTCCTCCTTTTCCACCTTTATATTCACTTCTGCTTCCGCTTCCGTTTTCACTTCCGCATCAGCGACATCTTGCGTAGAATCGCGGTGATATCCCGGGTCGCCCAAAGATCCGGCCACGCGCACCATTGTGGTGGAGCGTCTGATAAAAGTTTTTGACGCTTGATCAGGCGTTACCACATCGCCCGGACTGCCGATTAACGAAGGGGGTCATCCGGTTGTCCTTGACTGCTTGTGTTTCTGCTCACCTTGTGTACCAGACTGCTTGGGCGTGGGTCGCTCTCCAGTTGGCGGGGATGTGAGCACGGAAATTCCTCAATGCAAGATTAGGGGAACTTCTAAAGATTTGATCTAGGTGCTGATCAGGAGTGAACAAGTGCTCGAACCAGGTGTGATCCGGCTTGATCAGTAGTGATCAGGCTTGGGCAGGCACTAAAAGTCGTTGATCAGCTGTGATCAGGCTTGATCAGGCTCGATCCGGTACTGAAAGATGTTGATCAGCTGTGACCAGGCTTGATCAGGCTCGATCAGGTACTGACAGACGTTGATAAGCTGTGATCAGACTTGATCAGGATTGATCAAGCGTTAAGTAGCTCAGGTACAAGTTGGTGCGATCTGCGAGTTGTTGATCGCGGGTCACGAGTTGCAGAGTGTCGATCAGGTGTCGATCAGCGAAGGGGGTACTTGATCAGTCAGCGGAAGTCTTCACCGCCCGATCAGTTTTAAAAAGCTAAAGTAACACCCAAATATTTGTATTCCTAGCCTAGACCTACGAGGGGGGGGGGTAAATTTCACTTAATCCACCTAGAGTTCCCGTGGGGCTCTTACAGCAGCCGAACTCTAGGGGACAAACGTGAAACAAACGTGGAGAGGTGAGATCACTGCTCAATCACACTCCCAAAAACCAAAAACCTTTACAGTAGAACGGCTGACACAGATGGCGGAGTTGCGGGGTGATTCCTCAACACTCTACGCCTACCGGTGGGGCAAAAAACGCATAACGTGCTCCCGCCCGGGACGTAGAGGTATATATTAACTAAGGGAGGCACGAGTTTCCGTTCCTGAGGTGTCCTTAGTGTTTGGACGCAAAAGGAGAACTTAATTATTGCTTAAAGCCTTAGATCTATCATTTCCCTAATTTCATCCAATCAGAACCGTCCATTCCAGCGTCCTCCGTCCACCAGTCCACCTGATTCCTCCGTCGTTCGTCGGTGTTCGTCGGTGTTCGCTGAGTACCTGTACGTAATCGTCCCATCTTACCATGCTCCGTCTATGTCTTGTCTATGTGCACCACGGTTGTACACGCAACTGTATACATCGTGGCACACACAATCGTATACAATTACGTACCCATTTTGCGCCCGTAATCAGACCCATAATTAGGCCTAATTAGGCCCAATTTTGTAGCACACTTTACCACACCCTGACGGCACCTCAAAAGCGCCAGCTGATTCTGGAAAACCAGATCAGGCCTGGCGTACATGTCCATAAGCTTTTGCTTAAGCACTTCCCAGGTTAGGAACACGCTCGTGACCGAGTCCGGACACGTAAACGCCCATGTATGGTCAGTGCAAGTCCCCCTTGCAAGTGATCGGCGATCACATTCGCTGTGGCGAAGGCCGTTTCGACCTCTCGCAGCCACACATAAAGGTTGTCACTTTTTCACCGGCGAACTCATTTATCTTAAAGGATAATGGGGGACGCACCCCCGTGGAACGACCTCCACCTAAACTCGACTCATGGGCGATGAAGGCATTGACCCTTGCCTTCACTGCCTCAAGGCCCTGCTCCACTAGGGACTGCATGCCTTCGTCACCCAGTAAGGATAACAGCCTGTTAAAGGCTTCCTGCTGGAAGAAGGTTAACCTATCCCAATCGTCCTGATTCATCCTTTTCAGAGGATGCCGTAGCCTACCAACACAGGTGTTGGATTGACTACAAATGCTACCAGATGTAGCCGGTGCGTACACGCACGGTGCGGCTAGCGCACAGAGGAAGACTTTCCTTTAAGCGGCGTTCGCCGCTACTTAGCCGATACGCCCTTATAAAAGGGCTTAGTAAGAGAGAACTCTCTACTCTGGGCCAAGATTCCCACTTGATTTACTATTAGCTTTCGCTAATGCCTTAAGACAAGGCTCCATTGCTAAAGGGGTAGCTAAGGGGAGAACTCCCCTTACGCTACTGCACTCACTACACGCGCGACCGGTCAATTTCGAGCGTCTATAGTCGGTTGAGTGAAATGTAAACTGAATGTATATTTAATATATAATTAGCCTAAATTAAGGGAATTGCTATTTGCACACACACACCCGTTGTAACGGGGTTACATTCGAGTTACATATAATGTTGGTGTACATGAGTACACTACGGTTGAGGTCAGTATTGACCGGTTTAAAAGGTTTTGAACCTTTGGTTATTTTAACCAATCAGAAAAGGGGTCCTTGGTGTGGTGATGTGTCAGCCATCCACGTGTCAGTACACAGGTGTGTACACTACATTTTAGCTAGGTGCGAATTAGGAATATTTTACTTAGTATTACATATAGTTTATATTAGTTTAAATTAATTTAGGCTAATTACATATTAAATATATTCAGTTTACATTTCACTCTATCTTGCGGACGTGCGACCTCGACCGGTCGCGCGCGCAGTGAGTGTCGTAGGTAAGAGGGAGCCCTCCCTTTACTTACATCCCGTAAAGGGAATACAGCCGTTAAGGCTAAGTAGTAAACCAACCCGGGAATCTTGGCCCCGAGTAGGAGAACTCTCCTACTAAGCCCTTTACAAGGGCGTATCGGCTAAGTAGCGGTAGCTACCGCTTTAAGGAAGAGTCTTCCTCTGTGCGCTAGTCGCACCGTGCGTATACGCACCGGCTACATCTGGTAGCACTTGTAGTCAATCCAACACCTGTGTTGGTAGGCTACGACATCCTGTGCAAAGGATGAATAGGGACGATTGGGATAGTTTGACCCTCGTCCAGCAGGAATCCTTTAAAAGGCTGTTACCCTTAACGGGGGAAGAAGGCATGAAGCTCCTAGTGGAGCAGGGCCTTGAGGCCGTAAAGGCAAGGGTGAATGCCCTCATCGCTCATGAGGCGAGTTGCGGTGGAGGTCATTCCACGGGTGTGCGCCCTCCATTATCGTTTAAGATATAGGAGTTTACCGGAGAGAACGGTGACTGTCGTGAAGGAGTTGAAAATTGTAATAAATCCGCTTAATCAACAACACAAAGAGGTAAAAATCCTGGTCCTCCTTGCTTTACTTCCCGGGTGCTTAATACTACCGCCCGAACCAACAAATCAATCAAACATACTAGGAACACACTTCCCAAAAGCAGTTCCAGGCTGCCCCCAACACTAGCTAGCTTTAAAGGCTGCTGCTACACTTGCTTACGCGTTCACGCAACGGTTGCTTTTTATTAAACTTGGTTTTTGTATAGTAACAGTAGAGAAGGTTTTAGAGGGCCGCCAGAGATCTTTGTAGTTCAGGGGAAATTTGATTCTATTAAAAGTTACTAAGTCCTACATCGAATTCAGTCACCTTTCTTTACTTACTAGTTCTTGGTTACTTCAGCGCTGACTCCAATACTTGACATTTACCACTGAGTCCCTTTGTAACCCGATTAATCATCTTCGAGAAGACCCTCTGTAATCTGATTGAGCGAGTTGGCCGTCGCGGGTCCCTTGTGATTGGCCGAAAAGTCTCACTTAAATCAATACAACTTCATACACCAATTTCACTCAACTCGAGTTGGCCGTCGCGGGTCACTCCTGATTGGTCAAAAATTCCACTT